>CM043118.1:59997099-60597099 GCA_023701765.1 Hylyphantes graminicola | reverse complement strand
ATAAGAGGGAGGGAGCACCCCTGTAAACCTATATCTGTAATAGGGATGGATTTCGGATGTTTGGGTTATAATAAGAGAACTGTTTAGTTTGAATATTCGTCGCACTAGAGCTATCCGAAGGCTGTTGGCGACGGGCGTTGTATTTTAGAGCCACAGTCAAGTGATGGGCCGACAGCTGAGTAGGCACCCAACGCAACCGTTAAGGGCGACATCGTACGCAGCGTTAGAACTTTGAAGGATATTTAACGTGCACTCCCTCCATATGGGATATTATTCGTTCGTTTTTTGCATTCATGATTTGTACTTTGATTTACTCGTGTTTTTGATAAACAGATAGTTAGGTTTGAATTATCGTCGCACTAGATCTATACTAGGGCTATGGGCGACTGGCGTTGTATTTTAGAACCACAGTCAAGTGACGAGCCGACACCTGAGTAGGCACCCAACGCAACCGTTGAGGGTGACATCGTACGCAGCGTTGGGACTTTGGAGCGTAATTTAAGGTGCACTTTTTAAACATGGGGTATTATTCGTCAGACATTTTTGGCTGCACGGGCCGTTTATAGGTCGGCAGTTATTTAAGCGATGCTCGGACCCGAACCTGGGACCATTTTCATGCTAGTCGATCACCTAATCGACTAGGCTCCATCAACAACACAAATTAAGAACTCCTAGAACAAAACAAATTAAGCTTTATAAACAATCCCTGGAAGTTTTTTTTTTTCATGGAAAACCATTAAAAGCCAGGAAAGTAAGAGATTGCTTTTTGAGTAGATACTCTTTCCACTGATGTTACGATTTACAACTCTTACAACTGACCTCACTTGAACATTATGAGGGTCCATTCGCAAATAGACCATGTGCATCTAAGCAAGTAGTAAATCCAAACAAACAATTCCAAAAGAGCAAGTGAAAATTTACACACCGATTTTTCTTCAAATCATCACCACTAGGGGGCCTAAGAGGACCCCAAAATGACTCTCATATCGCATGGCCTCATACTCTCGCCCACCCCACCGCCTAATATAACCCAAGTGCGAAGAAAAATGGCTCTCTTGTGATGCTAAATCAATAGGAGATGGGCCATTTTTCTATGTATAAGGTAATCTATGATTGGGAAAAGAAGAGGCTGATAAAACGGCCTTTTTTTTAAAAAGAAAAATACGTTGTTAAGGAATAAGTTGAGAGAGAAGATGGAATTATTCGGAGCTGTTCCTAAAAACAGATGGGTACTCTGCGGATGTATTTATATTGTTGTTGAGGTAGAAAACATTTTTAGCTATTTCTCATAGCTAAAAGTTATTATCGGTATAAATCCAAGTATTCTTCGAATGAACTATTAATAAGAAAAAATCAATTTAAAATGATTTATTAAAAATCCATTTTTTTTTATTTGAAAAATTCATGATAAACTGTTCAAGATGTTTTTCTTTCACTATTTATATTCGCAAATTTCCACATTCGCAAAAAACACAGTCAAGTGACGAGCCGACACCTGAATAGGTACCCAACTCAACCGTTAAAGGTGACGAACCTGGGATCTTTCGCATGCTAGGCGGGTGCCTAACCGACTCTGCTCCCCAGCCCCTAATTAGATTAATAATATACGCGTAGGAATTTGCTCGGGTCTTAAGAGGTTAATATAACTGATGATAAGCTGGAAGTGTTATAACTTGTTGCAAAGCATGTTAAGATAAAATCAGAAAAATCAAATTAAAAAGTTGAATTATTACAATTTCTAATAAACATGAAAATGTCATGACAGTAACTTTTAAATATTATCAATGTTTATAACAACGCTCTACTGCAATATTTATAAAAAGCTATTTTATAAAAAGCTTTTTAATGTATTAAAATTAATTACGAACAATTCCTAAAAGATAAAAACATAAAACTCGCATCCTATGTAGTTAACAAATACAAGAAACTACTGCGACATTCATGAATATTTTGTCGAACTAATAAACTATTCAGACTCAAGTGTTGACGTCACCAAAGAACACTACATACACAAATAAGAGGAAGTAATCAAATTCCCGACTCAAAAGAGAATTACTTATTCATTTGCCCGGGAGGCAGAGACGGAATTGAGAATTTCGCTGGGAAATTCTCAGAAATTCGCAATCAGATTTCTAGAAATGTTCGGGCGGAATCGATAGATATAAATTATTTATTGGGAGTTGGAAGAAGTTAAAAAATATCTAGTTAAGTATTAAGATTTGTTGGATAAGGAATAGAATGAGTTAAGATTCAAACTTTAAAATATATGTACCTATATACCTAAGAGTCAAGTTAGTATTATTTAAAAATAAGTAGTTACATCGTATTCTTTTAAAGTAACCAATGAGTCAAATGTCTTAATAACGTTAAGATAGTTAAAAAAATTGACGAATTATCAATATATTATTATTATGTATTATAAATCAGGACGTATGTAAAACATAAGTTGTATAAAGATTAACTGTTTGTCGGACAAGATTTTTTTTTTTATTGCATTAAAATCGCACCAGAGATACATGAATCTCTTGTTTTTGTACCGCAGTCAAGTGACGAGGCTGTCACCCAATAGATGATAAAAAAAATTTCAGATTTAAAGGGGAACGGGCGCGCAGGACCGGGGGTCTCCAAACTCAAGTACTTCAATGTTAATCCAATGGGAAAAAACTATTTTCTCTGCCACATTTCTCCGTATGCATTGAATATTTTTACAATTTTTTTTAAATAATAAATATAACTTACTTGTTTCTATAATTCCACTTTTTAAATCGCTTCGAATACTTTTTTGTAAAATTATTAGTTCAAAATTTAAAAAATAAATTTGAACCAATTTCAAAAATGGGATTGTCGGGACCTATAAGTCAGCTACATTTATCACATTAAGAATCGGTTTGTAAAAATATTCAATACAGCCGGAGAAATGTGGCAGAGAAAATAGTTTTTTGTCCATGTGATTAACACTGATGCACTTTGATTTGGAGACAGGCGATCCAGCTCGCCCATTCCCCCTTAAGTACGTTAAGAGGGTTCAGTATGTTGTATATCGGTAATGTTAAATCGGCCAATTTCAATGTACCTTTTCACAATAACTACTGATCAGATCATCTTAAAAATTTCTGTGTGTATTATACCAACCTTATATATTAATCTGAGGTTAAAAGTTTTTTTTAAAATAACTGTTAGATTTTTTTAAAATAAAATAAGTTTTAAAGTACCCAAAAAATCATGAAATTTCTCACTTTTTTGCCCCATAAAATTTCTTTCACTTTAGTTTTATTAAAATTCATAACCTCAGATTAATCTATATTATGTATTACGTCATATAAAAAAAGTTTACGAGAAAACATAGCATAGTTTTTGAGAAAAGGTACATCGAAGTTCTAAAAATCAAGTTCTGAGAAAAACGCGTTTAAAGTTTTTATTGTTAATCCATTTCCTTACGAAGCCATGACATTTGACATTAAAATGGCTTTTAATGTCAAAAATAGTTTTCCAATCGTCTTGATACTTTGTGACATTATTAATAAAGGTTGTAATAGTATTTTAAGCCAATAATTTTTGTTTTGATTTTTTCACCGATTTGAGGGTATTGAACCCCCTTAAGTTAGTAAAGGAAGTTAATATTGTTATTAAGATCATTTATTTTGGGCACGCAACTGAAGTCCACCGCTTTTAATAATGTTAAAACAGCTCAAAATGTTGACGTTTGCTGGCTTCAAACAATTGTATAAATTTATTAGAAACAACTGAACCATTTGAAAAGTGATGAAATAAGAAGCAAGCAAAAAAAAAAAAAAATTGGAAATAATAATTAGAACATGTTTAGTTGAATTAGGATCAGGACAGTAAACTTCCCTTCTAATTCAATGAAGGGTCATTATTACCATTAAATTTAATTAGAGAAGTTTTCCAACAAAGGCAATTGTTAAAAATTAGATTAATAAAGAGATTTAACATGCGAAACAGTAAAAAACTTAAACACAGACATATACGGTCTTTACACCAGTTTCACTCAAACTTACAGATATTTTGTATCTTTGAAAACAAAGTATTGGAAGACTGGAGTACCTTGATTATTACATTTTCTATTTGGTTCAGTGTTTTATTTAGATACGGAAAGCATATTCTTTAAAATTTAGATAAAAAAAGAAGTTTCTATCAGCTTCATCTAAATTTTAAAGAAAGAAGCCAGTAAGTCGATAAGAAGTTACAAGTTTAATTAAACTTTATTGCTAGACATGGATTTAGTTTCTTACAATTAAAATAATAAGTTTTTGTTTTAATACTAGTTAAATAAAATTTATTCATGTATGGTAGGCTGGTTTTGCTCTATTAAAATGATGAAGATATAGTTAGAGTCATAGTTAGGGAGAGATATAGTTAGAGTTTTTTTTAACCTTATGATAAAGTTAAATAAAAATTCTTTGACAGATTCTTATATTATTTCATAACTAATACATTGGTTTTTAACGGCAATTTTTTTAAGTCAACCTTATTTGTAAACTAGTTGAAGGAAGGCAATATACATTATCGATTCTATTTCCTTATTGCTAAAAATCTATTTCACAGTCACCGCACTCTAATATTTTTCAGCTAACGAAAATCCCATAAATATTCCTCAATCAAAAATTATCCCCCCCCCCCCCCCCACAAAAAAAAAGTTAACAAATAAATAATTCTAGTTTAATCAACGAAATCGGCACCCAAAGCAACTAAAGTTCCTTTTTCTTATGTCCATTCAACCAGATAATAGAAAATTTCAAGAAGTCATTCGTTGGTCTCAGATGGTTGGACCTCCGAGATGTGTGTGTTTACCTTTTTCTTAATTACTTTCTTTTTACCATAGAAAAAAATAGTGGTTTTTGGTTGCTTAAGTGTGTTTCCCATGTATCATGCTTGTTCCAATTTAGCTTCAGTATTACTTTCGAATAACATTAAAAGTAAAAATAATATTAAATCATTGTTTGGCAATTTATTTACTATTACATCTCAAATGATATGAACCTTATACAAGTGTCATGCCGAAATTATATCAATCGCTTAAGTTCATTTCGAATTTCATTTAAAAATGTAGGAAAACTATACAAGCTTATGTTTAATTCCAAAAAAAAATTTTTTTAATCATATTTAGCTGGCATGAGAAAACATTTTTAAACAATTTTGTTCAGCGTTGTCAAATTTGACTTGCCAATATGTGCGAATAATTTACGCATTTCGCGCGTACTAAATGCTTGTTTACCCAAATATTAAACTGTAATTCATTAATAATTTTTAGTATTTAACCCTTTCATTCCCAATGACAATTTGGCATCATCATTTTTAGAATTGTTTTTCTGATCGTCTATAGCCATTTATGATATCCGAAAGCACAACATTCGATTCTTCAAACTTATAACTATTCGAAACTATTTTTTATTAATCCCAATAGATGTCAGCCCTATTATTTTTTTGAAATTATGATCAGAAATATGATGCCAAATGGCATCACTGGAACTGAAAGGGTTAAAACAAAATTAAAATTAAAAGGATGTATCGATCACTGCAACAAAAACTTTAAACAAGTATGGAATTGTCATTCATATTTCTTTTAAAAGGTTCAGTCGCGCATTAAAATATTTGTAATTTATAATCGTAAAACTACTTGCTAATTATAAATTAATAATAAAACAATAAAATATTTCTTTGTATATACATAATTTATTAATAAAGATATAGTTCTGAAGCACAGAGTTCCTAGAGTTACGAACATCTTCTGAATACATAGTTTCATAAGGCAAATATAGTCATAGCCACCTTCGTATTGAATACCAGGAAATAGCTTAATGATTTGCAAGCGCTAAATTGGATATTTAGATTTACCTAAGCATGATGGGAAGATTGCAAACATCGCGTAAGCATTAAATTCTTAACTGGGAATTATCTATCGGTCGGGGGCAACATAAACTGATTTGCTTTCATGAAGCAACGAAATACTGTTTCGAAACAGTGACAATATTCATTAACTTGTAAAGATTGTATAGGAGGGTCTGATGTACTTTTGCATGTAGAAAAAGTTAGATGAAAGATTTAAAAATAAAAAGTTAATGATTGATTTTAGTTAGGTATAAAATTTCGAATCCTTTAGTTGTTTTTAAAAGAACTTTAAGAAGTTTGTCAGAAGTTTGTACAAGGCCTTAAAATAGTATTTATTGATTTCTTAAATTCATAGATTCGAAAGGCAAAAGCCAGTATTTAAGAGAACATCACTGGTCAGTCGCATAGAGCAAATCTTTTAGTTTTGAAATGGCAACCTCTACACTCTCAAAACAAACGAGCGATTTTAACTCTGTCTGAGTTAATTTCCACGCCTCCAGTCTTGAAAATTCACTTCTCCGAAAGGAGTGGATTTCACTCTTTTGTTTTAAGAGTGTACGAAAGCATTGCTTTGCCATCCAAGCGTTTTGTCGAAAGAATCATCATAGCAGCCAAATAAAACAAATTTGAAGGGAAAATAGCATCTGGTTATTTAATTATTATGGTTTTTAAATTTCAATTACCCAAAAATATTCTGAAGAGGGCGACACTACTTTTAAACTTAATTATTAAATAGGCGTATGCTACTTTCCTCCTACACTCCTTGCCAACCTAAGTTGGGTAAATAGAAATATGCTATGGAGAAGATCCTTCCGCGGATGTAAAGAGTGCCATAAATAATTTGTGAAGTTATTCAGAAAACATGTTTAAACATTAATTTCGTTTAAGATCTAACAAATTTGAATATTATTTGAAAAAATTTCGCAATTTTATCAGAATGAAAAGTGTATTTTGGTTAAATTGTATTCAGATCATTTGGTATGTAAATATTTCCTTACAAGAGTTCCCAACTAACGGACCAATCGCGCTTTTCCCTCTGCATTTTTACTCTTTGTTTTTACCCAAGTTAGGTTCGCGGAGTTTAAACTTATTATAGGTGGGTGCTAGGGTGATTCTCATACCTGGTGAAGAAATGCTTACACAGCAAAGCAATAGTTGTGCAGATATTATGATTTCAAAACCAAATCGTCAGCTCTATGGGACACACCAAGAATACAACATCGTTTTTTTTATGATAAGAAATGCTAAAATAGTTAAGGACCAATGAAGTGAATAATGAACATTCATTTGAAAAATTCTAGCCAATAATTTGGTTAGCCTAACCATTTTGAACACCACCCAATAAAACTTATCAATCCATCTCTTTTACAGACATAATTCTCCTTTACACAGTTTTTTCTAATAAGATAACAAATGTTTTTTGCTATTCCTCTACCAACGATTCCTAGAACAGGCGTTGTTTATTGGTACTCCAAGACGCTTTTCGTGAACCTTCGTTATCTTTCACCGCGCGTTTTTAACGAGGATAAAAAAAAAATCGCATTTGAGATTAAATTTCACGACGAGCCGTCACCATAACATATAAATAGAAGAGCACGCGGAAAAGTGACTTAACTTCCATTGAGTTAGTATGGTGGAAGAGTCACTTTTGCTGTTGAAATATCGTAGAGTGAGATCTGTATGGTATTTTTCAGTTTCTAACATTGCGCAAGCTTCAAAGGTTTAAGTGAGGAATGATGCGAAGGGAGGCTCTTAATTTTGTAGCAGCCGTGAAATTAGGTTTTTTTAAAAGGGTCTTGTATGGTAACAGATCTCTATACAATCCCAATTTTGAAATTTTGGACCCTGTTTTTAAATAAAGTATGCGACATGTACTCTTCAAAACTTACCAAAAAATACAGAAGAAAGTTATTTTGCCATTGTAATTATTAATTGTAGTATAATTTCAACGATATTAATTAGTTATAATTAAAAGAATGTTAGTAATCATTTAAAAACTACAAATGGCAGCACTAACGGCATGTAAATATATAAACAAAAAAATTGTCTGAATTATAACTCATTAGTGTCGTTAAAATTATACTTATTATTTCAATGTCAAAATAACTTTTTACTGTATTTTTGTTAAGTTTTTGAAAGTATACGTCGTATACTTATTTAAAATAAGGGGCCAAAGTTTCCCCATTGGAATTGTATAGACATCTGTAACAAAACAAGACATTTAAATATACTAGTAAACTAATATACTTTATTATTGAAAAAAAAAGTATTCTCTCTGCTAAGTTATTAAAGACGATTGATAAAAAAATTTGCCACCCAAAAATGAGCTTTTTTTTTGCTTAAGTTTATCTCGATAAACAAAATATAAGACGAATGAAAACATAGTCATGAGTACTTTATGCAGGGCAAAAATTAAGTTCTACAAAAAACGAACTTCAAAATTTTCAAGTTAAAGTTTTTATTTGGAAATGAGGATGTTAATTATATTTTTACAAAGTCGTAGTTAATCGGTAAAAGAATACAAGTTTTTTTTTAATTATGGTATAACTGATATAAATGTGGGTTTTTTTTGTAAACTGTGAAAAACACAAAAGCTAAAGATTTGGTTTCAAAAGCCTTTATAGAATTTGGTTGCTGAAATAAAAGTCCGTTAGAACCTTTGCATCACACAATATCGAACGTTGGCATATCTACATCCTTCGAATATCCTTATGATATTACAATATACACTCTAAAAACAAACGAGTGAATTCAACTCTGTCTGAGTTAATTTTCACTCTTTTCAGTGTCGAAAAAAAATGCATTTCTCCTTCATGAGTGGATTTCACCCTTTTGTTTTAAGTGTGTAGAATTGACATAAGAAATTTACGAAATCATGTACTGCTGTATTGCTCTCAAATTACTCATGAATTGAAATTATAACGCTGTAACTCATCCCTATTAACACACGGTATTGCAAGTTCTGCCGATATTCGACTCAATATCTTAATTTCGGAGTTATATCAAAATGAATGATATAGTTTGAAAGAGCTCTTCTTGGCGGCAAAGATTTTGACCGTAAAATCTTCAAAAACTGCCTTTATCCCCATGTCATTATTAAAGTAAAAGCATACAAGGATTTCTTCTAAATGCAAATATTTAAAGTAGTTTTTCTAAAGAGTTTCGTATAAAGTTCAATGAAATATGCAAGTAGTCATCGAATGAATAAATATTTTGATGACTTTGAATAAATATTTATAAATCTACTTTGCTGAAAAAGGTTTTTAAAGTGATTGATTATAACTTATAGAAAGATAAACGACCTGTCAACGTGGTTTGGTTTGATTGGTATAGAAATATTAATAATACATTTAAATTCAAGAATGGTATACACACATGAATGCGATTTTCAAAATATGCTTATTTGTTCATTATTTATTTATTTAATGAGTAGGTTAAAAACATGTTAAAAAAAATCTTATTATCCTATATACAATTTCTTCCTTAGTCCTTTTACACAGAAGAAAAAATCACAAAACGTCACAGCACACATAAACCACATCACTTTGTGGTCTTTTAAATTTATGTAAATAGGTCAATTTTACCATACATTTTAAATTTGTATTATCCATGTTTTAACATCAACAAAGAGCAGCTATGTTTATAAAAAATGGCTAGTACAATAAATATGCTTAACAATGGTTTTTAAAAGCAATATTCAAGTGCATTAAAAATACGAAAATATTCCCTACTAAAAATATCCCATTATCATTCAAGCTCAAAAATCTTTTCTAAATAACTGTAACAATACCAAAGTTACAAAAAAAGATAATTTTATCTATCCTATTATTCAAATTTGGTATCAAAAGCGACGAAACCAATAATAAATCGATAGATCTGCTTTCTATTTAAATAGATACATGCAAAAAAGGTCAAGTCTACTGAAAGTTTTCCTTACAAGCTTATCCCTTAACTAAACTCTTAAACGGAGATAATCATATGGAAATTCTCCAAAGGACCTAAACTCATTTACATTTAGAGATTTCATTTAAAGAGCTTTTGGAAAAGAAAATCTCGGTGTTACCAATAATAAAAGATTTATCTTTCTCATCTTTGAAAAGATTAAAGATAACTGTAAAGAATCAGCGGCATTGTTTAAAAAATGTATCTCGGATTTAAAAGATCGAGTTAAAGGGGACAATTTCAGACTCTTTCTCTTTTCGAAGCGTTATAAATGATTCATGATCGAGTACAAAAACTTTATCAGATGTAGTTGAAAAAGTAAGTTATTATAGGTAGTATAAGTAACTTTTCTGTGAACAGGGGACTAAAAACGTTACCTGATTGCGATACATTTACGAAGAGCCTCATTGAAAATTGATAGCATCTTTTTTCAAATTGGATACAAACTTGAAATTATTTGACTTTAGAAAATAATATTTTTTGTTCGGATTTTGTTAAGGTCTTAGAAAAGACAGGTAGTGTTTTTTTTTTATCAAGATAAAATTGGGCTTACGGGCATGTCAATTTTTTGGGGGGGATTATATAGATTAATTTTAAAGTGACGTATTTGTTAATTGGACTAAAAAGCTTTGTTTCTTTTTTAAGAGAATATATTTTTAATTTTGCTGCTTTTAAATTTGTGAAGAATTTGAGTGCACATAGTTGTATCACTATATGCTCTGGTGCAGACGCATGCGAATAAAATTGGAGTTAATTTATTGAAAATATGTTTTGTATTGTTTAGCTGGGTAATTTTACATAGAAATGTAATGTATATTTTTAAAGATGACTTTACGAATATCGGTTGTTAGTCCAGTTATTTGTAATGCAATGAACATCCATATAAATCTCTATACGTAAAAAAATAATGCGAACTTCGATACTTTCCAGTTTTGAGCCTACTTTCCTTGCCAGCCTAACTTGGGTAAAAACAAAGAGTAAAAAGACAGAGGGAAAAGCGTGGTTGCTCCGTTAGTTGGAAACTCTTGTAAGGTAATATTCACATACGAAATGATCTGAATACAATTTAACTAAAATACACTTTTCATTCTGATAAAATTGCTGAATTATCTCAAATAATGTTCAAATCTGTTAGACCTTAAACGAAATTAATGTTTTAAACATGTTTTCTGGATGGATTCACAAGTAATTAATTGAACTGTTTACATCCGTGGAAGGATCATCTCCGTAGCTTATTTCTATTTACCCAACTTATGTTGGCAAGGAGTGTAGTGTAAGACTGTATTTAGGTTTTCAATATGTAATTGTATTTAGGTTTTCAATACGTAATTGTATTTAGGTTTTCTTTGTGTCAGGTGTAAGTTCATGTGTGCTTCAACAGTTAAATGGTTTACAAATTTAAATGCAATGTTCTCAGGCCTATATCTCGTTGTCAAAAAAAAATCAAAATCAACTTCCGGAATATCGAAACGATTTCATGCAGTATAGCGCTCATTTAAAAGTTAAAAATAACACAAAGTTATGCACTATTTAAAGTTTCATTCATTAAAAGATATATCTTTCATCAAAATATCGTACGTAGAGCACAGTACAGATAAGGCAACTATCATGCACTGACTGAGCCACTGTATAATATCTTAAAAAACAATGATAAGATGTCACGTGCAAAATAAGACGCGCACAGGGCCGTAACTTATAGGGGGGGAAGGGGGGGAGCCTCCCCCCCCAATAATTTTACAAAGGGCGCCATTTTGGGCGCCGTCAGGCGCCCAAAAAGGCGCCCCCTTGAACTTTTTTAACAATTAACTTTTTAACAGTTATTTTAACAATAATACGTAATTGTTAATTTATTTCCCCTCAATAGCTTTTCAGGGGGCTATTTTCGCCCAAAATGGCACCATGTGAAGTGAATGGCGACCTGCCTAAGATTTATAATAAACAACAGAAGCTTGAACTGGTATAAAGAACATACTGATATTTTTATTTAAAAAATAACGGAAATCTTTCAACCCCCTCCTGAAAAAAGCTTTGTACTCTCTCAACAGACGACTTTTTCGCTCGGTCACTCTCTGCGGGGGTCCCCTTATGTCACCTTATTATAAAACCCTCAAGGAGGCATTCTGAGTATGGGATTTCGTAAGACTTTCTTTGAACGGTGACGATTTCTCTTGAAGTATCCTTTTTTGGTGGTGACCACTGATTGCGGACAATGGGCTAATCTTGTTGGGCTATCTTTGTCTGTCTGCACGCAAGTATGTGCTTGTTTTCACATTCCTAGTAAAAGATATCATTTAGGGGGAAGAGGGGGGGGGGACTGTATCTTCGAACCAAAAGGCCACCCAAATAGAAGCCATAAACTCACGGGGGTCCAATTTAATTACTCTTCTTGCCCTCTAGTGGGGAAAAAACTCAGCCTATGTCAGATATGGTCAGTTGTAAAATAAAATTGTCGGTGGCTGATGTTCTTATACGTAGCTATTGATTTTTGTTTGTTTTTGTTTCCTTTGCACAGGGATTTGGGGTTGGCTTTTTAACGTATTTACGTGTTTATGAGAGAAAGCTAATTTTATCCACTTTTTCTGTTGCTTTTCCAATGCTTATAATTTTCGAAACCTTCGGCATTTCGTAATAAGTGTTTTATTTTCGTTGGGAATAAAAATTAGGTAAGAAATTACTATTTATTCATTTTATTATCATTATATAAGTTACTTATTAAATGTATCATTAAGGGAGTTAAATTGTATCAATTTTCTTTAAAAATATGAAAATAATCCAAATGAGAGAATAAAGAAAACTCATTTTATAATTATAAATAGGAAATGACAAATGTAACTTTTACAATTAAATTGCGTGCAAAGCTACTTTTCGATAATTTCATGAAGCAATAATGTTTTTTTTTTGCACGATTGCACAGATATATATTGTACAGATTAATATGCATTGTTACTATAAAAATTGTATAAAGGATCAATTAATTTGGAATCTAACTCGATTCTATCGAATTCTCTATTGCAAGGTACTTTTATAAGGCCAATAATTTGTATGTTTAAATTTATCATAACTAATTCAGTGTTGTTATTTTAAATTAGGTTAATTCATTTTTACCTAATTTACAAATTAATTGTTAAACAATTAAATTAGTCATAAATAATTCTTTAAATTGTAATTAAAACATTATTTTGTTAGTAATTAATAATGATGTAATTAGTAATTAATAATGATGTAATTAGTAATTAATAATGATGTAAGTAGTTAATAATTATTTAATTAGTAATTAAAAATGATTCAATTAGTAATTAATAACAATTAATTACTTTCATTAGAAAGTTAAATTAATGCATAAGTACTAATTAATGTAATTAGCCGTTAATAATGATTAATAACTGACTCCAAAAAAATGTAAGAGGGCGCCAAAACGTGGTCCTCCCCCCCCAATAAAATGTCCAATTTACGTCCCTGGACGCGCAATGGGTTATCTGATGATCACAGTTTTCAACACTGTTCATCAATGCATATCATTTCTTCATAAATAAGAAAGACTGTGTAAGACCTCCGTCAGATCGAACGATTTTATTTGTGGCCTTTCAATCTTTTGAAAAACTCAAAATTACAAAAATTGTTTTTAAAAATCAGTCAAAAACCTAACACTTTTAAAAATCAAAGAGTTTCAATTGAAACTTTTTAGTTGTATTTATTTTGTTGATGGATAATTAGATATTAAAAAAATCAAAATTTTAATTTTAGTAAAATCAATGAATTAATCAGTTATCGCAAGGAGAAGGGAATTGTGATTTATAATTTGATCAATTTTCTTAACTTGCCTTATTTTGAAACATTTAGTTTATTTTTATGGTGCCAAAAGTGTTTAATATTCAAGCAATCTCTTAGCTATTTGTATCTTCCATTTTTAATACTTTCGGATGAGAAATTCAATTGATTTTAATTTCCCTCAATTGTGTGGTTATCATCAGAGGATTTTCAGTAGAATTATTGGTGGTTCAGTCGATATTTTTTATTTAAAAACTTGCACTTCATGATTTTTTATTAAAAGCAAGTAGGATTTTTTTTGGGGAATTCATGTATTTAAAAAAAAATTCTAATATATATTTTAAATATTAAGAAAGATTCTTTTAGTGATCATAAATACCTTGTTAATCCAATGGAAGAACAGTTTCTGAAGTCAAATTACTCCCGGCTGTGATGAATATATTAACAAACGGTTTTTTTACTGATAAATGCAGCACACTTGTGTGTCTCCACAATCCCACTTTTTGAAATTGGTTTGAATATTTTTATTTTTAATTTTCATCGAATAATTTTTGCACAAAATAATCAAAATAAGGGGTTATAGAGATCCGAAAGTTAGCTACATTTATCACAAAAAACTTTAGTGAAAATACTCGATACCACCGGATTAATGTGGCTTAGAAAATTATTTGTTTCCATTGGATTAACCCTCTAATGCATGATTTTTTTTCGTCCAGAAAAAATATATGTGTATCTTTAAAACTCATACATTATGGGGAAAATATTGAAAAAAATTTAACTGCATTAGAATTTAAATAATTTACATTTTTTACAATTTTTCCATATGATAAAAATCAACTACAAAATTCAAATTTTGAATAATGACTAGAAAACTACTAAATATATTTCAAAATAACCCTCTTTAACTATAATTAATTTTTCAAAACAGTTTATTTGTATTTAGTACTCATATTATTATACTTTGATTGCTGCCAAAAACGCAATTTCCCAATAGTTAATAACTTCACTCTTTAATTTTGAATACCCTTTTACTACTGTCATCTATGAGGATTATTAGTAACTAAATCTTAAAAATGGAATGTAATAGATGTAAAAACCACAGATTTGTCGAGAGGGAGCTCTACTTTAATATAATAAAGTTGATTATGTTACTTGTTGCCAAACTGCAACAGTATGTATTAGAGGGTTAACACAGAGCGAACCCATTCCTAATAAACAAAATTTTTTAAAAACCCACTCACCCAGTCCAAACAAAATACCCTCTTGGTAACTTTTTTGCCATCCATTACTTTTAAATGAAAAAAAAATGTCAATGCATTTGTTCGAAAAATTGAAAGTAATTATAAACATTAGAATAGATTATATAGATAATTCCATGATTGACACAAAACGGGCTCAGGTGGCAAATAAAAGAAGAAAAAGTTCGCACGAAACAAGATTTAGAATGTCACTCAACTTGATTCTAAAACAATCTAATGGGATTAAATAGGAATAGTAATGAGTTGATGTATTTTGTAAGCTATTATAACATCTTAAGACTAAGTTTAATTTATAAAAAAAAGTTTTCTACTCTTACATAATTAGTTAAAACATCACAATAGGCTATTGTTAGCAATATACTATATGCATTCACATTTAAGTGGGCTTAACTATACAAAACGTTTAAAAATATCGTAAACTTATTTTAAGATTTTTTATCTTTTAAACACGTTTTTTGTTGCTTTTTATATTTGTTAGCTGCGTTAAGTGGTAATGTAATTAAATATAAGGAATTTCAAAGTAACTTAAGTTAATTTAAGATATTCACACGAAATTTTGCTATTGCTACAGTAAAAGTTCCACCTAAAAGTTAATCTATTAACACCTACAATCCTATCATAACGTAAATTTTTAGTATTATATTTTTCAGCAGCAAGTTATATTTGATATTTTAAAAGTGTGGTTTTATCTAGTTAATGAAGGGTGGCAATTTTATCAAATCTAACATAATTTTACACAATTACAAATAACATTAAATTAATTTAATTTCTAATAATTATAATCTTTGGAAAATTCAAAATTATGGGCCCTAAATAACAATTTTCAAAAAAGAAGTTGGAAGAATTTATTGAAGGATGACAATTTTATAAAAGCTAACATTATTTTACACAACTAACCTTAAATTAGATTAATTTTCTACCTCACTAGAAAATTCAAAATTATTGGCCCCAAATTACAATTTGCAGAAAAGAAGTTGGAACTTACCATACTGAAAATCTTCTCCCGAAGTGCAACGACTTCTTTTTCGCTTCCCTCAGAGAATTGTGTCGCTTTCGTATAAATCCCTCCATATTTACTGATTTTCGAGAAAATATACGCACATTTTCTCTATAATTTCTTTCACTTCAACCAACAAATGTTTTCTTTAATACAGGAAGTAGTCTTAAATTACCATGGAAATGTCATTTTGTTTAAGACAGTTTTGTTGAAAAATCTCTCCATTGCAGAATAAACATTTGTATTTTAGAACGAATTGTAAATATTGAATAGCAATCCTCAAAATGCAGTCCAAAATTCTTTTCTTGTAGAATAGTATCTCGTTGCAAAAAAAATGATAATAAATAAAATAAACGACAATACGTTATTTAGTTTGTCTATAAACGAAATGTGCTTCTTGCATAATAAATTTCTTTTCCAAACTTAGCAAATCAAGCTTGTATCAAAATTCAATAAATACAGATAATATTTCTTACACAATTAAAATTGCGAATAAAAAACTTTATTTACCGAAATGAAAAATTTCGCATCTATATTTTCAAAAATTCTTAAATTAGAAAATTATAACTAATTATCTTCACGAAACTATAACAAATCACATCTGCAATCGAATAATTACAATTTAAAAGCAATTTAGAACAATTAAAGTAGTTATCAAGATCTCAACAAAATCTCGTGTGACCAAAAAACAAAAACTATTTTTATGCAGACGATAAAACTCCACAAATTCTCTCACAAACCGTAACTAAATCATTCCAAATCACAAATTCGGAACAGAAAACCGATAGATTCGGGGGCGAAAAGCGATGCGCCCCATCAACCCAAAACAGAAATGAAGTAACGGCTCTTTACGGAGTCGCCATCGCACTGATTTTCGCAGGGCTGCTAGGATTGCTGATTACGGCGAGGGGAAATTTCGCCAATGGCGGGAATAGAAACCGCGCCAATATTGGTATTATAGGCTCAGTTTATTAGTTTGGTCGGGTTTATCGTAAAAAGAACTATGGGTAAAATTGTTTTGAAAAATTGTTGGTGTTCCAAGGTGAGGTTTTATTTGAGAAATTCAGTGGAACTAGGGTAGACTGACCAGTGAGTGAACAGGCCCCAGTGAATGAACAATTGGTAAATATATTTAAAAAATAAGGATTGAAAATCATTCCACTAGATGGATTGGCAATTCTGACTTCCTTCCATCTAGTAGGAAGCTATCTGACATATGATTGGTTGTCCTGGTCATTATGTCCTGGTGTTTATTCACTGGAGAACGCAGCGCCTTAAACGTTCATTCACTGGTTAGTCTACCGCCCTATGAATTGTCATTAAATAAATCACTCGTCAAAACTAATTTAATGCATGGGTATGTTTCACATCTAGAGGGACAACAGTCCCGTATGAATGAAAATAAGGTCTGGATTTATGCATTATTGTAGTGGACGGAGCTTACCGTGTCATACCACTAATATCCGAAATCACTAATAAAATCAAGGAATGGCTACGTCACGTGCAACAAGCCAATTTTACAAATGAATTATGAAGCACAGAATGTTTTATACTCAACATCTCCTAAATGGTGAAATTACGTGGGGCCACTTTACTACATTTGGAGAAAATTTCGATTTCGAATCAAGTAAAATCAACACAAATGGTACAAAGGAAAGGGAAATAGGGAAATGGGGAAAAAATGTTTTCTTTTAAATTTTTTTAATTAAAAATTATTTCCTGAAAAAAAGTTTTAAATTAACTTAGCAAAAAAGATCAATTTTGATTTAGCTACAATGAGGTTGTTTCAACACTTTGTCAATGAAAACAAAACAACCAATGAAATCGCAGTTTGGAGAGCGTGACGTTATAAAAAAAAGGATGAGCTTATTCAACACTTTGTCAAATATTGAACAAAAAACCAATGAAATCCGAGAATGGAGAGCGTGACATCTTAAGAAATATTCCCATAGACATATTTTGAGTCTTGAGTGGCAACAATTCCACAGGAATGAAATTAAGGTCTCGATTGGTTAATCAATGTAGTAGGCTGACTTTATCATGCGATACCACAAATCATCGGCACCGCCATTTCAATACAGGAATGAAAGGAGAAATGATTATACGTCACGTGAACCAAGCCAATTTAATGTTGGACGATTAGACGTAAAATGGTTCAAAACAATCACCACATAACTCTCAAACGCTAAGAAAATAGAAATTTTCAAAATAAAACCTCTTATAAATTAAAACATTAGAATTATGAGGTTAAGATAAAAATTAAATCTTTGTAAAAAAAAAAAAAGCATTACCAGAAACTCTTAATTATTAGCAAGGCTACATAATATTTTAAGAATTTTTTTTTCAAAGTATGAATCTACACTCCTTGCCAACCTAAGTTGGGTCAATAGAAATATGCTACGGAGAAGAACCTTCCGCGGGTGTAAAGAAATTCATAAATTATTTGTGAATCCATCCAGAAAACATGATTAAAACATTAATTTCGTTTAAGGTCTAACAGATATGAATATTATTTGAGAAAATTTGGCAATTCTATCAGAATAAAAAGTATTTTTGCTTAATTTTATTCAGATCATTTTGTATGTAAATATTAGCTTACAAGAGTTTCCAACTAACGAACCACCCGCGCTTTTCCCTCTGCCTTTTTACTCTTTGTTTTTACACAAGTTAGGTGGCACGAAGTGTAAATTTCATTTTTGTGGCTTATAAAATTAAAACCATATCCTTACTGTACTGAAACTTAAAAATTTAATAATTTATCGAGATTTCTTATATTATATTAAGTTAAAAAACATAGAACAAACATTAAGTTAGACTGGCACGGAACATACCATGTTCATATCAACATCAATTAAATTCAAAACAAAACGGAGCGTCGCTTAGCTTCTTTTGGATAAAACATCCAACTATATTGGACCAGTAGTATAAATAGCACAAGACATTGTTAATTAAGTATTCAGAGAGAAAAGCTAATAAGGGTTTAATGTTACGGATGAAATCTTAAGTTATTGGATTGGTTTTGCAATGTTATTTGACAAAAGTTATTCTGATATCAAAGTAGTAATTAGAGGAATGGCATATATTGAAGATGCAATGAATATGTCGAAGTTTCGTTTATATTGGACTTTTGTTAAATAAGAACATAGCTTGTTCATTAAACGAATCTTAGATATCAAGGGTTTGATTAACGTAGCAAATGTCAGAGTTGAAAAGTCTTCGTTATTTCGAGCAGTCTGTTTAATTTAGTGACATTAATTTGTAGTATTGTGTATATTAAAACTCAATGTGATAAAAAAAAACTATATTTTGTTTTATTTAAAAGAGTGTATTAATTTTAGTCTTTTAAAGAGTTGATAATACCATAGAAAAAGAAATCGAAAATTTCAATAAAAATAACGTAAAATGCTTATAAAGATAAGCAACTATAAAAAATATCATTCCATCTCGCATTTGCACGTCCTGTTTTTAAAGCTTGAAGTATTTTTATAAATTTAAGGATGTTAAAAAAGGGTATAATTTTTTCAATTCAGGCGGTATATATATTATATTCAGCGGCAATATAACTACAGTACGAAATTGAAGAGTGGAAAAATTTGTTTTCTGTACAAGTTTTTTTTTCTTCAAGGATCAATTTTTGGAGGGAAATGTTATTTTTTACTTTTGAGCATAATATTTTATCTAATTGCGCTTTAGTTTAGATTGATTTGAAAATAAAAGTAATATATTGATAAGTTATTAGTTTGCATGTTTTCTGAAATGAAATCCGTTTTAAAATGTATTATTTTTGTAATAATATATAACTTATTGTTTTGATTATTCATACGTGCTTTCTCATCTAGAATTTTTTTGTATTAATAAATAAAAACACTTCGTGTGTGACACCATTTTTTAAAATTTTAAATAAGTACCAGTTCAACAAACAAATATAAACCGTACTAACTTTTTATTTTTAGCGCACATTAGTGATCCAAAATTGAAACATTTTTATTATACAAAATGAACACTTCGAACTTTTACATTTAACTCTTCATTTTCCGAACTGAAAATGGTCGCCAATAGCCCTCGTGTAGCTCTAGTGTGACGATAATTCAAACCAAACCAAACCGAACTGAAAATGAACAGTACAACAACTACATCGACTCCAATGTTTACAAACAACCCCAAACCGGAACCATTCCCTAAATCGCCAAATGTGATAACCCCCTCTTCGCTGAGATCAGTTACAGTAGCGATTTCGCTCTTTTCCACTTGACACTATTACGCAGACTCGTCAAAGCGATAGGCAGGGGCGGCACCGCCAATCAGTGGCAGGGGCGCGCCATGTGCATCAACGTGAAAAAACAAACGAGATACAAAAAAATATATATTGCTCGTAAAAGTCAGTGTAGGGAATGGGAGAAAAATAAGAAAGTTGTTTGTTTGGGAGTCGACAAACATCGGTTAATTTTGTAGTCTACACTCCTTGCCAACCTAAGTTGGATAAATAGAAATATGCTATGGAGAAGATCCTTCCGGGCATGGTGAAGAGTTCCAAAAATTATTTGTGAATCCATTTAGAAAACATGTTTAAAACATTAATTTCGTTTAAGGTCTAACAGATTTAAATATTATCTGAGAGAATTTGGCAATTTTATCGGAATGAAGTGTATTTTGGTTAAATTGTGTTCAGATCATTTTGTATGTAAATATTGCCTTACAAGAGTTTCCAACTAACGGACCAACAGCGCTTTTCCCTCTCTGCCTTTTTGCTCTTTGTTTTTACCGGGTGGCACGGAATGTAGAGGTCTAGTGCGTCGAAATTTAAAACCGAAGTCAAGTGGTGAGCCAAAAGCTTGAGTAGGGGTACCCAACGCAACTTTTTTGAAGGTGCCATCTTACACAGCGTCGGGATATTACAATACCAAAATTGCCGACCAACAAAGGTCAGAGGTCCAGCAAGATTGGTCCAAAAAATTTATAATTCTTTGTCAGTCTTACTTTCAATTTAAAAAAAAAATGAAATATCAGGCAATGAAAGTTGCTTTTGAACAATAATCCGTCTGCTTGTCAGTCTGTCTATCAGTCTCCAACTCCCCACTCTACAACTCGAACTAAACGAGCTAAAGATTTCAAATTTGTTATTCGAGTTTCCAATTCCTGTCGGACGTCATGATAAGGTTTTTGAGAAAATAGCGTATTCGCACAAATGGTACTTTGCATAGACCTTTTCATATGTTACTAATATTATTTTTCATATTTTCATACATTACTTTTTTATATTTCATTTGTTGGAATATAAAATTACCTTCAGATGTATTAATTTATTTAGTTTTTATTAATTTTATAAAATTAATTAATTTTTAATATTTATTAATTTATCTAAATTAATATTTATTAAAAAATTAATATCTATTTATTTATATGTTTTAATTTATTGCAGTGTAACTATGCGATAAAACCAATACATTCTTCATACTAAACCCATACTACTTTATTTTTAATCAAAAAAATATCAGACCTTTCATTTCCGGAAAATATATCCAAACCGAAGTCCAACAAAAAATACGAAATATTGGACAATAACAATCCATATCGTGCCTATTTCCACTTTTCAGGGAAAAATAGGTCAGAAAACAGCCATCAATTGCCATAAGATACATCAATTTGTGTTCTTCTTGGGAAGTGGGGGGCTTCAGGTAGAAGATTTAAGCCCTACCCCAAAAGTATCGTATCTTGTTCGATAATGGTGTTCCTAATTGGAACGTTCTTACGTCACGGCAGGACACTCGTTTGGGCCCGGTCACGAAATGGTGACTTACGTTTTTCTTACGTGACAAGGCGATGGGTTTTTTTGTGTGATGTGTTTGATCAATAAAAAGGATATTGTGCTTTAGGATCATTAAATGGACAGGGGTCGTAAGTTATAATAGTATTCACATAATAGTCTAAGGTGATTGATTTATGTATGTTTAACAATTTATAATTCAATTTATAATTTGTTTTGAGAACAATTTTTAATAATTAGAAACTACGTAATGTAAGACATAACTAGACTCTTAAAACAAAAGAGTGAAAACCACTACTGTAGGAGAAGTGCATTTTCGACACTGGAAAGGAGTGAACATTAATTCAGACTGAGTTAAAATAACTAATTTGGAGTGATCCTGTCACAGGTTTAACACACAAAGGATCCACTCCTATAGGGGAAGTGCATTTTCGACACTGGAGGAGTGAAAATTAACTCAGACTGAGTTAAAATCGCTCAGTTGTTTTAAGAGTGTACACTTTTAATAATAATTATTTAATTAGATTAATATTTAAAATGTATCATGACAAATATTTTTTTTAAAAAAAATGGTGTTTAGTAATGAGGGTTTCATTTATTTAGAATAGTATTTAAAATATATCTACAGAGTGACTAATATTAATAAAAATTATGTTCCAAAACATTTTTAAGCTAATCTATAATAATAAAAGAAAGAATCTGTCTGTGTGTCTGTCTGTCTGTCTGTGTGTATGTCTGTGGATCGCAAAAGACCTACTTAGACTGCTCTAAAAAATTCGAAATTTTTAATATAGGTTCCTTTTAATACCTACGTGTGCACCTGAGGCTTAGTTTTTTCATATTTGATTGTGATTTTTAATTAATATAATTAGTTTAAAAAAAACGTTATCCACGTGGAATTGCGGGACCATAACAGGGCTTGAAAATACATGGACCGGGCCGAAACGGGGACTTGACGCCATCCTCTATTAGTTTGATTGATTGAGTTTGGTTGAGATATGCGCTCGCCCTAAGGCTGCTTCATCCTCTATTAGTGTTTGCTTTTTTAAGTGTGCATGCGCCAACACGAATTTAATTTTGTTTTGATTTTGAGTGTATTTTCGCTAGTAAGCATGCGAAGTTAACGGGTTCCCAGTAAGGCGGGACCATACTGCTAGTTTAAGATAAACCATTATCGATGCATTAAAACACGACGGAATATATATTTCAAAATTCGAAAAACAATTAGGTATTTATTGAAAAAAAAAGCGATATATTTTATCGAAACTTTGTTATTTTTGATGATTATTTTAAATTAATTTTTTCCCCACGACTTTAAACTTGCTACGATTTTTATTCCCCTATTTCCTGTATAGCGACAAACCTAGCAACTAACTTTTCCAGTGATCAGAAACAGTCAAAAAATATATTTCTAAAAGAATAGTTCTCACCATTACTTGAATAATAGAATAGACGAACGATAATTTATCATTTTACTCTTCCTAAAATAAACTTCTAAAGCAGATAAGAAAAAAACCTTTCTTGTATAAGAAGAAAGGACAAAAAATATCAGGAACATAATTTGAATATTGATGCCAATCTCATAGCCCATAAATTTAAGATAAAACTACCAAGTCCATTTTTTGATGCTCTAAATATCATTATTTTGTGATGAAGTATACATTTTATTCCATTCGAAAGTGATCCATCATGGAGATGTTTCAAAAATTCATAAATTATTTAAATCCCGTTGAAGATTCATGAGGCTTCCGCTTTATAATTCAAATTCAGATATTCTAATTGATGAATATTGCGGTTGAAAATAAAATCTATAGATATAAGGCTAAATCCAAAATAAGAAGTCATAGATTGCTGCCATAAATAAATTGAATTATCGATAAATGTTTTTAAACTTGATGGAATTTAAGGAAACTCGATAAAACATACCATTTTAGATTTCAGTATAGTAAAGATATAGTTTTAATTATATAAACAACAAAAATTAAATCTGTCTCTGCCAATTTTCATTTAACGGTCAATTAGTTATTAAAATACCTTGCTGAGTGACTTTTGCATTTTTAAAATCTTGTATTTCAAATTCAGTGGTGGCCAAAGGTGTGGAATTTTTTTAAAAAAGTTTCATGTAATTTTGTGTGCTCGTAAAATATATTAATTTTCACTTAAATACAAATGTCTATACATTAAATTGAAGGTAATTTAATGTAGAATTTAGTAATACAAATTGCCAAAAGTGAAAATTAATATATTCTACAAGCACACAATGTTGAAAACAATGGAACTTTCAAAAAATGTCCACACTTTTGGCCACCACTGTACTTAGAAAACTGTGTTCGCTATTTTCATCAAGACTAACATTCGCGTTTCAACACAGTGATATTTGTTTCAATACACGCATATTTCGAAACAGGCTTTAAAAGCAAATATTTCAAAATATGCGTCATAATTAATATTATAACAATAGTTTTGTGATGCTTTAACTCTTTCAGTCCCAGTGATGCCATTTGTCATCATCATGTTTCTGATCATAATGAAAAATAATAATAGTTCTGACGTCTATTGGGATTAATAAAAAATATTTTTAATAGAAACAAGTTTGGAGAATCGAATTATGTAATTTTTTATATCATAAATAGAGCTATTCACGATCAGAAAAAAAATTCTAAAATGATTCCAAATTGTCATTGGGACTGAAAGGGTTAAAAAAGCATAACAAAACCATTGTTATAATACAATATTTATTTGTAGAACAGCCTTCAGAGAATTTTTTTAAAAATGTGGTTCCATGCACCAGATTTACCATCTAATACTTGCGATTAGGCGCGTCTAAAGCAGAACATTTCACATAATTGCTTCGCAAAAGGCTGCAGTACATCAAATAATGCTCATTTGATCTTCGGCCTCAAGGGACAATAACAAAGCTAATTTCGAGGATCATGCGTCCATCGTAAAATGAAAGCAATCAAGCACTATCTTCAGTTAATTTCATTTGATATTGATTTCTAGAAGGTAATAATAGTTTTGTTTTGGCACGTTTGGAAGTTTTCTTTTAGTTTGTCTGTAGATTTTAATTTATATTGTTCTGCTTTAGACGCGCCTAATCGCAAGTATTAGATGGTAAATCTGGTGCATGGAACCACATTTTTAAAAAAATTCTCTGAAGGCTGTTCTACAAATAAATATTGTATTATAACAATGGTTTTGTTATGCTTTTTTAACCCTTTCAGTCCCAATGACAATTTGGAATCATTTTAGAATTTTTTTTCTGATCGTGAATAGCTCTATTTATGATATAAAAAATTACATAATTCGATTCTCCAAACTTGTTTCTATTAAAAATATTTTTTATTAATCCCAATAGACGTCAGAACTATTATTATTTTTCATTATGATCAGAAACATGATGATGACAAATGGCATCACTGGGACTGAAAGAGTTAAAGCATCACAAAACTATTGTTATAATATTAGTAATGAAGCGATGTCTGTAGATTTAACTTTATCAAAGGTAGAAGTAATAAGAAAAAATAGTTTTGTTTCGGGAATTTTGGAAGTTTTTTCAGTTGAACCACATCTGTAGATTCAAATTTATTATATAACTAAATTTAATATAAACTATACGGTTCATGAAGAACTGACGATGGTATTTAAAGCATTATTTTTTTCCAACACTTTCTTTTCAATGAGTGAAATGCTTTAACAGAATATGTTGTGTTTTCGAAGAGAGTGGAAGATTTTAAGAAGAATCTCGACATCAATTGGAAGCTGGTAAGGAATTGATATATTTTGGACCAACCTTGCTGGGCCTCTGGCCTGTTGTTGGTCGAAAATTTTTGCATTTGTATTTTAATTTGAATAACTAAATGGAAAATAATAAAGTCATTGGAGAACGTCAAGCTACGCTTCCTTCTTTTAACAATTTAGAAAAATAGAAGCGTATATGGAAATATTTAAGTAGAGTTCATCTTGGCCTACCCAACTTTAAGGCCACAGAAGCTCTTCGTTAAGTACCCTATCCTTCCGGTTCGGAATATAGACTTTTTTTAGGGACATTTGACAAATCGAAGCGATCAGGTAGTGAGATGTCACAGAGAGCATTTCGGACTTTATTAGTCGAGTCGGTCGTGGCAGTCAACACATTATTTAAATGTTAAAAACCGTGTTCGAAAGGTTCCAGGTTCGGGTCCGGGCATAGTCAAAATAACTGCCGACCTATGAACGGCCCGTGCAACCAAAGATATCCGACGAATAATAACCAGTGTAAAGGGAGAGCATCCTTCACAGTCCTTACGCTGAGTACGGTGTCGTTCTAATGGTTGCGTTGGGCGCCTACTCAGGTGTCGGCTCGTCACTTGAATGGGGTTCTAAAATATGACGCGCGTCGTCAATAGCCCTTGTTTAGCTCCAGAGCGACGATAATTCAAACTATACTAAAAACCATTTTGGTGTGGCCTTATGCACCACATTAATGTTAAGAATTCAGGCAGAGTAAAAGTGAAGCCGTATTCAACCTTACGTGTAGAACTATCTTTTCTCTCAAGAGAATTCAATATTAAATGCGACATTAAACAATTAAATAACGTGACAATTTAACCGTTTTCCCATTTCCAAGAAGGAGCAGCAAAATTTATGATATTGTGATATAGAAGGTACACATTTGGGACTTAAAACCTACCTTTGGATGGAAAATTTTACGATGAAATTATTTTAACTAATGTAGGTTACAATAACAGAGTAAGGAATTAACATTTGTTTACTAGCCCCTTTTCGCAATACCCTAATGAGCAACTATGTGTCAACCTTAGTCGGAAAAGGTTTTATGTCTAAAGTACAACAAAGGACAAAAGTCGTTTTCTCTTAAATGTGTCAACTAGCTGTAAAATAAATCAACTAACTCTAAAACAAATAGTTGGGACTATTTTAAATAGCGAACAGGAAAATAATTAAAACTTTCATTTACCGTGATTTCCCGTTTCATTTTAACGGATGATTTAGAGTGCGAATTGAAAGTCTACATTAGGGACTTTAGATGAATGAAGGAAAATATTTTAACCAATTTACGAAAAAAATATCCGTCAAAAAAAAGTTTCTCAATCTATAAGTTGAATTTGATTCACGTGTGTAATTACCTGTTCTATTAGATCTATTAGCCTAGGATTGAATCTCAATCGCCTAGTTTTAAGATTGGAACTTCTTCAGTTAAGCTACTAAGGACGTTAACTTTGTTAGCGTTCCTGGACCAGACTAACTATCAGCCAATTATAAGTTAAATTAGAAACAACATTGCAGTTAGTGTAAAGTGAAATTTCCTCAAACAATCTTCAATTTCGTTGGTTAGAGACTTACAAGAATTTTTTACCAATCCCACTATCCCCCCCCCCCAAAGATAGATACCAAATTAACCTAAGTAATTTTGTTGTGACAACTTCGCAAGTATGTAGCTGCCTCAGTAACCCACAGTATACCAAAAGAATCCTCATAATGGAGGCGAGTTACATCTGTCGTATATACTATTATCGTTGTTAATCAGAATATACTGGTGGGAACTCAGTGATAAACCTGTGCCCTCTAGCGTGTAAATGATATATTGAGGTTGCGCGTGTGGTAACCGCCGCAAGTATGGCAACCAGTGCTTACTAATGGCTTACCACTCGGGTGGTGTAAGGAAGGGCTCGCCAAATCACAAAAAAATACGGGTTCTCATGCTATACACTCATGTGTTCAGACAGCACAATATATAAAAAGAGCAACATTTAATCAATATTCTGTGGTTTCAAAACAAAATGTTGATGACCTCCTACGCAATATTGTGATAACCATGCTTAACTACACTCTTAAAACAAAAGAGTGAAATCCACTCATGTTGGAGAAGTGCATTTTCGACACTGGAAAGGAGTGAATATTATCTCAGACTGAGTTAAAATCACTCGTTCGGAGTGATCCTGTCGGAGGTTTAACACACAAAGGATCCACTCCAGAAGGAGAAGTGCATTTTCCAGACTGGAGGAGTGAAATCCACTCAGACTGAGGTAAATTGGGAGTGTTTGTTTTAAGAGTGTACTATTTGGTGGCAATTCTGTTCTTCTATTGTTTCAACACATTTTTTAACAACTGGTAACACACAATTTTTAATAACCGAGTACACTCCCAGAAATAACACTTTCATTTTTGACGATTCATGAATCCTCAAGCCTCATTTCGTTAATTTTGAGGATTGTTTCGTCAAACAATCCTCAAAATTAGGATTGTTTCGTAAACGCGAATCCTCACTTTTACGATCGTGATTTGACGATTCTGTATCTTGATTTTGAGGAAAAAGAATCTCATTGTTGTACTCACATGCTCAAAAATGACGAAGTATTTCTTCAGATTAGACGACATTCAAATCCTCCTAAAAATGACGATTCAAATTTCCTCACTTTGAGGAAACGAAAACTCGGAGCATTTGCCAGTAATGGAATCGTCAAAATCAAGGAAAATTTCGTCGTTTTTGAGCATTCATTTTTAGAGTGTAACACACAATTTTTTGTAATGAAAGTCAAAACAACTTGTAAACGAGTGTAGGTATAGGTTAAGACACGATAGCACCGGCTACTTTTCCTTCAAATCAAGAAAGCTATTCTGCTTAGGCTAAATTGAAGAGCTTAGTGGAAGAACGTGCTAAGTGACATTTTAGAAAAAAAATTAGAATTTTCTGTCCATGAAGATGTTACTACACTCTCAGAAATGAATACTCAAAAACGACGAAATTTTCCTTCATTTTGACGATGTCGTTTACTTGCAAATGCTCCGAGTTTTTTTTCCCTCAAAGTGAGGGAATTTGATTCGTCCTTTTTCTGAGGATTTGACTTTCGTCTAATCTAAAGAAATATTTCGCCATTTTTGAGCATTTGAGTACAGTAATGAGATTCAGTTTCCTCAATCGTCAAATCAAGATCGTTAAAGTGAGGATTCGCGTTTTCTCAAAAGTCACGTGATAGTTTGACGAAATAACCGTCAAAATTAACGAAATGAGGCCTGATGATTAATGAATCGTCAAAAATGAAAGTGTTATTTCTGAGAGTGTATCTTCTTTAACTATTACAAAAATTTCCTCTTTTTTTCAGTAACTTTAAGTTTAGTAGATTTTTTTAAGGTAAGCTAGTACCGTTTTTAACAGATCCGAGTGCAAACGAAAAACTTTGAAGCTCATTTTCTCGTTTTCACAGTTTTGTCACTTAGAACGTTCTTCCACTAAGCTTTTCAAATGTGCCACAAACAAAAACAGCCAAAGTAGTACACCTAGGATATTCTGTGGCCCAAAGTATCCCATGAAAGTTCCAGCTTTTATTTTCGTCAGCTTTTAGGAAATGAGGTGGAAAATTTCACACCTAGTTTGGCCCTCATTTTCGATTCTGGGACTACCTGGGTTGCTATGGTGATTACCGAGTTGAGGGGATATATCGCTGCTAAGTGTTAGGGGCATTAACGTCGATCGGGTAGAGTCAGTAGATTCTGGCTCTACCAGAGTTGACAGATTCGTGCCAGCCTTAGAATCCTTCAAAATCCTCGTTTATCAGGACATTATTTTAGACTAGAGGGCATTAAATAGACTCGGATAGTGAAGGATAAACGTACGCCAACTCGCCAAAGCTAAGATTTGTAGTGGCAATTGCTATAGTGCAAGTCAATATTGAGTGGTTTTAGTTTGGGGGTGTTCGATCGGGTGATTTCTAATCAGTTAATTCGATCTTCGGCTATCATTTGGGGACATGGGATTGGATAAATTTGTTACGAATTTCATTTTTAAAAAGTTATTTATTTTACCGGTGTAATGCGTAGTTGAGGTAAGTAACGGAATAGGTGGCGTTAAGGTTGTAAGGATTACGATATGTGAACAGAATTTCCCCATAAAACATTTAAACAGATTTAAGAGAATTTGTAAGGCTTGCTTTAATTTGAATTGAAACAAACTACTTTAACCCCTGAGAGATAAAAAAATTGCGGTGAAGTGTAAACTTGTTTTAACTGCATGAGATTTAAATTTTAATTAAAAATTAAGCTTCAATAAAATTGATAAAATATATGAAGACATTGTTTATAATGACAATTCCATATCAGATGATAATAAATTCTAAAAATTTAAAATTCAGTTACACTTAAAAAATTAAAAGCTTTTATAAATCGTGGGTGTTGGTACGAAGCGTTACATTCAGTTGACGTTTTTTTTGCGTCAGTATTCGTCAAATGATTTATGAAATAACTTTATTAATTCTATTTTTAATACTTTCACTTTTGTTTTCGTGTCCTTAAGGTCCCAATATAGCTACAGATTGGATATACGAAACAGTTAAAAGACTATACTTAGATAAAAAAGTAAATAAGATAATTCCATTCCTCAATTTTGAATCGCACAAAATAAAAATCCAGACAGATAAATTTGCTTATCTTTTAACATTAAGAGAATACGCACCCAAAAATTGTTTTAAACGAAACAAAGGCATTTTTTTCTCTGATAAATCCTTAAAGAGAAGCAACAGATTTGAATAAAAAAATCTTATATATTTAATGTTTAATTGAATATAATGCTTAAAAGAAACTTTCTTTCCAAAAGATAAGTCGCGAAAAATTAACGTCATTTGATCACGTGAAAGTTGCGTCGCTCGTTAGATCACGTAGAAATCATGTCATTTAATAACGAAACGTTCACGTCATGTGGTCACATAAGAGTCATTTATTCACGTCAGATTGACGTCATTATTTCACTTGGAAAATGACGTCTCCAAAATGGTCATTATGACCAAGGAAATGACGTCAATATAAGGGCAATTTATGACCAAAAAATTCCGTCATATTCGACGTCACACGACTTCTTGAGAAGTTATCCTTAAGTTGTATAAATAAACCGTTTAAAAACACCTAAACAGTTTCTTTCCCAAAAATAAAACACTTACATCACAGCAACCAACATCACTCATGCCCTAAAAACAACTCACATATTAGTACAATCCTCCCCAAAACAACAAATATGTAGATATCAAAACAAGCCATGAAAATTCCCGAGCATTTGCGCAAGATAAATTCCACTTGTGTGTGTACTAGAAACCTTCAGGAGCGTTTATAGCCCTCATTATTCATAAGAGAAGGAGAATAAAGAGGGTATGAATTGCAAACAGAAAATAGACCTATGAAATAGACGCGATTCACAAGGGATGGATAAGATAGCGTATGGAGTGTATAAATCTTAGAAAATGTAGGCTATATGTCTTTTGGTATAAGATGTTTTAATTTTCCCAACAAGAATGATAATTGTTAAAAATTTAGGTGTAAAATTGCATCGGAATAGAAGATTTTTTTCTATCTGCCATTACTATTCGGAGGGCGCATTTACTAATGTTGTAGTAAAACCATAACTTGGATACACCAAAAAAGTGGTGAATCAAATCTTAAATTCAAATCAACAATTAACCCATTCAGTCACAATGAAAATTGGGTATCATCATTTTAGAAATGTTTTATTTTTCTGATCGTCTATAGCCATTTATGATATCAAAAAGCACATCATTCGATTCTTCACACTTTTTTCTATTAGAAAATATTTTTTGTTAATCCCAATAGATGTCAGCCCTATTATTTTTTTTTAAAATTATGATCAGAAACATAATGTTAAATGGCATCACTGGGAATGAAAGGGTTAAGAGCAATATCGTGCGCAGCATTGGCACTCCCTCTATTCGGGTATTATTCGTAGAACTTTTTTTGTCTGCACAGACCGTTTATAGGTCTGTATTTATTTTGACACTATCCGGGCCTGAACCTGGGACCTCTCGCGAGCAAGGAAAGCGCCTTAACGACTGGGCTCCTCAGCCCCATCAAAATCTGAAGTAATGTTGAATGTGTTACATTTTCACCAAATACAAGACGTCTGCCAACCTAAATACAGTAATAATTTATTTCTTATGATTCTTCACAATTTATGTGAAAAATTATCTTACTAAACTACCTTACACAATACTGAAAATAATAGTTACTTTAAACTATTCATAGACGGCCGTAAAAAGTCTTCTAAACGCATCTGAGCTGTTACAATTACTCAGGGGAAAACTGCACATTTTAAATATTTGCATAACTTTTTTCCCCCTGAGTAATTTGTTTAAGATGACAGAATTCGTAATTCGCAGCGAAAAGATTTCTTTGTTGCCAGATAAATCATCTAACTTGCGAAAACTAAAAGAAATTATACCGAATATGGAACTTTCATTTGTGGAAAAAGAACTTTTTAATTCTTTATGGAATAGAAAAGAAACTTAATTAAAAGTTTTCGTCTTCATTTACGCTCAAAGTGTAGGGGTAACCAAAATATAAATGAAATCGCCCAATGGAAGTTTCAAGCTTCCAAAATTCAATTAAAACACAAATATTGAGAGTCAAAAATGGGGAATATGACGTTTATTCCAAAACATATAACTTAAATGTTGAAATGAAAAAATTTAGATAATCCTCCAAAATATTCTAGAATAATTATAGAATTTCTGATGCAATGTAGTTATAATATAAGGAAGATAGATTAAACAACATTTAGTAGAAAGTTAAATTTTTCACGAAAAAATATGGAGTTTTTGCGTCATAGAGCGATGTAATCACAAAATCCGAAATATGTATTTGTTTCTCTTCTTGTTACAGTTCCGTCAGATATGACTTACAACTAACTAGTTTTATTTTGTTTTTCGTGTAATTTTTACCTAACACTGTTTAAAACAATAAAGATAACATCGTTTTAACAAAACTACACAAAGTACTCCTAATTGTTTTGAGCAGTATATTATTTCATTACTCTGGTATTACATGTTCCTATATGATGGTGGAAGAACTAAAGCTGAGGTTGTTAATATAAGCTTTAGTTTGAACTACCGTTGCACTGGAGCTATACGAGGGCTATTGGCGACAGGCTTCATAATTTGGAACCACATTCAGGTGGCGGGAAATATAACAGTTAGCTTTTTCAAAAGTAGAAACTCTATCACTAGTCATTTTATCTTAAAACTGTTTTATTCAACATTCTTTATTAACTACTTTACATTGGCGATATTATTTGTTTGGATTGGCGACTTTTTAATTTGTCACCAGGCAGCTCTATTTTTCAGCGAATCCTTTGGCGCAGGGCAGAAAAATCATCGCCATGGCGGAATAATTAGTCGGATGAAAAGTAAATTAATTAATAAAGTTTCTCTCTTGATCCCATTATGAAACTTGTAAGCTAAACCCTTTAAGGCTTTGATTAAAAACCCTGGAAAATATTCGATTTTTTTTACTCACTGGAGAATATTACGAAATTAAAAGGTATTTTATATAGGATTTGATTTTTTAAACTTTAATTTCGCCTAAATATGAGCCGAGACTGTTTGATATCTTTTAAGGTTTTGTACATTGAAAGCTTTTTCGATTTAATATTTAGTTTTTCTTAACGAAATCATTGCTTTAACCCTTTCAGTCCCAATGACAATTTTGCATCATCATTTTAGAATTTTTTTTCTGATCATCTATAGACATTTATGATACCAAACAGTACATCATTCGATTGCTAAAAAAATTTCTATAAGAAAATATTTTTTATTAATCCCGATAGATGTCAGAACTATTTTTAAAAAAAAATTATGATCAGAATCAAGATGATGCCAAATTGCATCACTGGGACTGAAATTGTTAAAAGGCTTAGGGAAGTTTATAGTTTGACAATCATGTCGTACAACAATTACTATTTTTTGTCATATATAGACAATAAATCATTTTTAAAAGTTCATTACTTGTATTTTAAGCTTTACATTTGAATAACTTAATTGAACAAAGATCGAGTTATTTCCAAAGTATTATTCCTTTGCCTAGAAATAGTTAATACTTCCCGCTATTAATACAAGCATTAAAAATGTTACAAAATGAAATCATGTGTTTCTATAAAATGTTACTCCGTTTTTGATGTATATGTATTTAGAGGTTTTTAAATTAGCATTTTGATTAATAAAACTCCTTTTCCCTTTCACAACACAAAACTGTTACTTCAAATGCAAAATAATGCTACTTTTATAGAAGAGTTTCCTAAAACGCTCTTTTCCTTAAAAAGTTTAATGAAATAAGAATCGTATGGAAAACTTTCTTTGGACATCTTTTTGCATTTAACCACAAATGACATCTGATATCCTATTAACACATTTAAAAATAAATCCAATATATTTTCAGGCGGTTTATCAAAATTTCTTCAAATATTTTACATACATTTGAAGTTTATTTTACAGAAAACTAGGATTACTGATAGATAAATATGAACTGCAAAGAAAAAAAAGAATCTTACGGTTTCGCATTTAGGTAGCCTTCTAGATGAAATTGAAATCCAAATAAGACACTTACCTAAAAGAAAAAGAAAAATTAAAATATGATGCAATGAAACAAACATTTGAACAATGAAGAAAAATTTGTGCATATTGTTAATGGTAAAGTATTTGAAAAAATTATATTAATTTAAATACCAATAACGCTTACGCTGAGTAAGTATAAATAGAAATAAATGCCTTCAAAAATATATCTGAGACTGAATTGGTTAATTAATTTTCATTACAATTCTTATTATAAAATGTTACTTTGAGAGTTCAGTTATAATATAAAGTATTTTTAAAAAGTGGAAACCAACTTCTTCAAATCATTCAAATAAAATTAAGCAATTCACAAATCGAATAAATTGTATAAAACCGTTCCAACATCTAAACAAATTATCGATTATGTATAATAAACTAAATTGTTTAATTACTTAATAATTTCATATTAAAAATAACTATTGGCTTTCACTAGGCTTCAAATTTATATCTTTTAAACCTTTCATTCCGAATGACAATTAGGCATCATCATTTTAGAATTTTTTTTTCTGATCGTCTAGCCATTTATGATATCAAAAAGCACATCTTTCGATTCTTCAAATAAATTCTATTAGACAATATTTTTCATTAACCCCAATGTGTCAGCCCTATTACTTTCTTAAAAATATGATCAGAAAAATGATGATGCCAAATGGCATCACTGGGACTGAAGGGGTTAAATAGCTCACATAACTACATAAAAAATTTATTGGGAGTTAGTAGAAATCTTCTGTAAAAAACATCTTTAAGAAGTTTCTCTATCTACTAGAATAGTTAAAAGTTGATAATTTAAAAATTAGGTCCACTCAGATAAAATATTTTCAAATGCCTTAATTGATATAGAATTATGTTTTAACGACTCTCGTTAAAAGTATATGTAAAAATATCCTTAATCAACTCCAACCAAATACCCATTCAATCTAATTCAAATACCCAAAAACAAATACTTCAATTTTAACAAGACTAAATTACAACCAACGAACAAAAAACACAAAGAGTATCCACCAAACTTTAACCAATCCACTTAAAAGAACACGTCTTTACAACTAAATTACACCATTAAAAAAATACAAATTCTTCAATACTCCGAGTTTTAACTACCGAAGTAACAACTGAATCGGGAAAACTCCGGTTTTCCAAGGGATTAAACAGAAGAGGTAGTGGAAATAACTTTGTTATCGGGAAGTTATTACTTCTTTTAGGTTACACATTGGGCCGTTAAAGACAGTTTACGACCCTAGTCCCTCCAGGGGATGGGATAGTGAAATTGTTTGAATTAAAGAGAGGATTTCATTAAGGAAAGGATATGAGGAGTTGTCTGGAAAAATAATGGAATTTTTTTTGGAGCAGGGGTTGAATGTAATGATGGTGATTTTTTGATAATGCTTTCATATTTTATTCCTAAGACATTGCATATGGTTATTTAAAACCTGGTTTGGTTTGAAACATCGTCGCGCTAGAGCTACACGAGGGCTTTTAGAGCCACAGTCAAAAGACGAGCCGACAACTGAGTAGGCACCCAACGCAACCGTTAAGGGCGACATCGTACGCAGCGTTAGTACGTTGAAGGCTGTTTAACATGCACTCCCCGCCACACGGGGTATTATTCGTCGGACATTTTATTTTTTGACTGCACGGGCCATTTAAAGGTTGGCTGTTATTTCGGCGATGCACGGACCCGAATATGGGACCTTCCGCATGCTAGAAGAGTGCCTAACCGACTGGGCTCCCCGGCATGACGTAATTAAAAGTAAAAATCTTTCTAAACTATTACGATGAACAACGAGTAAAACCTTAAATAAAATCGAATATAATTTCAATATTTACTTAGTCCGAATGTTTTAAAAGTATTTCAAAATGTTGCTATTTTAAGTCGACAAAAACAATACAACACAAAAACAAACAAAACTCGCTCACTGGGGTAAATAAGGCTCGAAATTTGTATTCTGAACATGTAATCTAGTCTGAATCCAAGTATCACCTACCCCCACGCGACGCTACGCATTACTCGATCTCTGTCGGCATCAGTTGAACTGCTAAATGCAAAAAAGGGCTCAAGTCCTCAGAGGGATTTCCCTTACACCCTTTCCTTCACCAAAATGATTAAAGGAAAAAGCGTAAACGGAAATCATCCAACAGACTTGGGTCCTTATTCACATTTAGTGATACAGTTATCAAAAGCAGACAGTTTGCGTGGGTTTTCTTTTTCCTCTGTCCAGATTACATTGTTCCATATGTTAGCTTTCTCTTCTTTTTATATGTAAATTGAGATGTTCACACGGTTTAGGAACGAAATTGGGTATGGATTCGAAAATGATATTTCAAGTTGCAGCTAAAGTTAGATTTGTAGATTATTTATTCATTTGAATATCGATTTGGAAATCAACTGGTTGGGTTGAAAGAAATGTAATCGATATTTTCGATACAGATTCGTTTTTAATCGGAGTTAAATAATGTATGAACATGGTATTTTATACACTGCAAAAAGGAAATCGTGTCAAAATATCGGTTTAAAAAACCAGCAAATTTAAACTTTTAAACTGTCAGTATATAACTGTAAACAATACGGAAATTTTCTGTGTTAAACACTGTTAAATCCATTTCATTCAAACAGATTTGGGCCATAAAGTATACTTTTTAAACTGAGAATGTGCAAAATGCAACAATCTTGAAACGATGAGATTATTCCCAAAGTGAAGTGAAGTGTTGAGAGCAAGTTTTAGAGAAAACGGTTTAGAATTAAAGTATGAAAAGGTTTTAAACAGTTAAAAGTATGGGAAATTCTGTAAAATTAAAGTCAGGTAGGGTTTGCTTATTAGTGAAAAAAAGGCACCCAAATCCAATAAAAAAAAACGCAAGTAGTTGTGCATAAAAATAAAAAGCTGCGTTTTGTCAGTTAGCAGCACAATGCTATCATTGTTTTACCACCAAGTATTGCTGATATGTAAAGAGAAACCCTTTAAAGTGCATTCAAAGATGTAATATTACAAAAATACATTTATTAAAGTACGATAGAGGGATTTTTAATAAGCAGTCTTTTTTTGTGTTGTTGATTTTCTTATAAACATAAGTAGACAAATAAGTGAATTAATGATTAAAATTTCAATTTTGGTGAATCCATCAAACACTTATTGAAATAAAGCACATTCCAGATTTTATATTTTAATTTACGAAAACTTCATTACCAATAATAAATTACAACAACAAAATAATAAAAAAAATATGGAACTAGAACAGGACTCCATTGAAACTCTTTACATAATAAAGCGCATAGAGTAAGACACTTCACAATTTGTACGAAATTACCTTAACTTGTTATCATTACTAAATTAAAACTGCCTTTGAACGAGTTTCTTGTTATTGTATATTTAATTTTTTTTTAGGATTTAATTAAATTGGAAAGAAAGCACTGGTAGATACGGAACAACAAACTTAGACTATTTAAATAAGGCTTGAATTCAAACAATACTTCCTTCTTTAAAAAATAATTACTGTTTAATGAAAGTTGTATAAATAATTTCATGGCTTTGAATCGTCATATAGAGTTAAGAAAAACATTGCGAATAGAAATTGTTGAGTTTAAGCTTTGAAAGCTGTTATGGTTTCTTGTAATGTAATAACTTTTTTATTCAATAAATATTTTTAAGAAACTGGATGCTATACGGTTCAAAGTAATTTATATTTTTCTTTTGGAAATAATAGTTTGTTTTATGTTTCCCCCGCGTACACCTTAAAGTTCGCCTGTTAGTTTTCATCAAATTTTTCATTTAAAAGCTTTATTTTAATACAGTATATATATTTGAAAGATAAACATAAATGCTCATAAAAAAGTTAGTTTTTGCTGGTGACTTTCGAAATTTGAATCTTTATTGTGTTTGTCTATTTCTAGTATATTGCATTTTGGTTTTGAAATACCTAAATATAAAAGAAAACACGAAGTATTTAACCTTTTCAGTCCCAGTAATGACATTTGGCATCATCAGGTTTCTGATATTAATTTTAAAAAAATAATAGGGCTGGCATCTTATCATCTATTGGGATTAATCAAAAATATTTTCTAATAGAAAAAGTTAGAAGAATTAAATTATTTGCTTTTTGATATTATAATTGGCTATAGGTGATCAGAAAAGTTTTTCTAAAATGATGATGCCAAATTGTCATTAGGACTGAAAGGGTTTGAATACTGATGGTACAACATGTGTACCAGCAACAAGTAGGCCATAGACTAAGAATCCTTTAGACCAGCAAAAATCTATCTGATACCTAGCGCTCTAAAAGTGTCGAAAGGAACTAATACACTATTAACGATCGATTTGCTGATTGGTATAATTGTACTTTCCGATTGCAGTGCTACTGTTCAGTTTTTCCTAGGTAGGTAGGTTTGAAATGTCGTCGCATTAGAGCTACACAGGTTTTCCCTAGAAAAAAAGACAGCCATTACATTAGTTCCCATCGACACAATTGGAGGCACTAGAGTGTTTATCTCAATCTAATCCAATCCGAGTTTCAGATCTAGAGTGCATTTAATCTATGCAGCTGTCAACAGTACCAGTACAGTAGGCAAAAGGTTAAATTTTTTCCTTATGCTCGTAATGCATACAACTATACAGAATGCAAAGGTTTGATAATAATGAAGAAAATTTAACAAAAAATTACTTAGATTATTCAATTTTATATTTTTAAAGCAAAACGCAAAAATAGTTTCCAGCTATGATAATGGCAATAGCTTTATTTATAAAAGAATGAGACTACCAAGAAACTTTTTTAAAGAAATTCTCAGCTACAAAAAGTACGCTTTGAACTAAACTTTCAAAAAAGAGATTAGAAATTGCAAAACTATCTGAAATAACTTCATCACTCTTGCACCATTGATGTATTTTCTTACAAATTACCTTTGCAAATGTATTTTTTTGCAGATTATTGCTAACTTTATCAAAAGATAAATTAGAAAAAAATAAGATTATAAAGAAACCTATCCTTTGTCGGCGTCTGGATAGCAGCCAATTTCTACTATTTTTTTTAAAGCAATTTTTTTTATGGGCGACATTTGTTTAATTGGGTTTGGCAACGACTTTTTATATCAGGTAATTTTACCACTTTTTATGTGCCGCGAGATCGTTTACGGAGTTTTTGTTCCAAGCCATCGAGTTTTAAAAAAATATGGAATCTTTTTTTTTTTTAATATCAAATAAGATAGAAAGAAATCTAGTAAAAATGACCATTCAAAATATTTCTAAATAAAAAAAAAGTTCAAAGCAAAGTTTTTTTTTATTATTATTACCGAAGTGCATTAGCACTGTAAAAAAAAAAGGCTAGAATTGCTTAATTTAAAGTAAGAGAGAAATCCTAGGATTTTTTTTGTTCCAGTTATTTTAAAAGGAGGGGTGTGTGAAAAAAAAATGGCTAATTTAATTTTATAAGTAGTCAGCCACTTGAATTCGTAGGCATGGAAAAAGTAAAGAAAACATGTCGATTTTGACTTCATCCGATTTTAAGCAATGCAATCAACACTTAGTCAAGTCAGTGAATCTTATGAGGTTATGATATCGAAAACAATGTGGAAATTTCTAACATTCATGTACTCATGTTTAAGTACTGGAATTCATTTTTTATATATGTATTGATTGCTTAAAAACCATAGAAGCCGAAATGTATTTCACTTTTTCTTTAAAATTAAAATTTCCATAACATTCCTTTCCAGAATTTTACGTTTAAGTGATACCAAAAGGCAACGTGTACACTGTACATTCATGTGCATTTCTCGCTAAATCTATATTAAGCAGAATGACATAACTTAAAATTTTAATTTAAAAACTTAAATGTAATTTTATTGAATATTTATGTTAACCTATATTAAAAATAAGTAAAGTCCGCCTATCATTTCATGGCATCCATGACATGTGTTTTAGACGAGTACAAACAATCACTCGCATAAAAAAAGAAGGGCAAGAAAGATTTTGTTTCCAAAACATTTTACTGTGGTAAATAAAATCGGAGTCCAAAGGCTTTAATATCCATTGAATAGGTCTTTGCTTGTCATTTGTGTGGTGAGGAAAGGTTAGGTTTGAATTATCGTCTCACTAGAGCTACACAAGGGCAAATGGTGCGACGGGCGTCGTATTTTAGGACCGCAGTCAAGTGACGAGCCAACACCTGAATATGCAACCAACACAACCGTTGCGGGCGAAATCGTGCGCAGCGTTAGGACTTTAAAGGATATTTTACGTGCCCTCCCTTACACGGGGTATTATTCGTCAGACATTTTTGGCTGCCGTTTATAGGTCGGCAGTTATTTTGGCGATGCCCGGACCCGAATCCGGGACCTTTCGCATGCTAGGCGAGTGCCTAACCATCTGTGCTCCCCAGCCCCGGTGGGGGGAGGAGTTGATTTAACATATGTTAAGTAGATATATATTACATATGCTATGTAGCTATAGTGCTATATAGCACTATAGCTACTCAAAGTCTATAGACGTCTGAAAAGTAAGTGTGCCTTACCGATTAGGTCCCCATCCAGCGGGGTTTAACGTCGCACTAGAGCTACGAAAGGGGGTGGGTATCCATTTTATCAGAGAATAAGGCAGGGTCCTCTATCTTTATTAATTACTCGTCCCAAAAAGACTTTAAAACAGCTTCCTCTTCTAATCCATCTCAATCCACCTACATCCATTGAGTTAAAAGGAAAAGTGGAGTGAGGTGTGTGATCCACTGAACAGGGCAGCAAACGGGTCCAATAACGAAACGCGGAGGAATACACAGCATGCAGCAGAAATGAACAGGGCAGAAAACCTAGAAACTGCCTATTTGCTATTGGGTTCGTCTTCGCTGGTTCTTAGTGACCCACATAGTTATTTCTTTTGGAATTTGAAGTTAAAGAAAGTTAATTCGTTTGAACTAAAAAAGTTAAAATACATTTGGGAGCCCAAGTCAATATGATAGAGGGGTCTCATACAAGAAGCATTGCAAACAAGTGAAGGGAAAATAGTCCTTTTCTGCCCGGTTCGCTCAAAAGGGTGTGAATGGGTTTTCGGCTCGCTGACACTTTACTCCAGTTTCCCTTCTAGCTCAATCCACCTACATCCATATCCACGCCTTTTTGATCCACGTCAAAAACAAAGACGCGAATGTAAACTGATGATGTATCTACCTTCATGATCATTAAAACCAAAGAGTAGGCAGAGGACATCAATTTGTCGCCGCGTGGGGACGAAAGTGTTCCACTCAAAAAATAAAAAACTTTCATTTGACCAACGAAAGGAGGCAGGAATGAGATATAGTGATGTCTTGCGTGGGGAAATAAGTGCTGTACAGTTAAGACTTCGCCAAATAGCCCAAACTAGAGTTCCCAGGTTGGTTGGTAGACATACAAATATATTCAGGTTTGTGTGTTTGGTCAGAGACCCGCTTATAAACCTTCGTCAAATAAGACAGTCACAAATGCACACACATAAGTGACAGATGCTGCCATCTATCGCCACCTCCGCAATTTAGACATGTTCCTGAAGAGTTCCTAGGCATTGTCGACCGTCTGTGGAATTGCCATTCACGGTGAGCAAATTGGCTTCTTTCGATCGTTTTCTGATTGGTGCTCTGTTCCCAAACGACATCAATTCACCAATCGAGGCTCGAGAAAGAATTTATTTTCATTCAGAAATTCTGTTGGTACTCAACACCTAAAACATGCCCATTGCCACACTAGAGCTCTAAGGGAGCTATTGGCGACGGACTTCATGAATTTTAAATACGGGCAAGTGACGAGGCTGGCACCCAACGCAACCTTTTCGTCGCATCAAAAGCGTCGTCATGACTCTGAAATATAACTTGCACCAGTATCATAAATATGGCACTTTTTACTCCATTTTATTGTGCTCCTCACTTTAAATTTAGGATTGTTTATATGAGGCTAAAAAGAGGCGTTGAAATATGAAGCATTCACCAATTTGCCAAGCCATTCGAAACTATTATGCCTCGTTATTTAATAATTTTATCTTCTACAACTGAGCAGCAAACATTTAGCCCATGTCCATTTGGGCCTATTATGTAGACGATGAGTGGCCTCACTTAGTAACCAAGCATTTAATAGGTATTCGCCATTGCAGCACCTGAAGCTCATTCTTACCTTCTTGTTACCAACCTACATCTGCTAATCTTCGGGTATAAATTAAGTTAAAAAGAGGCGCCTTGCACCTACCTTCAAGGTGTAGGTTACATGTGCTGTACCCCTTATATGGATTGTAGAAAAGGGTGTTGTAAAAGACAATTGAAGACCGATGACTTAATTCAAGGTCAATTATGAGAGGGGGAATTTTAAAAGTAATTAGGTAGGTGGGTTAAAAATTTGCGTAAAATTCTTGAATAAATTGCATAAAAATTTGCTCTGAACCCCTATAACTGCTGTTTGAGAGGTATTCATCCGAAGCTTATCATCTTTTAACGCAAAATTCTGTTTTTAATTATTATTCTTATGTTTTTAATTATTATTGTTATTTTTAATGCGAAATGCCCTTAAAATTAACTACTAAAAGAACTTTTTGAAAAGTTTGAAAAAATATTTAAAATATTTTTTTAAAGAACTCTATTATCGTATTGACTCTTGTTCAACTTCATTTTTTCATGGAAATAAATGACTGATACATGCAATCAAAGGCTGAAAACTAATAGTTAGACCTTTTTCTATCGAACCAGGTCGATTTCGGAAATAAGTAACGTGTTAATTGGACGACAGGTCGCAAGAGGTTATAGAAAAGTGAAGGTTATAGTGAATCACAGATAATAACACTCTGTGGGATACCGTCACCTGGACAACATGTTTTCAAGCAACATAACATTTTTTTAAAATTTAGAAATTTTAAATTAACTAAATTTTAAAACACGAATGAGTTATTTATAATAAGCAACTACAGAAATACAATGAAAGAGTAATACAAATAAAAGAAATTAAATTTTCTTTAAGCACTTAAACTTCAATCTCACACAGTGACAAAACAAGTTTACACTTCGGCCAATTTGCTTAAGTTTCTGTGAGATAATAAACAGTATTTTTCATTGCAAATAATACATAGTGGTATTGATAATGTTTTCAAATATTCAATTTCCAACAGTAAAAATCGCAAAATAATAACAAGATTTGTAATCAAAGCTATTCATTGCAGACTGCAATTTTTCCGGGAAAAAGTGCAAATGATCACATTGGAATTCAATATTGACGTTTTTGTGTAAATTGACATAACTAAAAAAATATTTCAAGTTGCTTAAAAAAATTGTTTATCTCGTTTTAAAAAGTGTTATGTAAGTGTTATAAATAATTAACTATATTAACTTAAGAAATATAGCAGATTCTTTTTTATGCTACAGCTTAAGTTTTAAAAAATGTTTCAAATTAAATCTTTTACGGGATATTGAATATATCATGTCTTTACTTTTAAAATTTCAATTTGATGCAATAAGTTAAGCGTGGGATTTACACGGAAAAATAAACATACATATAAAATGTTAAAAGTTATTTCAGTTTTTTTTTATTACGTTGTATGTTATTTCTTATGATATTCGATTTAAGATATAGATTGATATTCGATATGTTGTTTGAATTTTGTAATTTGTAAGACTGGGGATAATATATGCCTTGTGTTATGACATCGATCCTTTTTTTATTGTGAAAAAACAAACCTGGGTGGGTGTTTACAGTAAACTTTGAAATACGTTTCTAAGCTGGTCCCACTGACATTATCAACTACTACTCAAATTGATAGTTCGCAAACTTAATAAAACAAAATTCTCTCTTCAAACTTCGCTTCGGCATGAAAAAAATCCATGTACTTATGGAATCAAATTGTTACTTTCGGAACTATTTTACAAGCAAAATTATCCTAGAGGATAATATTTACCCCGGTTTGCCATAATAAGTTTGCTTTTCTGATCTAAGATTAATTATTTTCATTTTGTGAAAATAAATGAATAAAATCTCGAAAATGACAAATCTTACAAACGCACGTTTTCAATTGTTAATAAAAGATTATTTAATGTATACTAAATCAAAATAGACCAGATAACAATGCTAATTTGGTAGTGAAAGCATGACCAAAATACAAAATCACTACTAGACACTCAATTGAAAACGAAATATTGTTTGGCGATATATTTCTTTTGACCTTTCCATTTCGACAAACTCAAATTGATTTAGAACACGGCGCACATACCTATATCGGTATTTATAGTCATGTAATAGCTATTACCCAGAGTAAAATACATGCATTTATGTATAGATTTCTGCTAATGATATGTGGTCTATTTTTAGTGCGAAAATAGGTTTCATGTTTGGGAAGCCAATCGAAGAATAGAAAGTAACATGTATTAATGAACATGTAATTGGTTACGGATGGAAAAATTTTATAATTGGTTCTTATAAGATATTTATAGTTAAATATTTAATTATATTTCCTTATTTACTAATTAGTTTATTATTTTAATTACTTTATTAAACGTAAAAAATTGTTTTATCTTTGCTAAAGTAGGTTAAATATACATCAAGAAAGATTTATGGGTTATTTTTACCCTTTTAGTCCCAGTGATGCCATTTGACATCATCATGTTTCTGATAATTTAAAAAAAATAGGGCTGACACTTATTGGGGTTAAAAAAATATTAAAAAGTTTGAAGAATCGAACGATGTGGTTTTTGATATCCTGAATGGTATAATAGACGATTAGAAAATAATTCTAAAATGATAAATAATGCCAAATTGTCATTGGGACTGAAAGGGTTAATTGAAATGGTACGATCCTAATTGATACGTAATTTTAAAGCAAGAACTCTATATAAATTTTAAAATTAAAAAAAATGGTTTTATTTCATTAACTTTACTTTCTTGCATTCAGTAGGAAAAACTGATAACGCTTCACTAATTAAAACGTATAATTGGCTCGTTTCAGGTGGCGTAGTTCATTCCAGCTTTCATTCTTGCATTTAATTCGATTGGATCTCTATTTCCGCGCGAATCAATTAACAAATCTAGGCACAAGAAATAATTTACTTTCATTCAGTATTTCTGTTGCCACCCAAAATCTGAAACATGTCCATAGGTAAAACTATAAAAATATGATTATTGAAGTGCTAATACCAATGTAGTATATCAGTTGATTTTTTGACGAAGGAGCCGGAAAATACTACCCAATGCTTCTTCTAGAGTTCTTTTTCAATGTTATACTTGTTCTCTCACAAAAAAATAAAAGCATGCAATAACATCCATTTTCAGCGCTGTCGAAATTATATTTATGTTCAGAGTTGTAAAATAGAGGAGCGGGATAAACACAAAAAGGGGGTATTGTTTTGTAAAGTTGAAATTTTTTGAAAAACACGAAATGCGTCGCGCAATGACCCCTGAGAGATTTTTGAAAAATGGGGGACGTGTCCATATTTAGTTTATCAAACGATTTTAATTCTTCTGTTTAACGCTTTTACTACTAAAACGGCCAAGGCAGCCGAACAACTAAGGATTCGATAATGATATTCTTATCATTTATTACGCTTGATAAAAAAAAATCTGCGTTGCAAAAGTACTAAGCTGTTACATTCAGCTATCTAATATGATTGTTTTTGCTTATGAAAGCATTACAATGTGATCGAAATTTAATTTAATGTTTTCTACACATTTTGGAGGGTGCAAAATCTAATTTTTTTTTTCGAATATTGGTACGTCTGCCAGACTGTCAGCGTCTGCAACCACTCTACAGCTTTAACTAAAAGCTAAGGATTTCAAATTTAGTACAAGTGCTCCCAGTACCTGTCGGACGTCATAAGATATTAAGGGAAAGTCGAGCATGCCCAAGTAGTAGCTGCCATAAAATGCTTCAGTTTTTAAAGTTGTTAAAATTACCTTGTAGGGAATATATTTACCTTTAAATTTACGGACTTGATAAGTTTTAATTAAAAGCAAAGTAATGTTACAAATCCAAAGTTTTAAAATGAGAATTACTAGTAATAACTAATTGAAAAAATTAACCAGCTTTACAAACACAATACACTTTTTTTATATTTTAACATTCGTTTTTTCATGATAAATACATTGAAAGCAATATTATAAAGTTCAGAACCAATTAGATTTTTACGTCTTTAAAATAAAGTAATAATTAAAAATTTTAACCAGCATTACAAATATATAATAAACTTTTATATTTTTAACTTTCATTGTTTCATGATAAATACATTGATAGCAATAAAAAAAAAAGTTCAGAACTAATTACTTTTTTACGTCTTTAAAATAAAAGTATCTAAACAATTCTGCTAACTCAGTATAAAAGTTAGTTGCAGGATAAATTTCCCCACAATTTAACTCAAAAATTACAAATTTATATAAAAATATATTTTTTTCTTAAAAAGCTTTTTCTACCAAACTCACTTTGGAATCTCCACTCGAGACCCACTCATGCATAAGTAAATTGCAATTTATTTTCAAGCATGTTAAACACGATTTACTATGCAAATTTTTATATTTCACACCCTTTTGAATTGGAAAATATTTACCCTTTTCCCGATCTTTTCCAGCCATTTAACCTGTTACACAAACTTTAAAAAAATGCAAGTTAGTAATTTATTTGTTTTAAAGTAAAACTATTTTTTTAGTAAAACTATTTTTTACTCATCCCCTTTTCAAAAGGGAAGTAGAAAATCCGGCCCTAAAAACTTTGGAAGCCATTTTCTCTGTTGCAAACAATGGCTTTAAAAGAGAACTAAAATGACGCAAGTCAAAATACTTTGGATAAACATTTCACTGGAAACGGGTTCTTAGTTTGGTTAATTTGTTTGTGTGGTTTGGTGGAATTGACGTGGTTATTGAGCAACACGAGGTTGATCAGTGAAGGGCTTCGAGATTTAGAACATAAAATATGGTTCCTACACTCTTAAAACAAAAGAATGAAATCCACTCCAGTTGGAGAAGTGCATTTTCGACACCCTCTAAAGGCATGCATATTTACTCAGACTGAGTTAAAATCACTCGTTTGGAGTGATCCTGTCGGAGGTTTAACACACAAAGGATCCACTCCAAAAGGAGAAGTGCATTTTCCAGTCTGGAGGAGTGAAATCTACTCAGACTGAGTTAAATTAGGAGTGTTTGTTTTAAGAGTGTATTAGATGCAACGGCTGTATGGTGAAATCAAAGAGTTCTATAGTAGGGTAGAGGAACGAATCGTACTGAGCTGCCATCGGCAGCCATGGCTCACTACGGAGCCCGATTAGAGGGGCAGTTAAACCTAAAAAGAGCTTGGTTAACTTATAATTCTGATACTGAGAAAGGAAGTACACCCAGGGCAAAGGCGAAAATCGAACCCCCACCCGTTACAGCGCGCTGACTGCTAGCGTTATGGCCTGCGGTCGAAACCACTCGGCCATCGGGCCTCACTTGCCCCCTATTTTGTCTCCGTGTTGGTCCATGGTGCGGTTGGAAGGTTCAGTCTCTACCCTACTATAGAACTCTTTGGGTGAAATGTCACGCCATATTTTCGGTGTTAAATTGAACTACTTTTCAAGGGTTTTTTTAAACAAAATATAGAAATCTGTCTAACCAAATACATTGTCAAACATCTACCCGCACTTTCAGCTATATGAGTCATAAATATGGTGAAACCAAGCAGTACCTATCAGACGAAAGAATTGGATTAAATTCTTCTATCAGTCAAAAAATTCAAAAATTCTATTAGTCTTTTTAAAATTTCGCAGAATTATTTCATGTCATTCACAGTTACATTCATTTAGCCATAAAACATTTAACTTTGAATATCTAACTTTCTGGATTTGCACATTGCAGTTTTTACGTTATTTTGTAGCATTAGCAATGTGTGACTTACATCGCTTTAGCTCTGATATATGTATATAAAGTATAGTGCTGTTGCATAGCAACGCAAGTTGGTTGCCACCCCAGGGGTCCAATGAAATAAAATATGATTTCTTCGCTCACCCCCATCTCAGACGACAATTGGATTTTCTCGTCTGACAATTTATTGCGGTAATAGTGAGGGGGGTACGATATAATATACGTAACGCACACTTATTTCAACCTATTCTTTTCCAAAATAGAAAAAAAGTTAAAATTGCTAAGTTCATTTTGAAAACAAAGGTTCTTATACTTTAACAGTTTTTTCCGTGAAATGAAAGCGCGCAAGTACGGTATAAAAAATATTGAAATTTGAATAAAATACAGTTAATATGTATTATTGAATCTACAATGCTATAGAATGACCCAAAAATATATTTTAATTAGATCATTATATATACAACATTTTATCTCGATAAAAAGTATGATTTAAAAAACAAATCGAAGACGGACAAACTATGTAGACATAATAGTTTTTAATTTTTAGTCTACTTCCCTATTTATTGTTCGAAATATTTATTCGGGGGCTTCGGAGCCCAGTCGGTTAGGCATTCGCCTAGCATGCGAAAGGTCCCAGGTTCGGGTCCGGGCATCGCCAAAATAGCTACCTACCTATAAACGGCAAGTGCAGCCAAAAATGTCCGTCGAATACTTGTTTTTTGCGTTGCTTGTTTAACGTCTTAAATAATGCGGTCCCTGGAATGATGGTATAACTAGGTTATACTATTAGGAAAGCACTTGCTATTTTAGTTCTATATACTCTTATTTTGAACTATATTTAACTTATTTTGAACTTGCCAACCTAACTTGGGTAAAAACAAAGAGTAAAAAGGCAAGGAGAAAAGCGCGATTGGTCCTTTAGTTGGAAACTCTAGTAAGGTAATATTTACATACAAAATGATCTGAATACAATTTAACCAAAAAACAGCACCTTTCATTCTGATAAAATTATCAAATTTTCTCAAATAATATTCTAATCTGTTAGACCCTAAACGAAATTAATGTTTCAGACATGTTTTCTGGATGGATTCACAAATAATTTATGGAACTCTTTACATGCGCGGGAGGATCTTCTCCGTAGCATATTTCTATTTACCCAACTTAGGTTGGCAAGGAGTTTAAACCATTCAACTGTTCTTCCGAAATACCTCATAAGCTCTAGTAAAAATGGGTGCGTACAGAAAAGCCCATTAGGGCTAAGGGGGTACATTCCGAATCGGACAGGATAGGATTAAAGAAATAGTCTGAGCGACATTTGGTCTTAGATGAGGAATTCAGAAATGGTTTCTGCCATTCTTGCGGTGAAATATTTCAAGTCTACTTTCAGAAATAAGTTTTTATTATTCTATCTTTCTGGATGCTTTTGGGGCTTTTAGATTATGAGAAATGTTTAGCTTTAGTAAATGCTTGCGGGAGGTTTGGAATACTGTCTTTTGATATAAGAATTATTTACTTTTTAGCCATGTGAAATGCTTGATATAAGATAAATAAATGCTCGATATATAAATGCGAATGCTTGATAAATAAATGCTCGCAGCAAAATAACTTGGATATGAATTCGGTGGGGTTTCCTTATTAAATTGTATGGATATTATTTATTTGTCCCAGACAGATTTATTAAATTGTATGATATTTCTTTATTATACGAGGAGCCTAGGAGCCAAAGGGTAGACATAGACATATCTTTTCAGGTTTGGTGTGCTTGGTCCGAGACCCGCTTATAAACCTTCGTCAAGTAAGGCAGACACAACACACACATAAGTGATAGATGCTGCCATCTATCGCCACCTTCGCAATTTAGACATGTCCCTGAAAGGGATAGGGAAAAAACTGAAGGGATAAGGCTTACTACGGGTAGCTTAGCGACTTTTTGACGGTCTTCACTTTATTTATCGCCAAGCATCTCTTCTTAACTATGTACACTCTTAAAACGAATGAGCGATTTTAACTCAGTCTGAGTTAATTTTCACTCCTCCAGTCTAGAAAATGCACTTCCCCGAAAGGAGTGGATCCTTTGTGTGTTAAACCTCCGACAAGATCACTCCAAACGAGTGATTTTAACTCAGTCTGAGTTAATATTCACTCCTTTCCAGTGTCGAAAATGCACTTCTCCTACTGGAGTGGATTTCACTCTTGTTTTTTTTTGTCTCGTTTTTCTCTTTTGTCGTAAACTATGGCCAACTTTTTTTCAACTCTTTCGTGTTTATTTAGATTCGCGATTCTTCGATTTCTCGCCCAAAAAACACTTTACTGAAAGTCGGAAGCGAAACATAAAAGCATCAAGCTACTTCGCCAAACTCTAGATCTATCCCAACAAAGTCCACAAAAGAACAAAAAATCGCCAAACAATCCACAGTATTTCTTAAGCAAGAGCGGCAGCTGCCATTGAAAAGAAAAAGCTTCAGCAGCCTCCAAGGCAATCGAAGCAATGCAATAGCATTGTTGACCATGGCAGATGGGAAGAACATTGTTATTATGCATCAGAGTAACAATGTATCCGGTTACTAAGAATCTGAAGACACTGGGATCAGAGTTATGGGAAAAAAAGTGTGTGGGAGGTATTTGGCGAGCCCAGTATCAATAAGAGTTTAGTGTATCAGATATTGTCATAGAAAGGAAGTAGAAAGGATAGGAAAAAAACTGTTGCATTGATTTGAAGGAATAAGTCTTTTGTGTTATACTCTTAAAACAAAAGAGTGAAATCCACTCCAGTAGGAGAAGTGCATTTTCCACACTGGAAAGGAGTGAATATTAACTCAGACCGAGTTAAAATCACTCGTGATCCTGTCGGAGGTTTAACACACAAAGGATCTACTCCAAACGGAGAAGTGCATTTTCTGGACTGGAGGAGTGAAAATTAACCAGACTGAGTTAAAATCGCTCGTTCGTTTTAAGAGTGTACTTGCTTTAAACTGTGATTATTATAATTGAAAAAGCAATTAAAAACTTTTATTAAAGCAAAACATTTATGAAAACCTTAATTTATTCCTTTTTGTACACTTTTTGCCAGCCTAAGTTGGGTAAATAGAAATATGCTATGGAGAAGATACCTATCCGCACATGTAAATAGTTCCATAAGTTATTTGTGAATCCATCCAGAAAACATGTTTAAATCATTAATTTCGTTTAAGGTCTAACAGATTTGTAAAATTTTGCAATTTTATCAGAATGAAAAGTGTATTTTGGTTAAATTGTATTCAGATCATTTTGTATGTAAATATTACTTTACAAGAGTTTCAAACTAACGCATCAAACGTGCTTTTCCCTCTTCCTTTTCGCTCTTTGTTTTTACCCAAGTTAGGTTGGCACGGAGTGTAGGTATAGGTTTGAATAATCGTCGCACTAGAGCTACACGAGGGCTATTGGCGACGGGCGTCTTAATTTAGAACCACAGTCAAATTTCTTTTTGTAATATAATATGCTTAATTTTCGCCACTGTACATCACATGATAACAATACACTTATTTTTATAAAAGTACATGTATTAAAAATTCTATAAAAGTCTTGTTAATTTTGTGTATTTGTTATGCTTATACTGAAAGATTTACGAAGGTACATTCGAAACAAAATTATTATTTTGCTTAGTGCGGGAACACTTAATCACAGCTATTACCCACAAAAGAGTTGCACTTATTAGCTACTCAACCACAGAGGGTACATTACATAAACCATTGTTTCATTTCAAATGCTTGAAGACCTTATTTCAATAGTGGTACAAAGCCAAATTTTAATAAAGTTTTTCTAGATGTAACTTTTTCCGTGGTTAAGTTAAGTGCTCGGTTAATTTAATTTTAATTTGGTTAAATCAACAATGGAATTAATTGGTTACTAGAACTATTTTAACAAACATTTAATTATCTGCCATAAAATATAAGAAAATAAAAATATTATGATATTTGATTGAATATCCGAAACGGAGATTCTGTGTTTAACCAAATTTGCCACAGGAGTTTTCGGTATCTGTTGGACGTCATAAGGATTGAGAAAAGCAAACATGCAAAAATGGCATCTGTTATAGAACTCTTTTGATTGTAAGCAGGTTAGGGGTTGAAGTATATTTAACGTGCACTCCCTCTCCACGACCTCACGAGGAAAGGGTTGTTAAAAGGGACGAATTGAAAAAAATCTTTTAAAGTGAAATTTTTTTTGGACAGTGCATATTAGTTTACTGAATAACTGGTTCGATCAAAGGGCTGGCTTTTTTACTCCTTGCCAACCTAAGTTGGGTAAATAGAAATATGTTATGGAGAAGATCCTTCCACGGATGCAAAGAGCTCCATTAATTATTTGGGAATCCATCCAGAAAACATATTTAAAACATTAATTTCATTTAAGGTGTAACAGATTTGAATATTATTGGAGAAAATTTCGCAATTTTATCTGAATGAAAAGTGTATTTTGGGTTAAATTGTATACAGATCGTTTTGTATGTAAATATTACCTTACAAGAGTTTCCTACTAACGGACCAACTTCGCTTTTCCCCCTGCCTTTTTACTATTTGTTTTTACCCAAGTAAGGTTGGCACGGAGTGTGCACTCTTGAAACAAAAGAGTTAAATCCACTCCAGTAGGAGAAGTGCATTTTCGACACTGGTAAGGAGTGAATATTAACTCAGACTGAGTTAAAATCACTCGTTTGGAGTATTCCTGTCGGAGGTTTAACACACAAAGGATCCACTCCTATAGGGGAAGTGCGTTTTTAGACTGGATGAGTGAAAATTAACTCAGACTGAGTTAAAATCGCTCGTTCGTTTTTGGAATGTAGCCATTTTTTTTTTATTATCCCAAGTGTATATACACAAATCCATGGACACACAAAACAGGAACACAACAATTAAACAATATCAAACAAGTTGAAAACATTAAGAAAGTCCAGAACTTGTAGCGGGTTGGCAGAGAACAGTTCCTTCTTTGACACGCCCAGGCAGTCAAGAAGATGTTCGGGTGAAGCCTGATAAACATTGCTGATGGTGCACGCGTCGGGAAAACCCTTTCTCCATTAATAAATTTAATCTGTCTCGTATGGCCAGTACGAAGACGTGACAGGGAGGAAAAAGCATGCCGACTCAGGCCAGAGTCAATGAAGGTTCCAGGCTTGTCGGGCACGTACCAGTGGTGAGATACTCCTTGGAGAACTTGCTGTTTTAGTGCCTTCTTTTGACAAGATTTAAAGAGGTCGAAGTCGATTGATAAGTAGGAATGTAGCCATAATCTATTTCAGTTACTCTGAACAGGCTTTTGATTTGTGCCACTATTCAAGTCAAACCAAGATTCAAAACCCTTTTCCCTGAACTCCCTCCCAGTTTGCGAATCCATTACAAAACTTTCCGCGCTGTCGCAAACCATTTAACCCCAACTGCTTCTGCCACAGGAGTTTAGCCGAGAAACTTTTCTCAGTTTTGCATAAGGCCATTTTAATCAATGGCGCCACTCGAATATCGCCAAAATGGTCATTCATACATGCCAAAGCCAGTCATTAGTTTAGGGCGCTGCGCTGGACGTAACTGCATTTTAAACGCGATATTTCAAAGGTAATGGTTTTCTCGAGGAATAGGCTGAAGCCCCTTTTCTGTACTATTAAACAATCTGCTATGGAATCAGGGCCGGATTTCTAAATAAGCCAAGTAGGCTGTAGCCTAGAGTGGCAAATTGTTAGAGGCGGCAAATTTACATCGGATAAAAGCGGCATTCGGCATAAAATATTAGTATCTTTGTAATAATTTTTTTAAGAAAAAACCCAAATAATTTACATTAATGTGTAAATCGTAAACGTAATATAGTACTAATGTTTAGTAATGAGCATGGTAGCTTTAAGAACAATTGCAGATTCTCCCCCGGATTTGGAAGTTGAAAGAAAAATAATAGAACAGTTTAAAACATGCGCCTATTATTTCATTTCGCTTTTGATTTAGAGTACATAGACGATTTTAATATGTAGAAAGAAAAAAAAAATAGTCGAGAAAACTATCTGGTGGAGAATTGATCGTACCCTACAGGCGGCAAATCTTTAAATCCGACCCAGTATGGAATACCATATTGTCATGTACTTGCAAACTCAAATTTTATGATATTTCTAACTGTATACAATGCTAAAATTATTTTAAAAAAATTTACAGATAAAAAACATTTACAGAAAAATAATTTCGTTAATCACTGTTCCTGTAAAAATACTGTTTAAAGTTAAAGAATGATTTTTATTTTTTGCAGACAATTTTTTTTTCGAAATAGTATTTCTTTAAAACATTGATTGTACATTTAAATTTCTAGAGGCTCAAATTGGCCAGTGGGTGCTACGATCCAGCCAACACTATCCAGTTGTTGATAACTGCAAGAGGTATTGTCAGTCCCATAGAGCTTAATACATTAGTTTTGAAATCACAACTTTTGCAAAAGAATTGCTATGCAATGTTATCCCATTTTCACCAGGAATGGGAATCATCATAACATCAAGTTAAAAGAAAATAACATCTAATTATTTAATTATTAATTGATAAATTTTTAAATTAGTGCAGCCATCTGCTGAATATTTTGGGACATTTTAAAACTTCAAAAATATAAAATTAAAAGACTAGAAAACATTTTAGTTTAAAATTTATTTCATTTCGATGCTATGCTGATTCCCATTTCTATGGAACAAGGGCTAACATGGTAAAGCAATATGTCTGCAAAAGCTATGATTGCTAAACTAATGCATTTAGCTCTATGGGACTGACAGTGCCTCTTAATATACAAGGAAGAAGTTTGTTAATTGCAGGTTCTTGAAGAATAACTTTTAAATCTGCACAAGAGTTTAATAATTGCCAACAGTCCTTGCTGTTGCAAATGAAATAGCCATTTTCACAACAAGACACAGACATATTCACACAAATTGACAAGTTTAAACTACATTTCACTTGTTAAACTCAACTATTTAAAACAAATTAAGTCTTTTAAAACAAAACCTCCTAGACACAGTAAATCCCTCCATAGTACACAATTTAAAATACAGTAAACAGTCCGTCGTGATGCCACCGGAAGAAAAAAAAAGAAATGGTGGCTGAGTATGTGTCTCGTCCAGTCCTTAGAATGCGAAACTGGCAACGAGCATCGCATCAAAAAGGCATTACGGCCAGGCACATGTCGCATTTTTCTCGGCTAGTTTTGCTCATTACCATCAGGCGAGAGGGATGAGGATCAATTGGGATGTTAAAGAGATTTTAATTATTGCTATTTACTTGTTCTTGTAGTCATAAAGTTATGTCACACTTAGTGTTTGATTTTCCATAAGATCCATTAGGACTAGGGCCCCCAAATGTTAAATGTTATTAAACTTTAGTTTCTGTTGTGCTAAATGTTGTTGTACCCGGAATTTAAAAAAATTCAAAGTTTTTTTTTTATCCCACGTTATCATTAGTTTTTGACATATATTAACTGAACATGATTGTTTTCGATCAATGTTTTAAGGATATCGAAATATTGATACAAAAAAATTGATTCATTGGCCAAATTATCACCATTATAACAGAAAACCATACAAAGACTTCAGGAAAAGGTTTTTCCGAAATGTGTTGCGCCTATCTAGAGTCTGAGTTTTCCTTAGATCAGCCCGGGTCTCACTACACTCCTTGCCAACATAACTTGGGTAAAAACAAAAAGTAAAAAGGCAGAGGGAAAAGCGCGATTGGTCTGTTAGCTGGAAAGTCTTGTAAGGTAATATTTGCATACAAAAGTTTCTGTATACAATTTAACAAAATACACTTTTCATTGTGATAAAATTGCCAAATTTTCTCAAATAATATTCATATCTTCTCAGACTTTAAACAAAATTAATGTTTTAAACATGTTGCCTGGATGGATTCACATATAATTTATGGAACTCTTTAACATCCGCGGAAGGATCTTCTCCATAGCATATTTCTATTTACCCAACTTAGGATGGCAAGGAGTGTTGAACTGAATTGGATATACTGGCAACGGGCCTCATCATCTGTGGGACTCTGTTAATTGAATGAATTAATGCACAAAGCGAGTGACCGAGAAGTTTATTTTTTACCATTCAGATCAGGAACAAGTGTTTCATATGGATCCATATTAGATGTAAATCTCGCTAAGTCTCTTAGAAAGCAAATGATCGGTGGATTTTTAGTTATATTACCTTGCCCCCTCGCTCTTTAATTCCATTTCCCGTCCCCAAACATATCCAAAATAGCATGAACACATAACACCTATTTACCAAAAACACACCCTCTCCTACAAAAAAAGTACTTTTAGAAACTCCCCCCACCTTATCGTCCGGAAAAATGGGAGGGCGGCACCTGGGTTGTTGAGGAGGATAAAAACAGGAACGTTTATGGAAAAGCGCGGAATATTTTCCGGAAAATCATCCCGGAAAAGATAAAAGAGAGAGAGAAGGATGAATTTATAAGACAAGATATTTTTATTTTCTCGAAATTTTTCCAAGGAAAAGAATGAAATATCATTTCGGTGTTGTGGCGCCATGTGTTTGCTATTTTTGGAGTGATTGTATAAGAGAATTATTGGTTGGTATTTGTGGTTTATTAATAGCATATCGCAGATTATGTCGTATTATAAGTCAAATATTGGACATAATAATTTAAATGGTATATTTTCTAGTAATTTTTGTGAAGCATTTTCTTTACGACTATTGTAGTTTGAATACAATGCTAATTTTTGGAATGTCCAAGCCTGATAATGTAAACCTCGATTCGGAAAGGTTCCTTCAGCCTTTCGATCTTTAGTGGTTGGTGATCCTTAGGTGAGTTGGTAATTTCAGGGTAAGGCTAAATTGGGATTTGGGAACTACACTCCTTGCCAACCCAAGTTGGGTAAATAGAAACATGCTATGGGGAAGATCCTTCCGCGTATGGAAAGAATTTCATAAATAATTTGTGAATCCATCTAGAAAACATTAATTTCGCTTAAAGACAAACATATTTGAATATTATTTAAGAAAATTTGATGATTTTATCGGAATGAAAAGTGTATTTTGTTTAAATTGTATTCAGATCATTTTTGATGTAAATATTACCTTAAGAGAGTTTCCAACGAACGGACCAACCGCGCTTTTCCCTCTGACTTTTTACTCTTTGTTTTTACCCAAGTTAGGTTGGCACGAAGTGTAAATAGTTAAGGTTTAGCTTTTCAGACTAACAGAAACGTCTGCAATGCACCCCCTTCAGGGCTGATGGTCCTTTGAGCTTTAATAGCTACATCCAGTATTAGCCTTTCATGGACTGTTTTACCAATCAGTTGAGTTTAGAAGATTTAAGAGGTATTTTCCAAATTATCTTTGTTTTGCACCTAAACCATCTTCAAAACGTGTTCTGGCTACCATAAAAAAAATACAAAATATCGAACATTTAATAGGTCAATAGCATCCCCAGTGGAAAAAAAACTAAGAAATTAATCCAAAGGTTCAAAATTAAAGGTTTGGAAATACACCATTCCTCCAGGGTAAAGGTTAACTTCAGCGGCTCACAAGTAAAGTGGCGTAACCAACAAGAAACATCACACCACTATACCTTCAAACAATCAAATTATGTCAATTATTATCACAAAAGACCTCTTAGAAGCAAAGTGGTTTAACTCTCGTTGTCAGAGTTACTTCAGGTTTTGTGTCTACCTCCTGCGCTAGCAAACTAAAATTGCGCTGGTCTTCTTGAGGCTACTAGCTATGGTATGTTCAGTGTGATGTATTGAAAAAAGGCAGTGCTACCCCAAAAAAGGCCCCTACCATTTCACCTGTTGTGATTAATTACATGTTTCGGACCCGGATTCAGGTTTTGATACTTTGTGTTATGTGGTAGCGTTGGTTGGTAAAGATTTTTGGCATTTTGTTAATGATGTTTCAATTCGGTCAATATTTTAGCTTTTCAGCTCAAGTCATATTATTTGTGTTTAAGAGGGCCGAATATAATAACTGGAAAAAGCTTGCATAAAGGAATATATATAATTAGCTGTTTATGTTACATGACCATGTAATTTTAAAACTGGTATAAAGTAAAAAAAAAAGAAACATTTCAATTACGATGGAACTAAGCAATTAAAATATAATGAAGTTATTGGTAAAATAGTAAAATTTGTCTTGACTTTATATACAGTAACTGTAAATTATAATGTTCTTTCAAAACTTTACGACCAGATTCATTTACATTAAAAAAAAACTTTTACAGGGATTTATTTTTAAAAAAAATTTCGTGAATTCTACGACAATTTTAAAAGATGAGAAAACTAACATAGTTAATTTGACCTTCCTATTAAAAGATATAATAGTAAATGCAAACAATCATTTACAAATAAATGAAAATTTTAACAAATATTGCTAATTAAATTACTGCTTTTTTGTTTCATTTTTTCTGATTTTTGCTGTAACATTTTAAGATCGGCCATCAGATGGCACTGATTTAAGTTTATGAGACTTAATTTTAGTTTATAGAGTTTATAGAGTTTTATAGAAGAAATGCCTTAACAGCATTAATGCCAGCAACTCCTTAAAAACAAAGTCATTTTTAATACAAATAACGAATGGTACGGTACAAGTCAGCTGCTTCGATATTGATATTTTTTAAAAGCATGTACATTCTTTTTTATACCCGCACGATCGTAATAGCTCGGTCTTAAAGGGATAAACTTCTGTTTTAAGATTGTTTTTATGAATCATAATTTTGTTACCACACGCAATGTCATGTATTTTTTTGCTGTGAACTACTGTTTTAAAGATAATGAAAAGAGGTCAAGGAACAAGTCCACTTTTGATACCCAAAATGCGCGAGGAAGCAGGATGCGGAAATACATCTCCTTTCGGTTCCTGCGAATTCTTAGAAAATGCACAAGCTCTCCAACGGTAAAGCATAAATTTTCCGTATATTATAATGACTTAATTAAATTTTTAAGAAAAGGCCTGTAATCAGTAAGAAGCAATAAAAAGTTTTTTTTTTTCGAAATTTTTTTTTAGGAAAAGTTCCCTTTAACTTTGACCGTTTCGGAACGATTTCTAGAGTATGTTAAAGTTTATTTAAAAATATTCTTTGGACACTGTTTGCTTTTGTGAATAAAGCTAGTGTAAGGGTCACGCTCAGAAAAATAAATAATTGATAATTAATTAAGTACGTGCAGACGAATGTGCATGAGTTTGTGTGCGATGGTGGCAGTCTGGTTGTAGTAGAAAATGGAAAACGCTTAGTTTGATGGATTTTGTGTCTTTTAAAGGTAAAGTTTGTTGTTCGAAATAAAGTAGTTAAGAAAAGAAATGTGTTGTTTGAAAGTTTGTTGAACCCAGTCATTCGGTCACTACATAATGTGCGGGGAAACCCCAACGGATTTCGAATTATTTTGAAGAACTGTGATGATTGAGAATATACCCAACGGCTTGATTGTGAGTTAATCAATTTGAAATTTATATTCGAACAGTATTTGTAGAAGTTATTTAGTTATGAAAGTTTAGTTAACAAGGTTATTTTGAGTAATTTGGAAGTTGTTTTAAGTTTTTGAGTTTAAAAGAAGTTATTTTGAAGAGTTGTGAATAAGAAATGTCGTTTTTAGCAAAAGCAAAGAAAGTAGATTTGAAGTGTTTGGTGGAAGAATTAGGTGAAACTGTGACGAAAGATATGAAAGTGGTTGAATTAAGAAATATTATTTTGAAGAGTGCCGAGTATGAGGAAGGATTTGTGAAGGATGTATTAGAAAGAATAGTTAGTGAGAGAGAGGAAGAAGAGCAGATTAAGCGCCAAGAGGAAATTAAGCACCAAGAAGAAATTAAGCGCCAAGAAGAGATTAAGCACCAAGAAGAAATTAAACGCCAAGAAAACGAGTTTTTATTGGAAAAATTGAGTAAGGAAATGGAAATGGAACTGAAGCGCCAAGAAAATGAGTTTGAATTAGAAAAGTTGAAGATTGAAGCATCGATGTCCAGAAGTGGTGATGGAAGAGAAATGATCTCTCAGAATGGAGGAATGCAGGAACAAGCTCAAGTTGGATTGCAAAAATTAATGCGTAAATTTGATCCTAAAGAAGGTGATATTAGCTTTTTCCTTATATTGTTTGAAAGACAAGCAAGAAGAGTGCAGATTAAGGAACAGGATTGGGTGACAAATCTTGTTGGATTATTACCGTTAGAAATGGCGAATTTGATTGCCAGGGAGCCAGAGGAAAAAGCCAATGAATATGATCATGTGAAGAATATGTTGTTAAAGAGATTTAAATTGAGCCCGGAAGCGTTTAAAATAAAGTTTAAGAGGCACTGTAAGTCATCTGAAAACACTTGGCGAGATTTTGGATTTGAGTTGGCGAATTATTTTAATGAGTGGATTATGGGACTAAAAGTCAACGATTTTGAAAGTCTAAAACAACTGGTCATTACAGAGCAGATGAAGGAACAAGTATCAAGAGATATGCAGCAACATTTTATAGATGAATGGGGTAAAATTATTACAGTTGATGCTCTCTCTGAGAAATTAGATGAATATGAAAATGTGAGGCAATATAACCAGTCCGGTAAAGCTCCTCCATTTCAACCATACAGGAATGGCTATCAGGGAAAGCCAAACATGTTCAATAACAGAAGTAATGCATCTTATGAAGGAAATAGATATGAACATAACAACCGTGGAGGATTTGATAAGAGAAATTCCTTCCAAAAGCCAGTGACATGTTTTAATTGTGGAAGATCAGGGCACTTAGCAAGGTTTTGTAGAGATAAGAATAAAGAAGGAAGGGGAAAGCCTGAAGCTAAAGTTTCTGAAGTAAAGGTTGCAGAAGCCAATGTCTCTGAGGTCAAAGTAGTTGAAGAAAAGGAGATCGAAGGAAAAGTGGTCATTGCTAAGTTTAACAGTGAAGTTGTACTGGAGAATAAGAAAGGGAATGCAGTTCAACCGAAAATGTCTGATCTGAAAATAGTAAAAATTTCATATGGTGGAGCAGAATATGAGGCAGTTGTAGATTCTGGTGCGCAGATTAGTGTGTTTAAAAGCAGTGTAGTAGGGAAAGAAGTTGACTACAAAGGACATATTATGTTACAGCCTGCGTTTGGTGATTGTTTGAAAGCCGAATTAAAAGAAGTTGAAATTGGTTTGGTGACAAGTTCGTATATTACACCGGTAATTAAAACGGTTGTGGCAACTGTGGACGGGTTGAATGCTGACATATTGTTGGACATGGAAACTTATGAGGCCTTATTGGAGCAGGAGAGAATCTATAGTCCTAGCTTCACAGCTACTATGAAATTAAGATCGGATACTCAAAAGGAAGAGTTGAATGATAATGTGAATACTGAAACAGAAGAATATAAGATAGCAATAAGAGAAAATGATGCTAAGGACGACGGGAGCAAACCAGCGAGTTTCAGAAAACAACAACAAACGTGCACTACTCTTCAGGAGGCATGGAAATTGGCCAAGCAAAATAAAGGAGGGTATATTGTAGAAGAAAATATCCTTTACCATGAAGAGAATATGTATGGAAGTAGAATAAGGCAGTTAGTGATTCCTGAAAGCAGAAGAAACAAAATATTGGGGATAGCACATGAGTCAGTATTCGGAGCACATCTAGGAGCCCATAAAACGATTCAAAGAATCAAGTTTACGTTTTATTGGCCTGGAATGATCAAGGAGATCAAAGCATATTGTAGTTCTTGTCATGGGTGTCAGTGCAGAAAGGTAATTCGCTCTGTTGACAAGATCCCGATAACACCTGTGTCTCGCCCTGAACTACCATTTCAAGTGGTGAACGTAGATCTAATTGGTCCCATAGATCCGGTATCGTCACAAGGACATAAGTACATTCTGTGTTTGATGGATCAACATTCAAGATGGCCAGAAGCTGTCCCATTGAAATCTCTAACGGCTAAAAGTACATGTGAAGCATTGCTGGAAATATTCAGTAGGACAGGAGTACCAGAAGTAATCGTGATGGACAATGCAACAAATTTTACAGCTAGTTTGACGCAAGAATTTCTGAAGATTTTAGGAGCTTGTCCACGATTTACAACACCGTATCATCCAGAAGGAAATGGTTTAATTGAGAGATGGAACCAAACTTTGAAAAATATGTTGCACCATATTATTAGAGAAGAGGGTAGAGGTTGGTACAGGCACATTCCTTTTTTATTGTGGGCTTATAGAGAAGTTCCAAATGCAACTACAGGCGTACCACCTTTTCTGCTGATGTACGGAAGAGAACCAAAGGGTCCATTGTCTATACTGAGATCAGTTTGGACGGGAGAAGTATTATTACCTCTGAATATGAAAGGTTCAGTGGAAAACTATTTGCAAGAACTAAGAGAGAAGTTAGAAGTAGCAACACGAAATGCCAAATTAACAAGTGAAGTACAGCAAAGTAATTACGCCAAATACTATAATAGTAGAAGGAAACATCGAGAATTTGCACCAGGAGATCAAGCGCTTGTGTTAGTACCTGATTCAACCAATAAATTGTATGCCAGGTGGATAGGTCCAGTTAAGGTTGTAAGAAAGGCGAAACCAAATTCGTATTACCTGCAGATGCCCGAAGGTAACTTAAGGTTACTTCATGTAAACAAGATGAAGGAATATAGGGCAAGAATTCAGACTGTTGGGTTAGTTTATGAGAGTGATGAGGAATTTGGCGAGCTGTATGAAACACCGATAAACCCTGTAGCTAAAAAGGACGATAAAATTGTAGAAAGGATGAACTTGGACTACCTACCAGAAGTACAACAAGACCAACTGAAGAATGTGTTACTACGATACAAAGCGTTATTTTCGGGAAAAATTAAAAGAGCTAAAGTTGGAGAGCATGTGATAAAGCTCAAAGCTGAAGAAGAAACCATTAAGCCAAAACAGGATACCAGAAAACCTAAAGAGGAAAGTGGATGCACAAATAGATGAGTTGCTAGAGTTGGGCCTGATTGAACCTGTAGTGAGTGAGATAGCGCACCCTGTAGTATGTGTTCATAAGAAGGACGGAACAATTCGCTTGTGCATAGATTTTAGAAGCTTGAATGCAGTTACCGTACCTGATGCTTATCCCATGCAAAATATGATGGAGTTAAATTTCTTAGTAGGAAAGAAGAAGTTTATTACTGTACTCGATATGCTGAAAGGATATTGGGCAATTCCAATGGAAGACAGTAGCAAGCATCTCACAGCTTTTCGAACTCATCGAGGCCAGTACCAATGGAATGTAATGCCTTTTGGATTAAGGAATTCAGCGGCAACTTATCAACGGGCTATGTCTAAAGTTGTACAGCCTATGTGTGACTTTGCATGTGCATATATTGATGATTTAGCAGTATTTTCAGACACATGGGAGGAACATTTAAAACACCTGGAAGAAGTTTTCAAAAGATTGGAACAATTTAATTTCTCAGTGAATTTAGAAAAGTGTGATTTTGCAAGACAAAAGGTCAAATACTTAGGACACGTTATCGGTGCTGGTATGCATGCCCCAGATAGAGAAAGAATAGAAGCGGTTAGGAAGCTGGAAGCACCAAAGACAAAGAAGCAGCTGAGAAGTGCATTGGGATTGTGTAACTTCTATAGGCAGTACATCCCGAACTTTGCAAGGATTGCCCTGCCATTAACGGAACTCACTAAAAAGAAGGTGCCAAACGAGATTCCATGGAACAAAGAGGCTGAGGCCGCATTTGAGGAGTTGAAGGCAGCACTCTGTGCAATCACAGAGTTACAAGTACCAGAAATTGACAAACCATATTATTTGCATACGGATGCGTCTCAGACGGCAGTTGGATGCTGCCTAGGTCAGCTGGGTGGAAAAGGAAGTATTTGCCCCATAGCTTTTGGTAGTCAGAAGCTTAATCCAACCCAAGAAAAGTGGTCAACAATCGAACGGGAGGCCTTTGCTATCATTTGCGCATTGAAGAGATTTGAAACCTTGCTGTGTGGGGCAAAGATCTACCTACTGACAGACCACAATCCGCTGGTGTTCCTTACCAGTGCTGCGCCCCAAAGTCCAAGATTGCAGAGGTGGGCCTTGGCGATTCAACGTCATGACATCACAGCCAGCCATATTAAGGGATCCCACCTGTGCAATGCGGACGCGTTGTCAAGGCTAGGACATTAATGGCACAAAGTAGTTAAGTGCGTGTCGATAGTAATTGGAATGTATGGTGTGACCCTTTATATATATATTAACATATTAAATCTTCGGATATAATATGATTTTAGGGGGGAGGTGTAAGGGTCACGCTCAGAAAAATAAATAATTGATAATTAATTAAGTACGTGCAGACGAATGTGCATGAGTTTGTGTGCGATGGTGGCAGTCTGGTTGTAGTAGAAAATGGAAAACGCTTAGTTTGATGGATTTTGTGTCTTTTAAAGGTAAAGTTTGTTGTTCGAAATAAAGTAGTTAAGAAAAGAAATGTGTTGTTTGAAAGTTTGTTGAACCCAGTCATTCGGTCACTACAGCTAGTAATTTTATTGTTGATGAAAAGAAGCTTGTTGTTGCATAATTGCAATATTAAAAGTATTAAAACGATGTAATTGATGGCATAAACCATAAAATACTTTATATTTAATTTGTTTCTCCGGCAAAATTTCCGAACAAAACTTTTAAGCGAATTTCACTTTTTTTTTTATTTGCCCCAATGATTGTTAATTCTAAAAGAATAAGTTTTTAAACTCATTGCAATAACGGAAAATTAGAAAAAAATATAAAAGTTAAATGAACAAATTATATTGAGTGTTTTATTATTTACGAGTCAAATGATAAAGAATAAGATTTCAAAGAAAAAAAATGTTCAAAAGTTGAAAATATGGACATCGTAAGAGCTAAAGACATATTCTTACAATTCATACCAAGTCCATTTTTTAAAAAAAAAACACCTTGTAACAAGTGTTATATACATCGTCATTATACAGTTTTATATATTAACTATTAGGGGGCCAATCCAATCTCTAAAAAGTTTAAAGTCTATTAAGGGTTACCATTATGCACCATACATATTTATCTAGCAATGGAACACTGACACAATGACACATCCCTAACCCATCTCTAAACAAAGAACACCACAAAAGGGCCACATCCATCATCAACCACACAATAGAACACAAAAACCCAAGAAAAAAACCACAAAGTCCGTTACCTGCACGTGGTTTTTACCTTACACCCCCTTCCCCCCGATCTTCCGGTGGTTTTCCGGAAACAAGGGGGTCCAGCCTCACTTCCGGCGGAAGGAACGACTGTGGGAATAAAGAACGCGTGTTGAGTTGTTGTTATCCTTCTTCGCACGACAGAATTTCGGCGACGTTTGTTTATCTCAGCCGGATCCGGGAATTTGAATGTGAGGAATGGCAATGGCTTTAGGTTAGAATTTGTCCGGGTTTTTCTGGATTTATTCGCAATTTATTCAATGGTTTACTGTGTTTGTTGGTAATACAGACTACTTCCAATGTGTTTTTGTTTTGTTTTATTATTTTAAGCTATTGTTTTCAATTGTAAAATAGTTCAAAGAGGGTAAACAAAAAGTATTTGGTCCAGAGGGATTTTGTTGAGTTATTGTCGCAATACAGCAGATACACTCTCAGAAATAACACTTTCATATTTGACGATTCATGAATCCTCAAGCCTCATTTCGTTAATTTTGAGGATTGTTTCGGCAAACTATCACGTGACTTTTGAGTAAACGATAATCCTCACTTTTACGATCGTGATTTAACGATTCTGTATCTTGATTTTGAGGAAACTGAATCTCATTGTTGTACTCACATGCTCAAAAATTACGAAATATTTCTTTAGATTAGATGACATTCAAATCCTCATAAAAATGACGATTCAAATTTCCTCAATTTGAGGAAACGAAAACTCGGAGTATTTGCCAGTAACGGAATCGTCAAAATTAAGGAAAATTTCGTCGTTTATGAGCATTCATTTTTGCGAGTGTACACGAGGGCAATTGGAAAAAGTTTTTGAAATACAATGTAATCGTTGATAATTGTTCTTAATTGAAAAAAAAAATACTAGTTCTAACCTTATCAACATAAACTGCAATATCGCAACCAGAAAAAAATAGTGCTCACATTTTCTTTTATTTGATTTAATGCCAAATACAAGACAATCTATTTTATCAAATACGGAATATACATTATGCATTTTGTCCTTAATGAGTTTCATATTAAAAACAAAGCCTACGTTGTAATGGCAAAACTGTCAAATCAGTTACACCTGTTACCTTTTTCAATACATTAAACCCAAACAACAATAAAAACACTAAATATGAATAAAAAAATCCCTTCTAAATCTCATTCTCACAATGAGAATCAACAAGAGCAAGACTACATTTTGACATCACGTATGTACGTGATACAATTACTTCCGTATGAAAGTGAGATTGACTCATTAAAAAAGACGTTTTAAAGAGGTCATTGATCGAAATACGAAGACATTTGTCGTTTTAATTAAAGAAGACATTCAAGATGTCTCAATGCTGGGTTGCATGTTTATTTTTAGTATTCTTTGAACGCATTAGTTTTGTTTAAGTGAAGTTTTAATATAAGTCTATATTAAAATGATATTGTTTTCTTGTATGACTTTGTTTATTAATAGTGTTTAAATTTAAATATAGTTAGGACCCCCCCCCCCATAAAATTCAACATCTTATGTACATTATATAATGATACAAGTTAAGCTATTTGATAAAGTTCAGAATGTTATGATTGTAATGCTTTGATGCATGTTTATTTTTAGTATTTGAAATTTGAATGACTCGTTTAACGGAAGTTTTAATTTAAATCTATTTTGAATTAAGAATGTTTTCTTGAAGGAACTATTAATAACGTTAAATCTTTTTTTTAACTAGTTGCGACCCCAATGTTTATTATCTCATTTAAATTAATGATAAAAATTAAGCTATTCAAAAAGACACTTACCATCGAAATATGTTTATTGTAATGCTTTAAATTCTGCCTGAGTCACGGAGATTTAAAATAATTTTGATTGTTATTCTCGTTGCCTTTTAAACATTCGTATATGAAAGGGATAATACTGTATTTTATTTATTTTTCTACTGGAGTTGTACAAATTAAAAGACATTTTTCATTTTTTAAAAGAATTTTCACATCTCATAAAATACTAATAAATATTTATAATTATTTTGAAATATTTATAATTATTTTATAATTATTTTGAAATCTTGTAAACGCATGTTACAACACGCATCACGCTAAAATATAGTCAAAGAAAAATTATATGGTATTTAGAATGAATTCAAAATAAAACATTTTGGAGCACTCGGATGTTAAACACCCATACATTTTTTTAAAAGTTTTAATTTTTCCAAACAAGGCTCAAATTCGGTAAAAGAACTAAAATTTATCGATATTATTTTAAGAGGTACGAGCTAATGCTCGTATAAATGTGCGTATACGAGCTAATGCTCAATCGAAGAAAGTATAAGAAAAAACAAACTTTCGATAGCTTAATTTGAGCTCTGTCTCCCTCTCCATTACATATATTACTTCTATAAGTATAATGGGGTTGTTTCACGGAGGATCTGGCAATAGCTCTTAGGTCTTGTTTTAATTTCTCTAGAAGTACTTTTGTTTTGATTAAGTTGGTTGGTAGACCTATATTCAGGTTAGTGTGCTTGGTCAGCACACAAACCTGGTTATCTCTATACCAAAACCGACCTTAAGTTTGCAGTATATAAATGTTCTACGAGAAAAAGGGTAAATAGTTCTCATTTTTGAGTGCGAGAATCGAATACAAAAAGGTATTTCACATTCAATAAACAAATTTATTTGTTATTTCAAGACATAAAATTATTGTTTTTATTAGTTTAGCTTCAGTCAGAGTGCTATTTTAATTATTATTTTCCTTCGATTTTGACGAAACAGGGGGCACGATTATCAGGGTCAAATTATCAACCAATCGCAGCAGGCGAAGCTTCGGCGCCAGCCGCGTTGTTTACACAAATTCCTCCGCCTAGTACAGTTCTCTGCTGCAAACTTAAGGTCGGTTATGGTATACCAACCAACACCCAAACAAAACAATAGTAATTCGAGAGAAAGGAAAACAAGACCTCGGAGCTATTGCCAGATCCTCCGTGAAGCAACCCCATTAAAATTTTAAATGATTAAATGCTTGCAATTAATATAATACCGAAGTATATTTTACTTGCCTAGTCGGCTGTCGTCACTGTGTATTAATGTTTGACTTATAGCATCTATAAATTCTCAAGGAATCGATCCCTGTGGTGTCGTTAGAATACCCGAGGAAAGAGATTGGGGATGGGGGGGGGGATATATTGAGAAAAGTAATTGAAAAGTATAAACAAAACTATAAAAGCCCAAATAAAAGAAATTCTAATTCAAACTCCAAACCTTTTAATAGTTAATGGTTTATTTGCAAAACAGAATATTTGACGAAGCTTCCACGTTAAACAAAAATTCTTTCTGTAGCTGTTTAAACAATAATACTTCTTCAATAAATACTTTTTGGTTTAAAAAAGATGGCCACCAAGTAATAAAAAACGGTACTGAAATTTGCAAAATCAAATTCGCAATAATATTGTGTCCTATCGGAAGTAAATTTGCAGAAATGACAAAATTTTTCGTTATTCATTTCCCTGAATATAGAAAGCGTCTTATAAATATAAAGTATGCACATTGATTTTCTCATTGTGAATGAGCTAATAATGTGATTTCCATGTAATTTGATTCATCCGAATTTGTATAAATTAGCGTTCATGTTAGACTATCAAAAAATTTTATTTGAACTTTTTCTGAAACTTCTATAATTTATCCAAAAACTGGTTTCCTCAATCTGCATAAATGAAGGAAAATACTAAAAATAAAAACATTAGTTGTTAAACTTTTAATAAAAACTATTTTTTTTTATTAAGAAATTTATGAATATTTTTGAGGCGACTCGGTTAAAAGTCTTCAATTTTACGTTTGTAACGATAACAATCAAAGAGTTGATTTATTCATTTTAATATTAAAAGAAAATAATTCATACGAATTTAGCATTAGTATATGTTTTAGATATTAACAATGGATTCTGGCCTATTCAAAATATATTCTTTATTGTGATTGTTTGGAAAATGCCAAAATCAGTGGATATTTTTTAGTGTTTTTTTGGACTTTGAGTTAAACCCATACAGAAGTAAAAAAAAAACATATACGAAATACTTCTACTACAAATCGCTTCCTTTATGCTTCGTAAACTTTATGAATCGTAAACTCAGTCTAAAAGATTAATTTTTATCAATTAAGGGCAACTGCAATAAAAGTCAAAAGAAAATAATCATTTAGGGTTCTGGAAACAACAAAAACTGGCGACTGAGATTCTAAACGTCCAACTGGGACAAAATTAAGAGCCCAAATTAGGATAGCTCTTAATCGTGTAGAAAATATGACTTTCTCCACTGTATAGTTATTGCTTTCCGAGATTTTATTAAGTCTTATTTTTATGTTTAGTATGTTAAATAATTTACGAGAATATGGATAAACTTAACAATGAAGTTAGTGGAAAGAATGGTTCACAAAAATTCTAATTGTTTTCTTAGTATTTTTTTATGTTTGTTTATAAAAGGTTCTCTTGAGAGTGGTATTTAAAGTAAACGATATTTCTCCTTAGAATGAGATTGACTTATTTTTTTCTTTAAAGAAAATATGCAATTCTAGACGAAGAAATCTGGCTTTTTTTACACTACATGCACATAATTTTAAAATTTCAACTAAATATTTTTTCATGTTTTAAAAAGCAAAAATTTACTCAATTTTCAAACTCTTTAGTTTTGTTTACTCCTTATTTGTAAAATAATCTAATTGTTAAATCAACTACGAATTTGTGAATACCATTAACATTTTCATTTTCGAATAAAAATGCTTTCTTAAATTTTTTAAATTCATTTTTCGCGTAACTAAATTTGTCCTTCTTAAATCATTTAAGACCATGCTTTTTGACTTGTATTTTGTTTCTTTAAATAACCTCTTGCGACCTGGCGTTCCCATTTGGGGAAATTTTTAAAACCGCCCCTCAAACAATAACATGCTAATTAGTTTCGAAATTGACATGGTCCGATAGAAAAAAATTCCAAATATAAATTTTCAGCCTTTGATTACAGGTATCAGTCATTTATTTCCATAAAAAGAGAAGTTGAATGAGGGTCAGTACGATATTGGAGTTCTTAAAAAAATTATTTAAATTTTTTTTCAAGCTTTTTCAAAAAGTTCTTCTGGAAGTTAATTTTCAATACATTTTGCATTGAAAACAATGTTAAAATAATCCGTTAACTACAAATAAGTGATACGACCTTTTTGTTGCATTTATAGCGCAAAAAATGTATATTTTTTTTGGTTTAAGGGGTCACAGGAGTCTTAAAAATGTGCAAAGAAGATACTACATAGCATAGTTTGATCTCTCTTGTAATTTTTTAACTACTCAATAAATGAGTATAATTTTTTTATATGTAATTCTACAAGATTTATTTATTATAAAACAAGTTTTAAAATTTATGAAACTTTAGCCAAAACTAAAATAAATGATATTAAACATGAAGGTACTTGAACACACTGTGATTAGGCTTGCGCGGCAAATTGTGAGGTCAAAATTGAAAAAATGAATAAGAAAAGGACTTTATATTGTACAAATATGTACAGACTAGGACTTATACCTAAATTCTCAGCTCAATTTTAATTAGAAATTATTTTAAGAACTTTTTTCTAAAAAAATTATTAAAAAATTAAAAATTTTGATTTTAAATTTTTAAAAAAATAATTTCTAACTGAAATTGAGCTGAGAATTTAGGTATAAGTCCTAGTCTGTACATATTTGTACAATATAAAGTCATTTTCTTGGTCATTTTTTCAATTTTGACCTCACAATTTGCCGCGCAAGCCTAATCACAGTGTGTTCAAGTACCTTCATGTTTAATATCATTTATTTTAGTTTTGGATAAAGTTTCATAAATTTTAAAACTTGTTTTATAATAAATAAATCTTGTAGAATTGCATATAAAAAAATTATACTTATACATTCAGTAGTTCAAAAATGACATGAAAGATCAAACTTTGCTTTGTAGTATCTTCTTTGCACATTTTTAAGACTCCTGTGACGCCTTAAGGCGTGTTCCTAAGTAACTATTAAACACTATTTTATTAATATAGTGCAGGATTTTGAGGTCAAATAAACTTACTCAAAAAGCTCATTTTCGGTTTGCAAATTTTCTTGACAATAGTCTTTAATAAGATAATTGTGTTGAAAAATTATAAGTTGTTTTTGAATTTTTTGAATTTTTCTTTTGTAGGAGATGACTTGAAAAAGACCTTATACTTTAAATTTTCCTATGTAATCTAATCAAATTACAAAACTTTTAATTTCTTGCCGACCGTCTTGAACGAGTTCAGGCTCACAGTCAACAAACAAGAGAAAGATAATCCATATGGACACAAAAGAAAATTCGTCTGTAAACACAGCATTCAAAAACATTGGCAACCCAATGTTGACAAGGCCCGGTGACCTACATGTCAAATGACATGTGGAGTATTTTGAGCCGCTCTGGCAGAGATAACGGTTAAGGTCATGTGCTGGACAATTATTACAGAAATGTAATGCTTTAGGTCAAAGAAGGACTAATTGTATTAAAGGAATGTGGATATAACGCGCAATTAAAATGAGTCATTTTAGGGAGAAAAAAAAGTTAATGTTTGTTTGATGATTTATGTTAGGTTAGGCTTGAATTATCGTCGCACTAGAGCTACAAGAAGGCTATTGGCAACGGGCGTCGTATTTTAGAACCACAGTCAAGTGACGAGCCGACACCTGAGTAGACACCCAACGCAGCCGTTAAGGGCGACATTGTAAGCAGCGTTGGGACTTTGGAGGATATTTACGTGCACTCCCTTACACGGTGTATTATTTATCGGACATTTTTGACAACACGGGCCATTTAAAGGTTGGCAGTTATTCTGGCGATACCCGTACCCGAATCTGGGACCCTTCGCATGCTAGACGAGTGCCTAACCGACTGGGCTCCCCAGCCCCGGTCAAAGAAGGACTAATTGAATTAAAGGAATGTGGATATAACATGTCGGGTAATTTAAAAAGTGTCATTTTAGGAAAAAAAAAGGTTTTTTTTTTAACCCGTGAATTTAGAATGCTTATATAGCCCTCAGGCAGCTCTAGTAAGACGTTAATTTCACTAAAACCAGAATGAAGAAGAAAAATATTTTTTCGTCGTGTTGATGTTTTAATAATTTTTTTTAACGTTGATTGTATGCAAACAATATTCTGTATTATAATATTGATTGCTTTGCGCAAAGATTTATTGGAAATATTTGACATTTACGTTGTAAGAATGCGAATTATGTATAATTAGCTGATGAACCTAATTCCAAGAATATACATAAATAAAAAATATTCGGTGCATTAAAATTTAAGGATTTAGGCTTTTATTTATTCAGTGGCTGATAAATTAAAGGATTTTTTTTATATTGATTTTACTTAATTTCTCATTAAAAATGCAACAACTTTCGTTTCAAAATTATTTTTTACTTTACTTAAAACCTCTTTGCAGTTTTTTCTACGCAAGAGATGCCAGGACATACTACTAAAAGTAAAACTTAAAAGCAAAGGAACACTCATACCAAATTTTTAAATTCTAGCTTATAAACTTTCGGCTTGAGGCTAGGATAATAACATGGTCATTTACCACTCGAACATTGGAATTTTTGGAATATTAAACCATAAAAATTCACCATGAAAAACCAAAACAGTTTTGATTGTCCACTCAAATACTTTTAGGTATCCATTTGATTTGAAAATTTATATACACAATAAAAGTTTACTTATTTAGTTATATTTATTTACAACTCTAACCAACGGTCAATAGCTGTACGGAGAACTATATCTTATCGGCAACCTACCAATAAATTCTTTTTCTGTCCTATAAAGATTTATAACCCTGGTTTTATTGGTTCCAGCGTGGCTTCGTCCCATCGCTGAAAGTTATCCTAAAAAAACTTTTATAGACCAGTCCAGATTTATTATCCTGTAAAAGGTTAAATCAAGGGATTTCCTAAGCCAGGGGAAAACTAACTTAAATTTATAACGATACTAATGGTTACAAAAGGTTCGCGGATGAAAACAAAAAAGGGTTTTAATGCAATGTACATTGTAATAAAATTGTTGTAATACAAGTTAATTTTCCTGAATTATTATTGAAGTGAGTAGTACACAATCGATAACTGTTTGAATTTTTTTTTTACTTTTTGTTTACAGAAACATACGAATTATCTACTGTACAATATACAGGGTATTTATAAATAAGTAACGCTCGCTATTCGGTGTGGTCTGTAGCTTGAATGAATAATCCGAATGCATCAAACATTGAGACACTTACTAATCAAGAAGGGGGGAAAAGAATGGAATCATAAAAAAGAAACTCGTCTCTTGACCAGAATTCTAAATTATGAGGCGTAGTCAATTATGGCCAATTACGCCCAACACAGCTAATTACGCCTCGTAATTTAGAATCCTGGTCAAGAGACGAGTTTCTTTTTTATGATTCCATTCTTTTCCCCCTTCTTGATTAGTAAGTGTCTCGATGTTTGTTGCATTCGGATTATTCATTCAAGCTACAGACCTCTCCGAATAGCGAGCGTTATTTTATAACCACCCGGTACATACATGAAATCGTACAATAGATAAAAAAGAAATAACAATAGATTTTGTTGAAAATTCCTTGAATGCAAACGAAAAAACTATCAAGCAATGAAATCAAAACCATCAAAATTGAAATATTACTTTTTCAAAGAAAATTCTATTATTTATTATTAAAATATTAAGAATCAAAGTTTTGATTGTTATTTACCATAAAATCAAGGAGGAAAGTCAAAAACATTTTCATGGTGGCATTTTATCTTTTCCTCAATTTTGTTGGCAACACAACACAACAGGAGTCAACAACCACAGAATAAATGACAACTTGTGATCCCCTACAAGATACGACCTTCGCAAGAGTCATACAACTGCAAATGCGGGATACGAACCGGGATCCCTTATTTCCGCTTACCGGTCATTTACGACAATTCATTCAATAATTCATAAATTCGGGATTTTTAATGATTTTTTTTTGTTTTATAAACAACTATACGAAATAGTTACTATATTGATGATATACTCATAGAAAGATACGAGAAATTCAAATAAATTCAAAATAAAGTTTTGTTTTCAGATGTTGGGTTGTAAATAGAAGTTATATACAAGATATAAGTACAATAACCAAAACTTATTGGAGAACAAGGGGTTCAATTCAGCTATTCAAGTTCATGAAACAGGGAGACATGGAAGGCTTAGGTTTTACCTTAAATAGCCAGACCAGAAGACATGATCAGAAATTGAATAAATCATGCTTAAGAAAACATTTTTATAATAGAGTGGTCAATGAGTGGAATGCTTCACCAGAATACTTTGTGTATTCGAAGAGGGTGGAAGATTTTAAGAAGAATCTCGATATATGTTGGAAACTGGTAAGGAATTAGATATATTTTGCTATACAACCTTGCTGGGCCTCTTGCCCGTTGTTGGTCGACCAATTTTTGTATTTGTATATATCAAAACCGTTTTTAGATTGACCATCAGCATAGAACAAGAAAATTAATTTAAACTACTAACAAAAAATGCACATTGATAGCAAATGATTGGAAAAGAGCTACAAAAAAGGTGTAATAATACATTTAATTTACGGTTAAAGATTTAATTAATAGTAATTAATCCTGCCATTGATTAGTAAATTAGCAGTATATAAATTGGTATCTTTGTAAGAAATTTCAGAAATCTTTTGAAAAAATAATTTAATATTTTACGTTCTAAGGAAAAAAATTAGCTTGAAAATTAATTATAACTAAACTAATCTGTTTCAAGCAATTTAAATATCATGTGTAAGGCTAAAACACTGCACTTGACTTTACGCAATATAACATTTTTAACAACTAACCTGATAGCAAATCGATTTTTGGTTGCCTTAGCCTCTGACTCAACAAAAAACATTTGACCACAAATGAGGGATTCTAACCATGCTTCTCATTTCTTCTGATCACTCAACCATAGCAATCCATATAACGCTTCGCAAGCCGTTGATATTTTGATGTTGAGCTAAGAAAGGAAATTTGTAATCGTGGAGTTAAGGTCAAAAAGGTCCTTAAATAATGGAAGTTGGTAGCAGGTGCTTGGTTGAAAGGTTGAGAAAGGGTTGTAGAGTCGTGTATAATTATTTTTTTGTTAGGATGTGGTTGAAAGATTGAAATAATGACAAGTAAAATGGCTAATTTGGTAAGAAATTAAATGTGAGGTCACAAGATTTGAACCGCGACAGCATTTACTACTCCATGGTGGTATTTTAGTCCTATAATGTGATATGCCTACTTCAACTGCCTGAGAAAAACTTGTGTACCGAATTTGAAGCCCCGTAGCTCTTTTAGTTCGAGTTGTAGGGTTCAGACAAACAGGTCAATGTTTAACCCTTTCAGTCCCAATGACAATTTGGCATCATCATTTTAGAAATTTTTTCTGATCGTCTACAGCCATTTATGATGTCAAAAAGCACATCATTCGATTCTTCAAACCTTTTTCTATCAGAAAATATTTTTTATTAATCCCAATAGATGTCAGCTCTATTATTTAAAAAAAAAATTATGATCATAATTCATAAACATGCTGAAGCCAAATGGCATCACTGCGACTGAAAAGGGTTAAAAACCCTTTTTTTTTTAGAATCAGCAACCTAAAAGAATGTGGAAAGCCCAAAACTTCCATTTGGGATTTTCGACCCCATAGCAATGCTTCCATCACCTCATATTCCATATAAAGGTAATAGAAAGTTACAATACACCACCGACTTGGAAGGTTTTGATTAAGGTGTTTTTCAATACCACATTATAAAATACATTTATCTGCTTATCAGCTGACCCAAGCTATAGAACTACCTGAAGCCGAGATAAGCCGGAGACATTCCGTGATTTATATTTCTTTTTACGACGCCTAATCCATGTGGACCCATCGTAAAGTATTTCTTTGCTGACTTTAACACAGAGAAAGTTTTTATTCCTTCGTTGATATCTTTGTTTTCGGCTCCTCTTTTTGAAAAATAACGAAAAGATAAAGGTATATCCCACCATTTTATAAAAGTTCTGGTTATGTAAGTTTTACAATCTTTTGCGAAATGATTTAGTATCATTACCTTGCTACTGGATCTAAAACTTAGGTTCAAAAAGAAGGCCCCAAGAAAAATGGTGATTGAAAACGTTATGATTTTGTGAAAGTCTGGACTTTACATGTAATATTTCTTTTTCGTATGAAATAAAAGTAAATCAGCTGATTTTAAGTAGATATTAAACGTTCAGAATTAAAGGAATACATTATTATAAAGAAATAGTTACTTTATAATATAACTTCGGGTATAAGTTAAAAAAAACCCAATTATTTAGGGACAGTTTTGATCATGTTGATGTATTCCGCTATTTCGCAAAGTTCTTAGAGGAAGTTTCAAAACATCATAAAAGTTGAATATAATTAATAAAATACCATCTGAAACAAAAAATTTGGCGGAAAAACATAAATTGCACTAGTTTATATCATTACAAAAAATAACTCGAAATTTCTCGATTTCCTGAACTAACTACTATTTTTTAAAATCTATATCAACTTAGCTGAACTCCCCTATTTATGTTATTCTTATGAAGAAGATGACCTGCTAACTCTCCTCTCCGTATTTAACAGGGGCCAGGATATATGCCTGGATATTTAACTACTTTCTAAATTTTCGTATCATATATACCAACTAGAAGTATGGTCCCTCCTTACTGGGAACCCGTTAACTTCTCATTGCTTCCTTTTAGAGGCATGTTTACTTGTGAAGATACACTCAATATCTAAACTAAATTCAATTCGTGTTGGTGCATTTGCAAGAAAAAATCAAATAATATAAATCTAATAGCCACAGTTGGAAATTCAGAAAAAGTCAAGAAAACTCGTATCAAACTCACCTATACATCTCGGTGATCGGTATCCTCGCCCAAGAACAATAATCCAATCAGGGAACTGTCAGGTAACAGGTAATCCAAGGTATGCATTGGTAAACATTTTCACACATATTTTACGCCTGTATCAACACTAATTAATCCAAAAACCACTTCAGTTAAAAATAAATGCAGGCTTCAGCAATTGCAAATACGAGTTGCGACCATTTCACAGTTCCACATTCTATGTCAAATACAATTCATATTATTCTAGTATTTTCAGCCAGATATTGTAAATGCTTTCTCACCTGTCCAGGATGAAACACTAACCAGCAAATTTACATTAAAACACACATAAGCTTCAGAAATAGCAAAAAACAACTAAATAATTTAGCAGGCTATCGTAAAAAAACGTTAGTAATCGTAACTCAAGTAACTAATTTTGAAGCTGAATCCGGCTTGGTAACAACAAATCTTAATCTGATTTCAGAAAAAGTAAAGACAAAATCCATTATTTCAAGGTCCTGTCCAGTTCCAGTTCGGGCATAAACCAGTCCAGCTAGGCCAATACCTTTAACTTATCCATGCTGCAACCAATCCAGCCACCAACAAAATCCGGTAAATTTTAGAATATCTTAAATCCAACACAAAGCCGGCGTTCAGCAACAGCAAATAACCCAACCGTTCCACAGTCTAGTCCGTATGCTGTTTGCCGGGCGAAATACGAGCTCAGGTAGCAGAGCGAGATAAAAAAAAAATGAAATATCCAGGTACCTGTCAGACAAGGTTGTGGCTTCGTCTGCTAGTGTTTTGATTTTTGTTCTTTCTTTGCGAGACTCCCCCGAACCCCGCGGCGGTCCTGGCCTTGTTTGATGGATGATCAGGAAGGAAATGTTTTGTTGTTTTACACACACTATTAAGGAGGACCGGAGAGTAGAAGTCCATTGAAATCCATATTACATTCTTGAAAATGAATGCTCAAAAACGACGAAATTTTCCTTAATTTTAACGATTCGTTTACTGGCAAATGCTCCGAGTTTTCGTTTCCTCAAAGTGAGGAAATTTGAATCGTCATTTTTATGAGGATTTGATTATTTGAATGTCGTCTAATCTAAAGAAATATTTCGTCCTTTTTGAGCATGTGAGTACAACAATGAGATTCAGTTTCCTCAAAATCAAGATACAGAATCGTCCAATCACGATCGTAAAAGTGAGGATTCGCGTTTACTCAAAAGTCACGTGATAGTTTGACGAAACAATCCTCAAAATTAACGAAATGAGGCTCGAGGATTCATGAATCGTCAAAAATGAAAGTGTTATTTCTGAGAGTGTAAAATGACCTTTTTTATGTACACCTGTTTCTCAGAATCCATTTGAAAATTTGTGAATTCAATGTTTGCTGCAAGTTGACTATTTTTTACAGTGACAGAATAATCTACATAATTAATAACATTTTTATTGTTTCTTTCCCAAAGATTTCTCTGTAAGACAATAATTTTTTAACAACTTTTAACGAGTAATTTTACACGATACTAATTTTTTGTAAAAGAAATAAATTAAATTTTCATTTATGCTTTACAAACATGTAGAATACATATTTCACTTTAACCAGTGAACACAGAACGGTTGATATAGGCCAACAGCAGAAGCCGCAGCGTGTCCAAATAAAATCTGGTTTGGTTTGAATAATCGTCGCACTAGAGCTACACGAGGGCTATTGGCGACAGGCGTCGTATTTTAGAACCAGTCAGGTGACGAGCCAACACCTGAATAGGCACCCAACGCAACCATTAAGGGCGACATCGTACGTACGCAGCGTTAGGACTTTGATATTTAACGTGCACTCCCTTACGCGGGGTATTATTCGTCGGACATTTTTGGCTACACGGGCCGTTTACAGGTCGGCAGCTGTTTTGGCGATGCCCGGATCCGAACCTGGGACCTTCCGCATGCTAAGCGAGTGCTTAACTGACTGGGCTCCCCAGCCACAAATAAATAAAATCTGGACTTAACAAGTTAATTATCCACTAACTCTTCTCTTCGCTGATTCCCCGCGATTTTCATTGCAACATAAACTTATGAAAACAGTTCATTCCAAATAACCTATTCTCCGCACGCTACCAAGCGGGCCTTTTGGTTTTCTCATGTTGGGGGGAATAAGGGGGCGGATTTGACACATAGGGGTGGTGACCCTTTGCAGAATGAGGTATAATTGCGGAGAAAGTGGCAACGTCTGCGAGTTTTTGAATTTGGAATTGGTTCTTTTGTCCAGGAGTTTGTTCGATTTCTTTTGTGGTGCGTGTATGAGGAAGCCCGGATAAGTCTTTTAGTTTGTTTATATTTTGTGTATGCTGGTTGCGTTATTGTGGTCGAGCAGATTCAGCTCTGAACAAAGGCTGCTGGCGAAGTCACAGGGGTAAATATTTCGAGGACAGGTATGGTTTGATCGAATTGAAGTATCATCAGTAAGACGTGAGCTACCGGAGGGCTATTGGTGACGGGTGAAATAATTTTGAGCCACGGTGAAGTGACGAGACAGGGCAACGCAGCCACCATTGCTATACATATTAATATTTGGGTAGTACTTTGTAGAATTCAACTCTCTCAGTTTAACTTTAGGAGAATAAAAAACTTAAATCGATTGCAAAATATTATATTATCTTAAGAAAAGATGTTTTCAAATCAAATGCATAATTCTAGATGGATGGATGGATGTTTGGGTTTAATGGAGCAAGGGCAGGCATTGAGGGCTGCGCAGCAAAAATCCAGAAGCCGTTACTTATAAGATATAGTACTTCTAGCAAAATAAACAATATATATATATATAAAGTAAAAACCCATCATTAAAAAATTAATTAAAAAACCTTTTTATTTTATTCAGACAGCAAGTGTTTTGTTTTAAAACAATTCATCAACCTTCAATCAGCAAAACATATTTTCCAAAATAAACAATTTATATATAAAAAGTAAAAACCCATCTTTAAAAATTAATTCAACAACTTTTTATTTTAATTTGACAGCAAGTGTTTTGTTTTAAAACAATTCATCGACCCTCAATCAGCATAAACATATTATCTGTATTTATTTGTAATAGCCGTTTTGTTAATTTTTAAATAATACAAGCTTCCTGTTCCACCCCTCGTTTCGCCTCCAATATACGCTTCGTAATTTCGTGCCACGGTCAAATACCCAATTTCAATTCCATTATAGATATAAAAAACAGAAATAATCGAACGCATCAACCAACACATCTTCAATCAAGAAACCTTTACCATTTACATAGAAGTCTATTAATTATAAAATGTGTACTGTCGTACAAAAAAGGCCTATGTCTAAAGTTAATACGTTAGACTTTGACCTGTTCTCTACTAAAATTCACACCCTTGACCAACTCATATGAATAGTAAAATATATAAAGGCATACGAGAAGATTTCCGTTCAAGCTTCTTCTTTCGCTAAAATATTAAAGGTATGAAGCTTATAGGGAAATTTTCCATAGTATGACTGCACGCTTTTACAAATTTAGCGATTCATACAGCTTGAAGGGTGTTTATTAATAGATAAACACATTCCTAACCTCCTACTTGATTCGCCATATGCAAAATGGGCTAAGTCTATGGGGGAGTTTCCCAGTAGGCATCATTCTTTAGCCATTTTAGTGGGTAAGAAAGCTTGTAAGAAAATATCCCTGTGGACTCTGTTCCTTTAGTGATTCGTTTATTAACGGGATATTCCTTTCAGAAGTTCTTTATAAACATATAACAATAGATTCGCCGTTATTCTTTGGGGTATTTTTAGGGAACAAAAAAGGCGCCAGAAACCATTTCTTTCATTATTTTTCCACGGCCTTATTTACTACTACAAGGGTGGATGACTTTCGTTTAATGATAGTGGCCATTATAATCGCCAAATTGTGGTATTTTGGGTTTGGTGAATGATCGGCAACAGATTTTGACTTCTTATAAATGAACCAGGTAACCTACACTCTTAAAACAAAATAGTGAAATCCACTCCAGTAGGAGAAATGCATTTTCGACACTGGAAATGGAGTCAATATTAACTCAGACTGAGTTAAAATCGCTCGTTTGGAGTGATCCTGTGGGAGGTTTAACACACAAAGGATCCACTCCTCTAGGAGAAGTGCATTTTCTAGACTGGAGGAGTGAAAAGTAACTCAGACTGAGTTAAAATCGTTCGTTTTAAGAGTATCTTAAAGTTTATCGTACAGCAAACATTCGTCTCCCATTCCGACCGGGCTCGCACGATCGCGCAGGTAGTAAAGAGGATGTTCAAGCCCTTCAAAAATATCGATACCGAAGCAGCTGACTTGTATAATTCGTTTTTTGTTTAAAAAATTACTTTGTTTTTAAGGAGTTACTAGCATTGATGCTTTTTAACGCATTTTTTTCAATAAAACTCCAAATTTAGTCTCATAATATTAAATCATCGCCACGTGACCGCGCGCCGGTCGAAAAGTGATATAAGTATTAAATTATAAGGTAATACTCTACATTGAGTTTTGGCTGAATGTAAGGTATTTTATTACATATTTAGAAAAACTATATCTTAATACAAATTTTTTTATATTTGTAGTTACCCGAGTATAAATTGCTTAAATTATCATTAAAATTTTGTTCAAGAAGTTCTTATATTATGTAAGAAATATTTAAAAATAACATATTTTTAGTAGTAATTATCTACTGGTGTGAAGAGGGTTGCTAGGTGAATATTAATGAATTTATTTTACATATTTTAAAAGAGATGTTTATCATTATGGGTGTAGTGATGCTAAGTAGGGTTCTTAATTCCATAATATTTTTTCTATAGGACCTAAAAATAATGAACATGCCATGTAATTATTTTGTTTATGTTTTAAAATTAGTTTAAATATACAAGATATTCCCCTTTTAATTTTCAATACATTCTCTTAGTTAATAAACAGCTTATAAAAGCGACACATTAGCACATAAATGCCAATAGACTAAATATAAAATATATTTAAAAAATTATCATTGGACATTTATGAATGGAAAATAACCAATTTTGAATAGGTAATTTATAATTATTTATTTTGTATTAAATATGCATTGTTTTAGTTTTCCCTTAGAGTTTTGTAACTTAACCCTTTCAGTCCCAGTGATGCCATTTGGAATCACCACTTTCAATATTTTTTTCCCAAATGTTATGTCCCGTTATGACATCCAAACACACATCATTCGATTTTTCACACTTTATTCTATTCGAAAATACTTTACATTAATTTCAATAGAAGTCAGAACTACTATTTTTTTTATTTAGAAAATAGCTATCAAGCATTTCACCTAATTTTTGAAAAGTTTACTTCAGTTCCACATATTTAAAACACAATTTAAAATTTCGGTTAAAATAATTACTAATTTTTCTTTAATATATGGTCAGATATCTTACAATATATAACTCGAAGTGTTTTTAGGTAATATTTATTTTTTTAATTTTGTTGTTTTCCACAGTTTAAAAATTTAGGCATTATTTCAAAAACCATATAGCAAATTAAAATGATTTTTTTTTCAAATGGAACTCTTATTTTTGAACTAAAATTAGCTTATTTTGTGAATATCATATGTTTCTGTAGTGTAGTAAATTTTTGGGACTGAAAGGGTTAAGGACTTAACAATAAAACTAATCACTTATAAAATCGACAAAATATGAATTCTCGCCAAAACTGGAAACCCCTATTCCATGCAACCCCACCATCCTTAATTCGATGCAGCATCTCTGATCTCAAGGATCCCCGAGTTGAGTTGATTTCTCTTCGTTTCAGCAACAATAGAAGAGTCGATGATCCTCCAGCAATTAATTTATTTTTATTTAGATAAAGTTAGTGGCAATGGTGGTTTTTTGTTGCGATCTTTTGTAAAGAAATGGGGTCGTTTAAAAATAACGTAGACGTTTTTGGAGTGTTTAGGCTTTTGTTGGTGGTTATGAAAAGTTTAAGAAAACAATTAAGGGTCATTTGAAGAACTGAATAAAAGTAAATAGTGTATACAATAGTGTGCAAGTCAATAGTAATTTTAATCGTAAAGTTCAAAGACGACAAAAAAAACCTTCATAGGTTAAATTAATATCACAGTCTCTAGGTAACTTTTTTCAGGAGACTTCCAGCAGATAAATGTTATCGAAATTTTTTAAGCAAATTTTTGTCGTAATTTCAACAGTAATTTTATATTGACCACAAAATAACACGGTTTTATATAACTAACTATAACATTTAAAACTAATAACATAACAAATATTTTACTGTTTACATAGGCAACGTTAAAAAACTGTCTTTTAACTTAATTCAACAAAAAAAATTTCGTAATAAATCAAAGATTGTGTTCAGATTCGTTGCTGTACCAAAAGAAATAACTTTCAGCAAGTCAGGAAGCCAAGATCAACAACTAGTAAGACGAAAAAAACAAAAAAAAAAAAAAAATTTATTATAACTATTTTGCATGGATGACTCGTTGCTTATACTTTGACAAACTTGTAACATATACTAAATTTTGTAGATAAATTTAAAAAGTACTAATATATAAAAAGATTTTGATGCTTTGAAGTTCTGAATTATACAGAGGGTATGCTTTTAGATTTTAAAAATGAGAGGATACATTAATGGTCGTAGTTGTGAAGTCTTAGAATTCTCCTAGTTTCGCAATTTCCAAAAAGATACGATTGCCCAAGTTTCTAGATTTGATGATCGCTGGAGTATCGCAATTCATATATAGCCAAAGTTTAGCGATTTTTAAGAATCACCTAAAATAATTTTAACGTTTCCAAGATCGTTAACAATTTATATCCTGGACACAGTCTTGGCTGGATGTCTTGGCCAACCCGTTTCTGACAAAAGAGATACAACGTTTTCAAATACAAAACGCATGTATTTCCGGATCCGGAAGTATTCGATCACAATTAGCTAGTGCCATTACAGTTCACAGGATTCAATTGTACAAAAAAATGCTGATAATAATGGTCCTCTTTGAACCCTAATCATACGTTTTTATGTTTCTCGAAGAAGGAAGAGCAGTTTTTATAAGCGTGAATTTGCTGGACACATCAGGGAGGTATGAATAAGATAGAGATGTGACTAGGTTAAGTCCAATGTTAGAAGGTTTTTGCAAGTGAAACAATGATCGCTTTCACAATACACCCAAACAAATTCTTGGCGAAGTATTTTGCGCATAGTTATCTTACTTAAAATTAATAATTAACAATACAAATCGTTAAATTCAAAGTTTGGTTAGCAGACAAGATTTGGTGGGCGTATAAACATGGGTTTGATGGCTTGGCTACGTTAAGACAGCTTCCCTTAACCCTCTAATGCATACTGTTGCCATATGGCAACAAGTAACATAATCCACTTTATTCTATTAACCCTCTAGTCTAATGCATGAATTTTTATTTCCATCCTCAAAAATATATATGTATCTTTAATACTCACACATTATGGGAAAAATACTAAAAAAATTTAACTGCATTAGAATTTAAATAATTTCAATTTTAAAATTTTTTTCCATGTGACAAAAACCAACTGCAAAATTCCAATTTTGATAATGATGACTAGAAAACTACTAAAAATATTTCAAAATAACCCTTTTTAACTACGATTAATTTTTCAAAACAATTTACTAGTATATTTAGTACTAATATTATTATTCTTTGAATACTGCCAAAAACGTAATTTCACAAAAGTTAATACCCTCACTCTTTAATTTTGAATACACTTTTATTACTGTCATCTATGAGGATTATTAGTAACTAAAACTTTAAAATGAAATGTAATAGATGAAAAAAACACAGATTTGTCTAGGAGGAGCTCTACTTTAATAGAATAAAGTGGATTATGTTACTTGTTACCAAACGGTAACAGTATGCATTAGAGGGTAAAAGAAGAGCTCCCTCTCGACAAATCTGTTTTTATTATCCATTTCTATTACATTCCCTTTTCAAGTTTTAGTTACTAATGACCCTCGTAGATGAGAGTAGTAAAAGTGTATTCAAAATTAAAGAGTGAGGTTATTAACTGTTGTGAAATTCGTTGTTTGAAAAAATTGTTTTGAAAAAATATAGTTCAAGAGGGTTATTTAAAAATATATGTAGTAGTTTTCTAGTCATTCTTATCAAAATTGGAATTTTGTACTTGGTTTTTGCCTTATGACAAATATAATGTACGAGTATTAAAGACACAAATATATTTTTTCGGGATGAAAAAAAAAATCATGCATTACAGGGTTAATTTCTCGCCAAACATCTACATGTTACTCTTATTTCCAAGGAGAGACTGATAAAAAAAAAGGTGTATCTGAAGTCGATTTTTTGTTTCTCGGATCAAGTAAAAAGTTAGTCAAATATAACGATGAGTGTCTTTGAAGTTTTAATGGCTAAACTAATTATATCAATTGATGTCTTTGTTTTAATTGTTATTTCTTTTTTTTGCAGTTGATTGTGTTTTTACGGAAGCGACTTTTGAAGAAAATATCTTGAAACCATTAAAAATTGCATCATCATCAATAGGAAGAAATTAATGCTTGCGCAATAAAGTTTTTGTTCTTATTTTTTACAGATTGGAAAAAAAAAGGTTTCAAATACATTCACGACTAATTACTTGATATAACTAAACTTTTAATATTTATACATGTATTTTTGAAATAATATTTTCGCTAACGTGATAACCCAAGCATAAAATATTAGAATTACCTAAAAAAGCATTTGTAAGCATATATTGTTTTCGTCTATATTATCATTAATGGATTTTAAACTTAATAAGCATCGAATGTTATACACATATTTAATGTAGTATTATTACCAAGATTTTATGTGCTGCACTAGTTATATTTAAGTTTGCTTTAACTCTCTGTTGTGGTAATTTTTGTTAATGTCATTTGGAAAAAGTAAAGTTTATACGCGTAAAAGGGGTTACTATAAAAATTTTATTACTATTTTGGAAATGAAAATAAAGTAATTAGAAAACATTGCACTTATGATTATTATTGTTCCTTTGATTAGTAGTCTACTTTTTAGTTTGTCCCCATTGTATCCAATTATCACGTCAAATTACTTTTTTTTAACTATATCATTATATGCACATTCAATATCAATATTAAATATGTTTAAACTACGGTAGAGTCCCGCTTATCCGAAAGGTACGGGACCACAATTAAGCAGCATAAATTTAAAAAAAAATACCTCATATTTTGAGAAATAAATCCAACTTTGTAAGTACCTATTTATTTATGCAGTATACATTTCTTATTTTAACCGAAAGGCTCGGGAATTTATTTTTATTTTTTGATAAAGTGATTTTCTGATAATTGGGATTCGGACAAATGGGACTCTACTGTATTATTAAACAGCAATAACGCAATTTAGTTATAATAAATAGATTTTAATACCTTAGTGCCAGTAATACTTTAAAAATGTATGATAGCATAAACAAAATGATTCAAGAACTCAAGATATTCTCGTCTCAGTTCCAAAATAACAATTATAATGTTATGAGGTCATTTTTAAATCATTTATTTGCGATTTACAAACGCGTCAGTTCGCTTTCAATTTTAAAATCTCAACGCGCCAAAAAACACGTCCTTGATATACATAGGATGAAAAACGAAAATATCAAAATAGCCACAGCTTCCTTTCTAGTTTTTTGTTGTTGTTAGAATTAAATAATAAAAACATCGATGGACGCACCGATTCGGGTCAGGGTTGGGATGCTATTCATCTCAAATTCCGAAATCTTAACCTACTTTTCTCCATGGGATGGGAATGTAAAGTGCAAATATCGCACACACACCCTACTAAGGTTACAACCAAAGGCTGTTTTCATTGAAGTTTATAAATAACCACTACAATGAATGAATTAATTCTTTAAGTAACTACAGATGTTTTTTTAGTTTATTAAAAAAAATTTGGCAAGTAAACTCTTTTCAGTGTGTTTAGAATTAGAGGAAGTTTTGTTTTAAACTTTTTATTTAATATTCCACTGTAAAGTTTGTAAAATTAGAATATTCGTAGTAATATTGATTATTATAATTATTTTTTTTTAATCATGTCATTAACCTCTGAACTATTTCTTCCTGCAAAGTACAGGAGACTCTTTTTGGTTCGGTCCTGGGTAAAATAAAGTCGCTACATAATGGTAAGGAGAAAAATTCTACTACTATGGAATTCTTTATTTTAAATTTACTAGAAGCGAATTTTAGCACACAATTTTCATGAAATAATCAAATGGAGGTTTATTGAGAATTGCAGTTTTTCGTTTACAGCGATGTTTAAAAACAATCATATAATTCATACAATTCAATATTTGATAAATGAGCATTGCTTTTCCATTCGAACCAAACAACTGCATTAAAAAAACGGGTTATACTACACTTCAGAGTACGTTCAGAAACATGAAGGGTTGAAGAAATCTATAGTAGTATTTTTCTATGTTCTGAATGCCCAAAAGACAGCAGTCCTTTAATTTAAGGGGGGGGGGGGAATGGGCGCGCTGGATCACGGGTCTCCAAAGCAAAGTGCATCAGTGTTAATCCAAAGGAGAAAAAATATTTTCTCTGCCACATTTCTCCTGCTGTATTGAATATTTTTAAAACGGATATTTTATGTGATAAATATAGCTGACTTACAGGTCCCGGCAATCCCACTCTTTAAAATTAGTAAGAATTTTTTAAAAAAATTTTGAATAAATAATTTTACAAAAAAATAATCGATCTACATTTATTATTAAAAAATTGCAAAAAATATTTAATGCAGCCAAAGAAATGTGGCAGAGAAAATAGTTCTTTTTCAATGCAATAACATTGAGGCACTTAAGTTTGGAGACCCCCAAGTTCAACGCGCCCATTCTCCCTTAACGTAAGCTGCGGCATTGATCGCAAAGCTGAAAAATATTTCACTCAATTGTTATAATACATTTAAGAGTCTTTGCCACTTACCTGCTTCTTGGCAAATACATGGATCCATCGATGAAAACCGACCCGGAAAGCAGAATGAACCAACACGTGCTGAGTTCTCCTCGACTATGGAAGAAGAAAATATATAAATACTAAATTGTGCACATAAAAAATACCAGAGATTAAAAAACGATACAAGAAGTAACCATGCGAAAGAAAAATATGTTGCTTATAACTAGACGTCTACAATGAAGTCACAGTTTCGTCATATATTGTCTTAACCTCTTAAGACCCAAGCAAAATCCTACACATATATTCTTAATATAAACATACTTTTCATACAAATATATGCTAAAAAGTATGATTTGCAAAAAAAAAAAAAAAAAAAAAAAAAATTAAAAAAAATTACGTTGAATAGTTACTAGGGACACGCCTTAAACTCTAAAAATACAGATTTTTTGTGCAATAAATGCAAGAAAAAAAGGCTGTATCACTTATTTGTAGCTAACAGATTATTTTAACATCGTTTTTAATGCAAAATGCCTTTAAAATTAACTATCAAAGTAACTTTTTGAAGAGTTAAAAATTTTTTTCAAGAACTCTAATATCGTGTTGACCCGAGTTCAACTTCATTTTTTTATAGAAATAAATGACCGATGCATGTAATAAAAGGCTGAAAACTGATATTAGGATCGTCCATCGGACCAGGTCAATTTCGGAACAAATTAACGTGTCAATTGTTTGTGGGGCGGTTTAAAAAATGTCTCCAAATGGGGACGCCAGGTTGCAAGAGGTTAAACCCCTCAAACAAACCACCCGGCAGCTAATTCGCCTAAACTAGTACGGTCAAGTCTATTATGACGTCACAGCTATGTCAAACATTGCTATCCAACAAACTATCCCACAAAACCTACCACGCACCGCAAAGTTCGAATTCTATTTGATGAATAATTGGTTGGAAGATACCTCTTACAGTTTGCCATTTAGAGAGTAAAACTTTTTTCCAGAATAAAATGCACATCCTACTTACACTCAAATTCAACAAACAATATTCCAAGGATGATTTGTTTGAAGAAAACCAAAAGTTTATAAAAAAAAAGTCCAATTTGATCTGAAACTGCGACTTGGGCAAACTTGTAAATCCCCATTTTCAAACAAAAATTTAGTAAAAAAACACATTTGAATTGCCTTCAAGTACTTTTACGATTCACCATATCTTATATATTTAGTTTGACAATATTATAAGAGATATGTTTTTGTTAAAAAAAATAAGATATACATTTGGAGACGATTGAATTTAGAATTTATAAAACACGAACGTTTTATTCAACATGTTTGTTTACATTAAACAAAACTTAAACAATTTTGGAAGGGTGAAATAGCAAATTTAATTTTATTAAAGTTTAGTTCTTGAAAAATAATAGTATTCTATTACCAACTAAGAAAAGTAGTTCAAATTTTACATGGGTTGTATACGGCTAACGTTAAATAGATCTTTTTCATGTTCCTTTTTCTTTGAAACTAACATACAAAGCACACAAAAATTGTGTGCATTATATTCAATTTGAGTTTGCATTTAAATGAGATTTCATCAATAGATAAAGTAGTTATTTTTAAATATTATTTAATGAAATGTGTTACTTTTGAAGCATTTTTACATCACAAAATTACCCATATTCTTTTTTCTCTTTCAAATTTTGAGAAATGCTCATTTCAGTTAGCAAAACACCCTGATAAAGTTTTCTTGTAAAAAATTTAGGTAAATACATGAAATAGTTTTTTAGAACAAGGTACCTAAACCTGAAAAAACATTATTCTGAGAAAAACGAGATTTAAAGTTGAAAACTCACATTATGAAAAAAATACTGCTGATCCATATCCAAATTAAAATTTAACAAGGCTAAACTTGTCTGAATGAAATACTAAGGGCCTCCTTGGAAAGCTCTTGAAACGCATTTTACATGAATACTAAAATCAAATAATTGATTTTTTAAAACATACATGGTACTGATCTGTTTAAGTCAATATCAATGGCCTTATTTGGAAACAAATAGGTTTGAAGATGGAACTTCGTGTAGAAGAGAATGATGCACGTTAAATACTATGTGTTCTAATATTCTGGTTAATATCGCTCTTGGCGTGTTTCTCTATGACGCAATTCGAATGTTGTTCAAAATTCTTTATTAACCTACTCGTAGCTTTCGTACAAAGTTATCATCCCGAACCAATTAACAAAATAACTTATATAACCAGTTGCAACTGTGCTAAATTAACGCGAAAATATAATATTCTGTTTTTTACACTCTAAATCTTCCGAATTTTCACTCACTTCTTCCCATTTGAATTCCTTACGCAAACATTGAAACTTTTGGAATTGCTCCTCAAGCGATGTAAATGGTTTATCTATGCAAATTTTTGAAATCCTTAAAACTTTTTGGTTGGAGTGGGATATTTTTCTAATGTAATCGGAAATGCTAAATTTTTCACTGATTCCCTTAGCACAATAATTGGAGAATACAGTTATAACAATCGAAACTGATCCAAATTTGTTGTGGATGTAATTATTTCAGATTAGTTTTTCCAATCAAATTTCAAGATAAATTAAGATTTGTTTTTTCCTGCAAAACTTTAACATTTGAGTTTCACTTAAAATAATTAGAGTCAAGTCTCGTTAACGTTTACTGTAAAGGAGAGTCAAGATATTTGGCATCAATTGAATTTAACACTAAGGAATTGGAAAAAATCTTTACTTTTAATAAGTGAATGCTTAATAAAGTACTTAATTATAAAACTTTTATAATACTAATATTATATACAGTTCATAATGTTTACCTGTAAAATTGAATAATAAATGCATAAAAATAACAATGAAAATAGGTAGAATTGTTTTTCATGTTTTTAAACATTCATCACCGGTTACACTATTGGTTTTGTTGAATTGTTAAAAAAAAAACTTTTGCTCATACTATCTGGCTACTGTTGCGAAGTGATTCGTGTAAAGCGAATTTTGCATAATTATTTCAAAGCTTCACTGCCTGAAGAAATGTTTAAGCTAGTTTAAGCGAAAATTTGTGTTAAACGAGTTAACGTTGATTTGGTACTATTTTTAGTAAACGACTTGCCGTGCGGTTAATTATTTAAACTTTTTCTCTTTATCTAATACTAATACCAGTCTCTTCCCCTCGCTACAATAACCGATTTTAATGCTAGGGTAGACTAACCACTAACCAGTGAATGAACGTTTAAGGCGCTGCTTTCGCCAGTGAATGAACACCACACTCTAAAATATGAATGCTTAAAAACGACGAAATTTTCCTTAATTTTGACGATTCGTTTACTGTCAAATGCTCCGAGTATTCGTTTCCTCAAAGTGAGGAAATTTGAATCGCCATTTTTATGAGGATTTGAATGTCATCTAATATAAAGAAATATTTCGTCATTTTTGAGCATGTGAGTACAACAATGGATTCAGTTTCCTCAAAATCAAGATACAGAATCGTCAAATCACGATCGTAAAAGTGAGGATTCGTGTTTACTCAAAAGTCACGTGATAGTTTGACGAAACAATCCTCAAAATTAACGAAATGAGACTTGAGGATTCATGAGTCATCAAAAATGAAAGTGTTATTTCTGAGAGTGCAGGATATATAATGACCAAGACAACCAACCATATGTCAGATAGCTTCCTACTACATGGGAGGAAGTCAGTGTTGCCGATCCATCTAATGGGATGATTTTCAATACTTATTTTTTAATTATATTTACCAAATGTTCATTCACTGGGGCCTGTTCACTCACTGGTCAGTCTACCCTATGCACGATTTAAAATTACAGAGTATTTTTCACTTCAATCTCGTTTCTCTTTCTAGTACTGATCGTACAAAGTACACTCTTAAAACAAAAAAAATGAAATCCACTCATATAGGAGAAGTGCATTTTCGCAACTGGAAAGGAGTGACAATTAACTCAAACTGAGTCAAAATCACTCGTTTGGAGTGATTCTGTGGGATTTTTTAACAAAACAAAGTGAAATCCACTCCAATAGGATAAGTGAATTTTCGACACTGAAAAGAGTGAAAATTAACTCAGACTGAGTTAAATTCAATCGTTTGTTTTAAGAGTGTAATTACAGCCCAATAACCATCACTCAAAGAATACAAATCCCACACTTTGAAACAAACTCAAGTCACTTCTCACATCATAATCTTCACAACTATAGCATCCCTAATAATATATCACAATCAATCTCCATCATACCTACATAATTAAATTACTGTTGACTGAAATTAAATACTAAGCCATTAACATCCCAATAAAGCCGCCACAATACTCTCCTACTAGTAACTTCAGACTTTAATCCGTCACCTATCCTATTGTCCCTGTTGTCACCAACAATAGGCAGGGTTAGGCCGCTTTTTCATTGACGGCAAAACCGGTCCGGTTGCCGTGTAACGATGTCGTGGGAGTGGAAAATGCAGGTAAATGAGGTAGAAGCTTTTTCACTAAGACCGGACGGCAACCATGCCGGTTTGTGACGTACTTCCGGGCCGGAACGGCATCACGGGTTGTCGTTTTCCCTGTTCGACCGTGCCGGCATTTTGTTTGTTTTGATTCTTTTTCCAAGATGTGTTCTAATAATAAGTCTGTTATTAACTTCGACATAGTAAACCTAATTGAATTGATAGAGACAAAGCCCTCCATATGGGATAAGCGGAAGGAAGTTTACAAGAATAGAGATTACAAAGAATTCTTACAAGAAATTCTTGGTAGATGTGACTTAAAATATAATTAAATGTAGTTTGGCTCATCCGAAAGTATTGAAAAAATTTCTCCTCATCTTTCTTTAACTTCTCAAATAACGTGTAGAAAGCTCCTTCTACGTATCTGGCTTTTAGTATATTGTGCATCCAGAATCTTTTTGTTATACCTCTCTTTTTTCTTCTCAAATAAAGTAAATACATCAGGCGTACATTATGTTTATGTATCGCGTTCGATCTAGCCATTTCTAGCTCCTTGCCGCTTGCTTGAATGCAAAACAACAAATGCGAATGAAAAACGCTGAACCGTTCAAATTTGCCGTCCAGTGAAAAAGCAACCCCTATACGTCACGGCACGGTTCGAAATTCCTCTCTATGACGTCATCCGGTTCTACCGTCGCCGTGCCCTTCAGTGAAAAAGCGGCCTTACACTCCGTGCCAACCTAACTTGGGTAAAAACAAACAGTAAAAAGGCAGGGGGAAGAGAGAGATTGGTCCGTTGGTTGGAAACTGTTGTAAGGTAATATTTACACATCAAAATGATCTGAATGCAATTTAACCAAAATATACTGTTCATTCTGATAAAATTGCCAAATTTTCTCATAAAATTCAAATCTGTTAGACTTTAAACGAAATTAATGTTTTAAACATGCTTTCTGGATGGATTCACAAATAATTTATGAAACTCTTGCATCCGCGGAAGGATCTTCTCCATAGCATATTTCTATATACCCAAATTAGGTTGGGAAGGAGTGTAATCCTATTGTTCCTGTTGTCACCAACAATAGGCAGGGTTAGAGCCTTCTCTTGGCGATGGGTATGGCGATTAAGATTAGCAGTTCCTATGGAAGGGTGGCTTATAACATTCAGAAAGCGTGCTAAAGGGTTGATAATTGTATGTATATGCGTGTGAAGGGGAAGCTGCTAAATTGTTTTGGCGCTATTTGATTGTTGTGGATCATGAATTGATAGCATGCATTATATTGTTTTGCATCTTATTTATTGCATGCAAGTTCAAAATCTGATTCTTCTGCATCATATGTTGTTTAGTGTTTAGAATAATTTTACATTTACAGATTATATCGTATTTAAAGCAAAAACTATTTTTTTCTTGTAATTTTAAACCGGACTTGAAGAACCGAAACCCCAACAATTGAATAGATACTGACCCAACTTTAAGTTAAAAAGCGCAGAGTTGGGTTCAATAATCGTCACACTAAGACTACAAGGGGAACAAATAACTAGTCTGTATAAAACAACCATTAGGCGCGTTTACATTAGCCATCGAGTCCATGGATTGAAGAGGAAACTCAGCAATTTTTCCCTCTTGGGGATTTTCTCCCAGACAACCGGAATTGCAGGGTTCATTGGGGGATTTTGCAAACCCTCCAATGAAGGAGGGTTTGATGTTTCATCCCATGGATTCGGCCACAGACTATCATTTGGGTTAGAAATCCTGCTCGACATCTTTTTCCCTTAATGGGGGTTTTGGCATTAAATGGATTCGATGGCTCGTGTAAACGCGCCTAGTATGTAGGTAAAACTATCCTATTCTATACACTGTACAAAAATTCATCACCTTTACGGTTTTTTACCTGCACATTTCACTGTTTAAAACCGCAATTAATATTATACGGATATAATTTAATTTTCTCAGATTCTTTAATGGTTCATAAACCTTTTCCTTTCCAACTAGTAAACACGTCACTCTAAAAATGCTGTAGATATACAACTGATGCTGCTGTTAGATACCAGTAGACATCACTGTGCAAAGTTTTAACTGAACCAAACTTAACAAATAGAAACCAATGCCCAGACTAACTAGTCTAATTATACAGCCTTATAAAAAAAAGTCAGGCCCAGGGGCTTAGTGGTAATGCTGCGCGGACCGGGGATCGAATCCCGGATTGGGCGAGGTTGACCCATCCTTTCATCCCTTGAGTGGGTCGATAAAATGTGTACCAAGCATGCTTGGGAGCTAAACACCGCATGAGGCTGCATGCATGCACCGCTGCGGCTGCGGCACCGCATGTTCCGCATGAGGCTGGCCACCTTACCGGGACATATGCCTTGCACCCTAGGTCACGAAAGCTGAAGTGTGTACGGCAGGCCTTGGCCCACTAATGGGCTGTTGCGCAGAGGAGTTAACTATAAAAAAAGTCTAACAACAGTCACTATTTAGTATTGGCATTTACAATGCTCCAGGATCGCCAATCAAGCTTCAAAAATAATAAAAACCCTACAACTCCGTGCCAATTTAACTTGGGTAAAAACAAAGAGTAAAAAAGAAGAGGGAAGACCGCGGTTGGTCCGTTAGTTGGAAACTCTTGTAAGGTAATATTTACATACAAAATGATCTGCATACAATTTAACCGAAGTACACTTTTCATTCTGATAAAATTGCCAAATTTTGTCAAATATTCAAATCTGTTAGACCTTAAACGAAATTAATGTTTTAAACATGTTTTCTGGATGGATTCACAAATAATTTATGCAACTCTTTACATGCGCGGAAGGATCTTCTTCCATAGCATATTCTATTGCCCAACTTGGGTTGGCAAGGAGTGTAACAGTCACTACTTGGTATTATTTGCAATGCTTCAACATCGCCAATCAAGCGTCAAAAATAATTTTAAAAAACATCTTATCAAGGAATAATATCAATCACTTGGCATTGTCTCATTCTTCAACAAACCAAAGATTAATTCCAAATAATTGGTACCGGAAATCATTAAAGGAAGAAATAGGGAAAGTATTCATTAAAAAAAATGAAGATTCATTGAAGAACAAAACTGGTCATCAACTGGATTGTCGACGAAGTTTTTGATTCGGGAAGAAAACTTTTTTTCGAACTCTTTAAATAAGAGAAATATTTGGCGATTCATTCAACTCTGAAATCGTTCCGGTTTGACGTTCTGTTGTAGATGAGAAGAATTGTTTTCGGAAAGTTTTAGATTAGTGGTTCTCAAACTTTGCCTGGCCACGGACCACTTGAGAAGAAAATTCCGGGAGGAAAATAACCGATCTTTACTGTGAGCATTAGTAAAGTACATAAGAATAGCAATGCATAAATTAAGTAAATTTTGTCTTGCGATATAAATAAAGAATAATTAAAATCATTTGTGATATCGCCTTTTTCTCGACGCAAAATTCGGATTGAATTGGGGACGAGATGGAGGGAGGTTATTTTAAATGGCAGTGTCAAAACCCTAACTAACTCAATTTTCTCTTTGCCCTATTACTAAATACCCAAAATGTAGATATTCTTTTAGAATTTAGAGAATTTTTGTATCTCTTTATAATATAAAATTGTAATTGTCGGACACTTGAAAGCCACGTGACTTACGCGGCTTCAGCCAATCAGAAGCGTCAGAAACGCTGAAAGAGAGTGTGGCGATGTGCTTATTTTGTGCCGGGGCTGCTTCAGGTTGCGTCCCGTGGCTTTGGTAGAGATCGTTGCTTTGCGCTAGAGCTAGCCTGGAGCCGTCCTACGGAAATTAGGCAGATTGTATAGATGAGCATTCCTGTATTGGCAGAATCCTCATATTAGTCTTGCATGTTTGTTTGCGGAGCAAACGAATAGGAATTGCGTAGCAATTCCCGGGGGTTGGCGAGCGGTAGCGAGCAGGGGTCTTTGCCCCCTAGTAGTCTCATGATATTTTTTTTAATCAGGTGTACCATTGTGTTAAAAAAAGAATATACGATGTTGTGTATGATTTTTTTTCAGGAGTGAAAAGGCTGATTTTTTTTCAGGGGTGAAATGGTTAGATTTTTTTCTCCAATGCAGCTACAATTTGGCGGGAAAGCCTTTGCAGACTCGGCATACTGCCCAGTATTGAGAGCCATTTCATTTGTAGCACCATCTAGACGACTCTCACTACCAATTTTGACGCCCAGATTACAAGAAATCTGAGCTCTCAGTGGATGTTAAAGCATGCCGAGATTAATGTTAACCGAGAGAACTCAGGTCAAATGGGCCCTCCAGGGATCTTTTACATGCCACATAATCATGACATGCGTGCCCAGGATTTTCCCATCCAGAAAATACGACGACTTAGCCGGGGCTCGAACCCACGATCTTGGGCTTATGAGGCGGACACCTCAGCCATTGAGCCGGGAAAAGGTTGTAGTTGTGAACGCTCAGGCACTTGACTAGATAGAACAGTCTGTTTTAAGTAAATTATACGGTCTAACAAGCACGACAACTTCAATATCACAACATCAAGCCAGTTTCACACCTTCCTAGATCGCTTTAAAGATAGTCTATAGTTTTGACAAGTCGAACACAAAGAGTGTTCGCTCTCGCTATAAAGGAGAACTCTTCATTGTTTTCCGAAGTGCCATTTACCTCTGCCGCTTTGTCCCGCTGTCGTAGGTGGAAGTCGTCAATGAAATAGCATGACTCATTATAACTGAAATGGTCATCATCGGACAATTACGAAAGATTTAAATATTTAATGGCCCGCTGCAAGGACACGCTTGGAGAGAAGGATGATAAGGAAGAGAACAGGCCGTTATTAAACGAAATGTTTTTCATTGTATACGTAGTCAAATTATTTTTATTTCTTTTAATTTTATATTTATATGAATTGTGCTTATTTATATTTTTTATTAAGATTGCCTCTATTAAATAATAGGGGTGATTATCACTACACGACTTTCAATTAACATTCAATGAATCAATACATTTAAGGTTATTTACATACCCTACAAGAAATTACACCCATAGCCGAAATTTGAAGTCCGTAGCTGTTTTAGCTCAATCGCGATCTGTCGAGTAGTTTCAGACAGACAGGCAGTCTGACAGGCTGATCAACGTTCCAAAACTGCTTTTTTAGAATCCAAACTCTTCAAAACGTATGAAAACGCAGAATCTGCTATTTGGCATTTTGGACTCCATCGCAAAACTTAATTATCTTATATTTCATAAGAGAAAATTGAAAATAAAACTTAATGAATCGTTAATGTAACCAGGACTTAATTCAAAAAGTCTTCATAAAAGCTTAATTTGTATATTAACCTAAAATCAGTACCCTAACTGCCCACGAAGGGCCAAGGCCAGTTCTGTAAATACGTTTCATAAAAGATTAAAATAATAAAACAAAAATCTTTCAACTTATAACCTATGTTTAAACATTGGTGTTTCAATTACTTCAGTGCATATTTTGTTGTCTTGTATATACCGATTTAAATATCCGGTGTCAATTTTTAAGGTCATGACAAATTTTAGTAATAATTTTTAGAATCAATTGTTTCGTCAGACCAAGGAAGATTAGCCACAACAACAACAAATCAATTGTTTTAAAATTTACAAAACTAAATTCTTTCATTTTTTTTGTCAATTTTAAGGCTTCTGAAAACCATAAAATTCTTTTTTAAAAAACTGGTTCTTACATACTGAGTTCAATAAAATTCCAACCAAAACATAAACATGAACTAACTTTTCCAGAACAAGAACTTAATTTCCCATCGATGTAAAGTCACGGACGACTAGGTACTTTTAAAAAACGTTCCCTTAGCAGAATGAGAGCCATTTTGGTCAACGACTTTCCGATTGTTTTTTCCGATGGGATTTCATTTTTTCCCCTAATCTTCCGAGACATTGTTCCGAGATCTTAATAAGGTTGTTTAACGAGGAGAAAGTGAGGTGTGGGGATAATATTAAGAGGGATGGATGAAATAAGTTACGCAGATAAGGTAGTTTCTTCTGTGATGGTATTGTTGTCGTCTTTGTTGAGGATGGTGATGCAGATCGTACTTTTGTTAACGGTACTTGTACACTCTAAGAAATTTAAGTCTTAATTTTAAGGGGCCTTCATTCTCAAAACAAACGAGCGATTTTAACTCAGTCCGAGTTAATTTTCACTACTTTCGGTGCCGAAAATGCACTTCCCCCATAGAAGTGGATTTCACTCTTATGTTAAACCAACAATCTTAACAAACGAGCGATTTTAAGGCGATTATGACCGATTTAGGAGTTAATTTTCACTCCTTTCTAGTGTCAAAAATGCACTTCTCCTATGGGAGTAGATTTCACTCTTGTTTCAAGAGTGTTCAATTTTTGAAAACGAAACTAACTTCAATGTTAAATGGCGTAATTGGCTGTGTTAAAGCTCCTGAAGGAGACAAGAAATAGGCAGCCGAAAACGTTAACACTCTTACACCTAGTTTATGCATATTTATACATTTTAGTAACAAGTGTCAACTCATATTAAGAGTATACCCTCTCTTTTTTTATTTAGGCACAGTATACCCTGTACAAATTTTACGAATACAGCACTATGCAAAGCACCAAATTGATTAAGATGTTGCTTTCTGCTATAGAACAACGAGCCCTGGAAAGGTTTTAAGGAAAACAATTCAATTACTATCTGCAAGTGTTAAGGGGGAATGGGCGCAGGACCGGGGGTCTCCAAACTCAAGTGCCTCAATGTTAATCCAATGGGGAAAAAACTATTTTCTTTGCCACATTTCTCCGGCTGTATTGAAGATTTTTTATAAGCGGATTTTTTTATGTGATAAATGTAGCTGACTTACAGGTCTATCTTCCCACTTTTTGAAATTGCTTCGAATATTTTGTGTAAAATAATTTATTGAATATTAAAAAAAATATTCGTACTAATTTCAAAAAGTGGGATTGTCGGGACCTGTAAGTCAGCTACATTTATCACATAAAAAAATTCCGCTTGTAAAAATATTCAATACAGCCGGAGAAATATGGCGAAGAAAATAATTTTTCCCATTGAATTAACATTGAGGCACTTGAGTTTGGAGACCCCCGGTCCTGCACGCCCATTCCCCCTTAAGGGTGGGACAATTACATTAGGGGTAAACTCAATTTCGAGGGAGTGGGCCTTTCCGGGTTTTATTACCAATCAAGGGAAACAATACATAGAAGGTGAGAATAAAAGTAAGTAATTCTAAATTAAATTTGCCAAAACAATCTATTTTGTTAATTGCATGATTATTTCTCTTATGAATTTTTTTGTATGAAGTTATATTAAGATGTTAGAATAAATAATAGACAAACAACGGAATAATCAACTGCCTTTACACTCCTTGCAAACCTAAGTTGGGTAAATATAAACATGCTATGGAGAAGATCCTTCCGCGGTTGTAAGGAGTTCCATAAGTTATTTGTGAATCCATCCAGAAAACATGTTTAAAACATTAATTTCATTTAAGGTCTAACAGATTTGAATATTATTTGAGATTTTTTTTTAATTTTATCAGACTGAAAAGTGTATTTTTGTTAAATTGTTTTCATATAATTTTGTATGTAAATATTACCTTACAAGAGTTTCACCTAACGGACCAACCGCGATTTCCCCACTGCCTTTCTACTCTTTCTTTTTGCCCAAGTTAGGTTGGTACGGAGTGTAGAGACTTTCTTTAAAGTATTAGAATAAATCTCTTAATATTTTCATCAGGGTCTTTACAAGATATCCTTTGTGTCTTACGTAATTAAGTTAATTTATAATTAGCTTCTTTTTTTTACATACTACCTTATTTGCTTGTAATATCCCATTTTAAAACCCTTTAAAAGATACAAACGCTTAAAACGTCGCCTGACTCGAGTTTTATAGCAACAAAATGTTGTTTCAAAATTATTCTGAAAAAGTAAAAAAATATTAATTTTCAGTTATAAATTTCGAATTTTATTCTCATGCAGTAAAACCAAATTTACCTACTCCCCCAGCCTCTTCATTAAACCCAGATTTACCATTTTAAAGCAGTTCTATCTACTAAAACAATTCAATATCTTATTCACGCAATACCTAAGAGTCAAGTTGTCCTTACATCAAAAACCTTAGTCAACTTCATCCTTCCGCAGCGTCACATATTCTAGACGCAAATCCGTTCACTGTCAGAAGATAGCCCGAACGACTGACCCCTAACTTCCGGCCAGTGGATGTTTCAAGAACATATCTTATAGAAACATAACTTAGTAGAAAAGGGACTATATGCTATATGTTGCCAAATTAGACATTGGTCTTTTTTCTACTAAAATTGCAAGATATAAACTGCGTTTTTAGTCTATGATGCCATTGAGGATGGGCTATAGTGGAGACTTTGTGATGGAGAATCCTGATTTGTTTCCGGAAATGTTTATTTTTTGCTACAAGGCAGCCTTGAATGAGTTTTTAACACTATCACGTTTTTATAGCGCATAATACAAAGTTTATCCAACTTTGCAAGGATTTTTAATGATAAACCCCAAGTTCATACGATGACCCTTTATAATAATGCACTTTTAATTTAAAGGTTGTCAGTTTTATATTAAAAATATGTAATTAAAAACCTTCCTGGGAATTAAAATTTTCTTTCAAAATCTTAAAACGTAAAATCTTAAGTTAAAGGCTAATTAAACTATTTCAAACTTTAGTACTTCAAAACTGCAAACTTATCTAGAATTTGACACACTTTATATGACGAATGTAGCTGGCTTACGGAGCTGTTCCATAATTCTGTTTTATGAAATTGGTTTGGAAAAGATTTTGCTGCAAAACTATTTACTGAAAATAAAAAATAAAATATTCGAAAATTTTTTAAAAAATGGCATTAGGGAACCCTGTAATTTAGCTACATTTGTCATGTGTGAAAATATTCTATGCCGGCAGAATAATTTGCTTTAGAATTTTTTTCACAATCGATTGAATACAAGGAGAAGACGGTTTTAGACCCCAATGGGCTAATGCTCCCATTTTCTCCTTAAATATTTTTTCGGGTTCTACGTTAAGCATTCGGGGGACATTTATTTTTAAGGTTTAAAGGGGAATGGAATGGGCCAGCTGGATCCCTGGTCTCCAAAGCAAAGTGCCTTAATGTTAATCCAGTGGAGAAAAACTATTTTCTCTGCCACATTTCTCCGGCTGTATTGAATATTTTTACAAACGGATTTTTTATGTGATAAATTTGACTTATAGATCCCGGCAATCCCTTTTTTCGAAATCTGCTAGAATTTTTTTAATTTTTCGAATAAATAACTATTGGAAAACAATTTCAAAAAGTGGGATTATAGAGACCTGTAAGTTATCTACATTTATTATTTAAAAAAAAAAAACACGTGTAAATATATTCAATGCAGCCGGAGAAATGTGGCAGAGAAATTTTTTTTTCACTGGATTAACATTGAGGCACTTGAGTTTGGAGACCCAAAGTCCAGCGCCCCCATTCCCCCTTAAGCTTTTATAAGGATCCATTTGATTGAATCGCTCAAGCAATCTTTTACCAGAGGAGTTACTTCAGAGTTGTTTCCGAAGATTTCACCAGGAACCAAACTAATCAGAAGCGTCCATTTAAATTCTTTACGTTGTTTTGCATGTCTGGTCCTTAAAATATGCATTAAATAATATTTTCTCTTTTTAAGAAATTTTAATGTGAATTCAATGAAATAAACTTACCAGTACAAAATATCGTTGGCTTCATATGCTTCATAGTGGACAGTCTTACAAAGGGTTCTTAACGATGCTTCGCGAAGGGAAGACAGAGCTTCAAGTCCATGTAAATACGAATAGATGATTTGATGGTCCTGTAAAATAATAAAATAAATTTATAAAATGAAGTCGTGCTATAGGAATAAAATATTTACTTTTAAACATACTAGTTCGATATTTTGTCAAATCTTTAACTTTAATAATTGATTATAAATATAAAAAATTAATTTTTGTGAACATAGATTTTGAAAACAATGTTTTTAATAGAATATATAAAAAAGTAAATATGTGAACATCTATTAAACCTTAAAAATATTTTAATATTTCCCACTACATTCATTTCACTAGGTATTTTAGTGGATCCTTTTTCCCGGGTTTCATTTTAGTGTTTAAAGAATAATGCAGATGGCAGCACCAACAAATTATCCGATTTACTTTCACATGGTACTCTTCTCCCTTCAGTGGTTATTTATTTAATTAAAAACAATGAAAACTTTTGAAAAGAAATCTATATATTTGAGTAATTTTTTATTGTAAAAAATTTAGATGCGAGTATAACTTTAAAAAACTAGGATTTTAATTTTTTTTCTGAATATTTTTCAGGAGTTGCTAAATTACTTAATTTATAAATATACAGATATAACAAAATGCATTAAGATCAAAATAAATCAATTAAATCCAAAAAAAAAAAGATATTTTTTTGTTAACTGCTGATACAACATGTAAAATACAAAAATAAATTTAGGGACATTTTTTTATTTATGCAAGGTATAAACTGAAAAGAATTCAGTATAAACATTTATTTGTCATTAAAATTTGTATGAACATTTAATAATTTGTTGAATATTTTGATAGATGCTGTTCACATCACAAAAAAATATCATTGAATGTTTAACTATTAAATTTCAACGAATAATTATGTAAAATGCTCTCATAAAACTCTAAAATATCAAAGCGTTACGGATAAAAGTATACCAGAGTAAAAACTTATTTGGTTTCGTCAAATGAAACCGATTTCAAAATTCTCAACTAAATATTCATACCTTTGTTTTATTTGTGCTATGAATCATTTTAAAACCAATAAGTGAGATAACAGTGATAAGCGTCATCTGTTTCTGGAGGATATCATCTGTTTAAAGTCAATTTTTTATTAAACTTATCACCTTTTTTTATCAACCGAAATGTTTCGTGCGATAAAATAGATTCTTAATAACTCTCATTCATGAGCCATCATATTTCAAGGGTTACTTCATGTTTTATCGCATTTTGTTGAAATTTGTATTATAAGTTTGTGTGGTGTAGAGATATGGTAAACTTACAATGGATGAAACATCTACCACTATTTATCATGTAATTGTGAAGATAAGAAAAAATGTAGAAAGTATATAAATTGTTTAATAACTTGAATAAACAATTTCTATAACTTGTGTATTATGCCATTGACCATTTTCACCAAAACCAATATTATAGCCAAGGAATTTTATACTAAAGCATAATAATTAATGAAGTATAAAAACGTAATAAATAAATAAATAAATAATAAAAAAACATAGAACGTAAATAAAAACAAAAAATGCATGATAACTATATAGAAAGGTAATGAAACCCTATTTAATTATTAATATTTATAATAAAATGAATTAATTTTAATTTATTTTTAAATGGAGAACTAGCTCAAACTTAAAAGCTAACACCAAATGATTTGGCTAGGAATATGAGATATTACAAAAGCAACTAACTTATTTTTAGGTAATTTAAACCTGAACGTTACACATGCTAATTATATGAAATGTTATGCATATATTAATATTTTAGACATTTTGCATGTTACTTTAAACAGCGCTCACTTTGTTGTAAGGGTACTGGGTTGTACTTTTTTGTGATTAAAACACAACATACTGTGGCGTTGGATTTACAATATTAATATGGATATTAAAGAATTACAAAGATTAAACATTAAAAAAAATCAGAAAAAATGATAATCATGAAAAGTTTAATAACAATAAAAAAATATAACTTAAATAATTGAAAAACTTTCGGCGGTTAACCAAATTTAGAATAAACGAAGTTTTATTAGTAGTATTAAAGAGTTCGTTCACTTTCCACCATAAATTGTTCAAAGGGTTTAAATCCCTAAAATCGGATGCGCAAAGCAGTTGAATAAGCATATTCCAAAGATTGCCACAATATATGCAAGCATAAACATTAAGTTGCATTTATGGTTTTTAGAATAATCGAAGAACGCTGTGCACGACAAAACTATGTAGGCACATGTCAATCGATTGTCAGAAAAGGGAATAATCGAATAGAGATTGAAAGACAGTTTGAAATTTTAATGTCTTAGCAAGACTAATTTGCATTTGCATGGATAATTTAACATTGTAAGGATGATACAAGGGGGTGCAAATAAAGTGGCCTCGGTCTAGAGATAGGAATACGATGAAATGCTTGGCGGGAAAAACTCTCGAAGCCGCCTGAAAAGCTGTTTTTGCATCGGTTGGATCGGATTAGCTTCACATTAGAGCTACTAGTAGACTAGTGGCGAGTTCAGATCTTGGTTCGTGTTGTAGGTTAGGTTTTTGAATTATCGTCGCACTAGAGCTGCACGAGGGCTATTGGCGACGGGCGTCGTATTTTAGAACCACAGTCAGGTGACGAGCCAACACCTGAATAGGCACCCAACGCAACCGTTAAGGGCGACATCGTACGCAACGTTAGGACTTTGAAGGATATTTAACGTGCACTCCATTGCACGGGGTATTATTCGTCGGACATTTTTGGCTGCACGGGCCGTTTATAGGTAGACAGCTATTTTGGCGATGCCCGGACCCGAACCTGGTACCATCCGCATGCTAAGCGAGTGCTTAACCGACTGGGCTCCCCAGCCCCCTGGTTCGTATTGTAAGAAGACGTCACATATTGCAAACTTTGCGTCTTGCAATCAATTTAGAATGTTTTGTATTGCCAAAAAGGTCCGATTCCCTAACATAAATAACAACCGCAATTTCTTTTTGATCAGCTCTATTTTTCATTTCAACTAGCTTCTCAAACCATAGCGAATAACATAGTTGCCGGCAAATAATTCGCTCAGCGTTTGAGCTTAATATTGAAGCGATCAATAGCTTCAGTTAGCAAACCTATTTTTGTATTGGTTTTAGACTTGGCAACATTTCCGTCTATTCTAATCTCTACGACGGGGCCGCTTTTATTTGCCACCTGTATTTAACCACCCTGTATTTCGAATGCATTGTAATTCTTAGAGTTATCGGAAAATCTGCAAATTTTGCCATGCAAAATTTTATTTTCGTTAAAAAAAATTAACTTGCTTGTTTATATCATTTACTTCAAATTACAAAACTATTGATGTTTGGATTTAAAAATTAGGTTGCTCCTAACAACTTCGTTCCTTATTTATCTAAATATTCAATATCTAAAACCATCTAAAGCGTGTTTCGATAATTATTTACGTCAAATAATGAAAGTGATAGCAAGACGTATATTTTAATGTTAAGATATTAATTAGCGAATGAAATAATTTAAGTACTGTCATAGATAAATTTATTTAAATTGAAAAAAGAATTGCATGTTAATTTTGCAAATTATGTATAGTCAAATGTTAAATGCTAGCAGAAGGTCTTTGGAAATAAATGGCTTTATAGAGCAAAATTTTTTTACGTTGATTTCATTGCTAACTTTAATGAAATTATCGTAACAAAAAGAAATGAATATATACTTACATCTTTATTTCTATCAGCTGGGTCTTTTTTTAAACTCTCGAAAAACTTCTGCTCTGTATAAATGGCCATTATATGCATCAGCTTCAAAATGTAATAGTTCTCCCACACCAAGTCAAATTTCCATACATAGCACAGTCAATTTTCAATCAGTATTATCTTCGTATTATGACCAGAGCACACACAATTTAAGATTGAACTAAAGCTATATCTATAGTTACAACGAAGCAAACAAAAATCCCTTAATTCTAAATGTTAAAATCTTGAAAATAAGATAATTCACTGTTCGCAATTAATACAACTAGTTTCAATAATAGTTCAATTGCAAAGTCTTTGTAGGGTTTTATTTTTGCAGCCACTCTTTCAATCAGCTCAATTGGTAAATTTGCACTAAATGCAATTTATTTTGGCAAATTTTATTATCTCAATACCAACGTATTAAATATGTATTTGTTCCAATATTTCGAATTAGTGTAAAGATATATATTTTTTTCATTTCATTTAGAAAGACATAACTATTCAAGCAAACTATTCGATCACCAAATTGTTTGTCGAGTTCAAGAAAAAAGTTTTCAATCGAAGCTGCTTAATTAAGAAAATCTTATTATAAAAACACATTGCCACAGTGACATTCAATCGAAGCGTATCAAATTTTACTTTTCTTCTGTAACTCTTTTATGTGTTTCTGAGTTTCTTTAACGATTTTAAAATTTTAGAACAGACTGTCGAATAAAATTTATGAAAACTATCAAATAAACATTGGCCTTTGAATATATCTCAGCTAGTAATTTCTTGAATCATTCAGTCCGATAAATCCAATACTTCTTCTACAAAAAACAATTAGATGAAGTCCCGTTAACTCTTTATCCTGGCGCCAAAGTACAAGACATTTCTTTATTCTTTAAGTTGTAGGTCCAGTTCTGGTAATATGATTGGTATGGCCGATGATCGCGAATGGAGGAAGTCGCCAATCTTCGTTTCATGATGGTGACAGATTCGGTTCCAGCTTGGGTATGGCTACTTGGTCCTCTGTCATGTCTGCTTGAATTTAATTTGGGATGCGCCAAGAATTATTCCTGAAAGAAAACAATTACAGGTTAATTGATTGAATAAAAAAATTTATGTATGGTTTACAGTAAGGTTAAGGCAGTCAAAAAAATGTAGAGTATTCAATAATTATAAAACATTACTGTTCTTTGACCTTATTCATTTCTCTAACGAAAAACTTCCTAAACATATATCTTTATAAAAGCATCTTTGAAGGTTAGAGTTTGAATTATCGTCGCACTAGAGCTGCACGAGGGCTATTGGCGACGGGCGTCGTATTTTAGAACCAAAGTCAGGTGACGAGTCCACACCTGAATAGGCACCCAACGCAACCGGTAAGTGCGACATCGTACGCAGCGTCAGCATCTTTGAAGGAGTTATATATTTAAAGTTATTGTTTTGCAAGTTCTTCCAAAATTTAATATTTAACATTTGGTGATTATCGTGTTAATTTAGTTGAATTTGAGGTTAAGAGTGGTAAAAATACACATTTTGTGTGCTATGAATAAAAGAACAACATCTGTTAGATATTTGTAATTAATATCCCATTCTAACCATTATTTTTATGAAAAACGTTGTACACGATTTACCAATTAAAAACATTTTTTTTGCAATACTTAACAAAATCTTCTTAGCCGTCTTGAACAACAACTTTTAATACAATTAATCAATCAGATACTTACGTATAGATATTTTTTAACGTTTGAAAATTCTACTTTACAATAGAAAAATTAGTACTAAGATAAAATGTAAAAAGAAAATGTGAAATGAATTCTACAAAGATGCCCGTTTGGCCACTTCTGGAGCGAATTTAAAATTGCATTCAAAGATGTTTAAAACAATATATTACAATATATTAGTTTTTTTCTACATTTAACAAAAATCTTAAACCTTAAATTAATTTATCAAACCAAAAATTCAAAAAATTATATCATTAAATGAAAACAACTTTAACCTTTTTATTGACGAAAGCTTCAGTACAGAAGTTTTTAGATTTTTTAATTTTATCTTTTTATTATTTTAAATATTAGAATGCAATTCACTTTTTAATGTTAACTTAAACATCCAATTACACTTTAATATAAAACCTAAGCACTTTTATACGGAACAACTTTCAATTATAAACTAAACTTTTAGTTCAAACCACCTCAAATAATTAGAAAAATACTTTTATCATCCAACAAAGGCTTCACCTAAGTAATTACAAAAGAAATCATTTTTTTTCTTCCTTTCCACAAAATTTTCGCCCAAACCGACACAGTTCATTACTTTTTATTCCCCCTTAACAATTTCCTTTCTTCATTAATTAAAGTAAAAGGGTTAGAGAAGCAATCATAATGTACATCCGACGGAATAATTTTCGATCCCACTGCTGGTTCTAAAGGGTTCATTTTTTTTTTTCAAAAATGAAAATTTATACTATAAGAATCAGTTAGCGGTGGTTAAAATTTGAGAAAATAAGTTGAGTGTATTTTTATTATCATAACGCTTTAAATATTAGAAAGAAACAATTTTCAATGGATTTCTTTACACAACTGAAGAGCTTACACTCTTAAAACAAAAGAGTAAAATCCACTCCAGTTGGAGAAGTGCATTTTCGACACTGGAAAGGAATGAATATTAGCTCAGACTGAGTTAAAATCGCTCGTTTGGAGTGATTCTGTCTTAGGTTTAACACACAAAGGATCCACTCCAAATGAAGAAGTGCATTTTCCAGACTGGAGGAGTGAAAATTAATCAGACTGAGTTAAAATCGCTCGTTCGTTTTAAGAGTTTAGTGGAGGAACGTGCTAAGTGACAAAAAGGTGAAAACGAGGAAACGAGCCTTAAAGTTTATTTTATTCGCATTCAGATTCGTTGAAAACGATACTTGTAAAGCGTAAAAAATAAACTGAACTACAAGTTTATGTAAAAGGGGATTGTTATGGTTAAAGAAGTTAGAAATATGTTCATTGACACAACAATCTTAATTTTTTTTTAAATGTCACTTAGCACGTTCTTCCACTAAGCTCTTCAATTACTCTGGGTACAATTATCTGCAATTCGCATATTACATGACTTGAGGGGGAAAAACAGTTCCACAGAAATGGGGGGGGGGGGGGAGGTATCGATTGCATAAGCAATGTAGTGAGCGGAGTTTACCGTGTTAAACCACCAATCCCTAAAACCACCAATGAAAACGGGAATAAAAGCAGGGATGACTTACGTCACATCACACATGTGAAACAATACAATTCTTCAAATGACTACTTAAAATATAGAATATTTTAAGGCTTTTAAGGACCACTAGGCCTAATTGGGATGGTAATACGTCATTCTTGGGGGTTATAGCTCCGATTATGTTCGAATTTTTTTTTTACCAGCAACCAAATTATGGAGTTTACTTTGGTTAGGTTATGTTTGAATTATCGTCACACTAGAGCTTCACGAGGGCTAGGAGTTTATTTTATTTTGGAGTTTTTTTACGTGAAAATTCCTTGTCCTCAAAACGTTATTTTGTTCAACGGTTCAAACTGTTCTTACATTCAAAATAAATTTCACAGTGAAAACATACAAATACTTCATTTAAAAACTTTAGTTGTATTAACTGTTATGCCTTGGGTAAACGACCACTGACGCAGGCGATGTTTTATACTCATCTGCTCTGTAGCACACGCCACTAGTTGCAGGGGAGCTTTAATTATGTTCAACAGCGTGACGTCACTTCGGTTGTTGCACCAAATTATTACAGATTTAGTAAGAATTTAGTAAGAGGGGGGAGACAGAGGGATTAGTGGAGCAATAAATGTTTAGTGAAATTGGGTTGGACGCATACATATTGGGTGATTTTAGGAATCTGTTTTAGCTGGCCTAAGGCGGAACGGGCGCGTAGGACAGGGGGTCTCCAAACTCAAGTGCAGCAGTGTTAATCCAATGGTTAAAAAACTATTTTCTCTGCCACATTTCTCCGGCTGTATTGAATATTTTTACGAATTATTTTTATAAATGTAGATAACTTACAGGTCTCTATAATCACAATTTTTTAAATTGCTTCAAATACTTTTGTAAAGTTATTTATTCAAAATTTAAAAAAAAAATCCGAACCGATATCAAAAAGGGAGTTTGTCGGGACCTGTTAGACAGCTACATATATCACATGTAAAATCCGTTTGTAAAAATATTCAATACAGCCGGAGAAACGTGGCCGGGCAAATATTTTTCTCTCCATTAGATTAACACTGATGCACTTTGCTTTGAAGACCCGATGCCCAGTGCGCCCATTCCCCCTTAATTGACATAGTGTAGAGCAGAGTCTCCTATTGAAGTGTCCTATATAGCTAATGATGGAATTACTGTTTTGGTTGTACGTATAGATAGTATTTAATTAAATTGGATGTGTTAGCAGGCTGATAGATATTTCCTTGTATGCTTCTTTCAAAACTCGCAGGTATCACACACCGCATAGACAGTGCTGTTTCACTTTAATTTCACAGTAGTACCGACTACAGCTTAGTTTATGGTAGAATGGGCTTAGTGGCAGCATAAATGCTGAGGGGCTGGGGAGCCCAGTCGGTTAAGCACTCGCTTAGCATGCGCAAGGTCCCAGGTTCGGGCATCGCCAAAATAGCTGTCGACCTATAAACGGTTCGTGCAGCCAAAAATGTCCGACGAATAATACCCCGTGTAAGGGAGTTCACGTTAAATATCCTTCAAAGTCCTAACGCTGCGTACTATGTCGCACTTAACAGTTGCGTTGGGTGCCTATTCCAGGTGTTGGCTCGTCACCTGACTGTGGTTCTAAAATACGACGCCCGTCGCCAATAGCCATCGTGCAGCTCTAGTGCAACGATAATTCAAACATAACCATAGTTCCAAGCTTTCTATTTTTGTGACTCCAAGTTCTTGGTTTTGACAAATTTTACAGCTAGCTCTAGTGCGACGATAATTCAAACCTAACCTAAACATAAATGCTGAATGAAAATTAATTCTGTTTCTAGCCTGGATTGGTGATATGTCACGTGAGAGCAGAGTACCAAACGGGAAGCCTACACTCTTGAAACAAACGAGCGATTTTAACTCAGCCTGAGTAAATTTTCACTTCTCCAGTGTCGAAAATGCACTCCCCCTATAGGAGTGGATTACTTTGTATGTTAAACCTGCGACAGGATCACTCCAAACGAGTGATTTTAACTCAGTGTGAGTTAATATTCACTTATTTCCAGTGTCGAAAACGCACTTCTCCTACAGGAGTATATTACACTCTTGTTTTCAGAGCGTATCATATGAATGCAGGAATGAAGGCTGCAATGATCTACGTCACCTAAAACAAGCCAATTGAGTTAAATTATCGCCATACTAGGCTACGCGAAAGTAATTGGTGCCGGGCGTCGCAATTTAGAACTACTGTCAAGAGATGAACCGATAACTGAGTAGGCACCCAACGCAAATCTTTAGGAGCGGTATCGTACACGGGGCGGGGCTTTGAAGCATACTTAACGCACACTTCCTCTACACGGGGGGTGATTCGTCGTACTTTGCAACTGCACAAACCACCAATAGGTGCGGATTTATTTTGAGAATCCCCGGGCCTGAACCTGGGACCTTTCACATACAAGACAAGCTTCTTCCGAATGGGATTCCCAGCAGTTATTTTATTATTACCTTAAGTTGCTACATAAATTGTTTGTTATAAGGATATTATAACATAAAATGAAGTTATGTAATGAAAAAAAAATGTAGCATCACTGACTAAATCTCTTTTTTTAAAAAACTTCTTAACACATTCCCCAAAATCTGATAACTATGCAATACTATCTTATTGTTTACACGTCCATTTCATTTGTATATACTCTCAAGAGTCTTAAAACTAAGTCGATTGTATTTTATAGTCTTCGCAGACAAACTATTTTTAGATTATAGCTAAGTATAAAATTTCATGGCCTGATTTATCAGAACGTTATCGATTGATTATGAAGCATATCGGTTTACAACGAATGAATAGTCTTATTATGAAAAAATGAGGCAAATATGATATTTCTATAAAGCGAGAAGACATAACTAAGTGGCAATAAGCAGCAACCAATGTATTAAAAATTGGCCATTAGCATATTCTGTTTTATATCGATGTAAAATTTGTCAAAACCATGAGTTTGGAGTCACAGAAATGTAAAGTTTGAAATCATAATATACAAGGTTGATGCATATTCTTAGAATAATAAAAAAAGTTTGTAAAAATATAGCAAAAATACAAAACAAAATCGAAAACGAGCAAGTTAATAAGTTAAATTCAATTTATAGAAGAATTACAACCGCGATGGAAAATCTTCACAATTTTCCCCTGAACTCATGGTTAAAATTTATACAGCAGGTTATATAGAGAGCCATAGCATGTTAGTGCAATATAGACATGCGAATCAGTTACCTTCTATAATCAAACCAATGTCAAAAGCTAGAAAAGGAATTTTTATACATAAAAACGTCTAAATCTGATCTTCACGTGATTGATGTTTTTCCGATTGAAATAACGGATATCCTCGTCAGTGTTCGGTCTAAAACTGTGTCCACTTGGTGTGACATTTCAATCTTGCAAATTTCGGACATCACAACTATTATGTAAAAGGGAAATGAAAGATTTCGACGTAGCATTGTCCAAAGATAATGAATCCGCATAGAGATATATTCTTTTGCTGAAGGGGTTGCTTTTTGGTGGATAAGGTCTTTTTCTTTCAGATTAGCACAATTTTCGAAACTGTCAAAATTGGTAGCGATAGCCGCCAAATTATTTTCAGCTTTGTGTGGATAAAGTAAACTCGAATTACTTTTCAAACAGTACTCATAGTAAAAATAATTATCTGAATTTAACACTTTTCTTATAAAAAGTCTTTAAAAAAATCTGTAGGTTAGAGGAAGTTGAGACAGGCAGCCAAAAGACAGATGCACAAACCGAAGTTTAAGAGTATAAAAATACGGAAAAAAGTGCAAAATACAGTTCAATCATATCACAAATTTAAAAAAAATTAAAAGCAGACCGTTACGTTGGATGTTGGAAGACAGATCGAACGGACTGACAACAAATGGACAGAAATTCCTCACGAACACTCTCAAAAATGAATGCTCAAAAACGACGAAATGTTCCTGAATTTTGACGATTCCATTACTGGCAAGTGCTTCGAGTTTTCGTTTCCTCAAAGTGAGGAAATTTGAATCGTCATTTTTATGAGGATTTGAATGTCGTCTAATCTAAAGAAATACTTCGTCATTTTTGAGCATGTGAGTACAACAAATGAGATTCAGTTTCCACAAAATCAAGATACAGAATCGTCAAATCACAATCGTTAAAGTGAGGATTCGCGTTTACTCAAAAGTCACGTGATAGTTTGACGAAGCAATCCTCAAAATTAACGAAATGAGGCTTGAGGATTCATGAATCGTCAAAAATGAAAGTGTTATTTTTTACAGTGAAGTAACTATCTACTTTCCATTTATTAAAAAAATTCTCTCGAATCGAAAATAAAGGAAAGCAGACTAAAAACCATGACCTTGATTCGAACCAAAAAAATATTTATGGACTACATTCGAGTCAAAAATTGGACGATTGAAATCAGTATCCTGCGGACATCCTCATCTTGCCGAAATTGTTGTCCATTTAGCGTGACAAGACTTCATTTCCCATTCCTTTTGGGCAAACCCATCACTGTACCTTTCATATAAAAATGCTAAATATTTTGACGTGTGCCACTATGTTTTTTGAAGCCATATTTATACGCCAAAAGTTTAATTGAAAATTTAAGGGTCTAGGGTATGTTAGCGGCGATTTTTTTTCTAAGGAAGAAAAGATTAAGAGAAAACGTATATACCAATTTTCCGACTTTCTCTTAAAGAAATTTCCTTTATATTGACGATTAAGTATTTAGCCGATGTATAGCAAGGATTGTATAATTTAGTTTGTCATTTAACCACCATACACTATGATAAAATATATTTAAATTTCGTCTCGGGTAAATTCGCTTACTTGCCTTTCATTACATTAAGTTAGTTTCATTATACAGGGTTGCCCAAAAGTAGAATTACAGTTAATTAGCTATAGATTTTTTTTACAGCAACAGTTATTTTTCGAAAGTATGTCTGGTTGTTCAGTACATTGATTGCGCACTATCTCACAGAACTGTAATTAAGATCGTCAACAAGATGGCCTCCTAACTGAGCGATACTCGAAGAGAAGGCGAGATTCGAAGTTTCATAGTCTGGAAACGTTATTTATATGATGCTTGAGGAATTTAAGCAAATATTCTGAAGCTATCTCAAAACTAAACTAAACAAAGTCTACAAATTTCTACTATTTGGATAAGACACGCTATAGTGAGACTTTATTTTACCAAACCAACAAAACTTAGCACGACTATGTCAAATACCTATTCTAAATAATTCAAAGTTCGTACCAATGGTACATCATTAACTGTAAGGCTACTTTTGGGCCACCCTGTTTATATTGTTTTTATCCTGAATCATTTCTTGCCGAACCCAGAAGAAGATTCTATACACACTTAAAACGAACGAGCGATTTTAACTCAGTCTGAGTTAATTTCACTCCTCCAGTTTGGAAAATGCACTTCTCCTAGAGTAGTGGATCTTTTGTGTGTTAATCCTCCGATAGGATCACTCCAAACGAGTGATTTTAACTCAGGCTGAGTTAATATTCACTCCTTTCCAGTGTCGAAAATGCACTTCTCCTACAGGAGTGGATTTCACTCTTGTTTTAGGAGTGTACCCTAAGCTAAGTACGCACGTACGAAAATGTTTACATCTGCATCGGCACGCGCCTTTCAATATCCGTTTATATTCCCCCCACCCCTCGTATCAGCTGCTCTATAAAAGCAAGGGAGGAGGAGGGAGGGGGTATTATTCTATACCTATTGTACTGTCAACATATGGTCTCGTACAGGTAACCTTTTTCCGCCCTAGTATTGCAACATCTGCTTATAGCAGATAGACGAGGTAAATCAGCATCTGGATATTATTGGGGATGGTAGATTTATAGTATGAGGGAATATTGTTATTGAAATACAATGGAGTATGTACCTTTACCATTGGAGTATGTTACATTTACTCAATTTTAAAGTATTAAGTGCCGAGATAAGTTAAAAAGGGTAAAATTGTTCCGATTTATTTGGAAAAAGTATAAAGTAAAAGTTGGAATTAGTGCAGAAAAGAAATGTGCTCTGACAAATTTAAAAACGAGTTAAATTTTTTATTTTGATTAAACAGCTAGATTAAACTCCTCGGCGCAACAGCCCGTAAGAGGGCCAAGAGCCTGCCGTATCCATTCCAGCTTACGTGACTAATGGCTATGGAGTGTTAGACATGTGTCACGGTTAGGTGGTCTGCCTCACTCTCTGAAAAGTGTTTAGTACCCAAGCATGCTTGGTACTCATTTTATCGACCCATTTAAGATATGAAAGGCTGAGTCAACCTCGCAAAGTCCGGAACTCTATCCCCGGACCGGACCTGTGGAGTGGCAATGCGAAGCACTACCACTAGGCCACTGGGAGTCAAAATATTTTACTCAAATTGGTAAAGAGTAATTTTAATAATGCAAATGAAATGCCATATATTTTACAAAAATTTCCAGCCAAAACCATGAAATAAATTTTCGGAGATTTCCAAAATTATTTTCAAAAAACCAAAACACAAAAACAAAGAAATACTTAAAAGAAAAAAAACTATACTTAATAACTTTAGTATTGTATGATCCCCTAAATCTAACGAAATACATAAACCTTTTTCACAAAAAGGAAAAAAAATGAACGTAAATAAGACTTAAATTTCTTCGTAAGGACGCTTTTTATGCAGGTAAACACAGCCATTTATTAGCCCAAAAAGCATATTTCGCTTCCAGTGACACTTATTACAAATCGGGCAACATCATAAACATGCGCTTAGAGGCGACATATGGCGTATGAAGTTCATTTACGGGTAATACGTTTGCATGGAATGGATGTGAGACTGATGGAGGTATAAATAAAGTGTAAATGCTGTCAGGGGAAAATACAGGTCCGTCAAGTGAAGTCATGATCGCTGTATTTACACACCCAAAAATAACTTGGCGAATGATTTTGGCATTCGTTGTATTTTTTTTTTTAATTTATAAACTAAGAGACAGATGGAAATTGCCATGCTTACGGTGACGTCAGAAATACGTCAAATGTTGTTTTTTCCATAAAAAAAACACCTGGTAGCTAATTCGTCAAAATTAGAACGGGTCCCATGGTGACGTCACAGCTACGTCAAACGTCGTCTACTATCTCCCCATAAGCAAATCAAACTGTGCTCCGTTCGAATTGTCCATTGAAATTCTTATGTTAAAGTTAAATATTATAAATTTATATTAAGTCAAATCTTGCACCATACAGCCTACAACTGCGAAAATAGTTAATATTCAAGTTTTAGTAGCTGATTCTTTAAGATTCGAATAAGGTATTTAGTGGCATGTCATTATATGTGCACTTATCTCTAAGTTGGTGCGCGTAAAAATCACTTGGCGACATTTAGACAGTTTCCTTTTTATTTCACGAAGTTTTTTTTTTTTTTATCGCAAAGCATTTACTTGTTTAATATCTACGTATTTAACGTGACCAAATGAACTTAGATGGTTTAAAATAGATGGGCAGGTAACATCTGTTGGGTTACGTCATTTTCGTTTTGTCTGAATATGCATATTGTGGTTTATCTTGACATGGGATCAAGGCGTTTTCAAGCTGACGTCATTAAACTACTTTGCTTTCATGTTATGCAAACGAGTTTATAAGAGGTTACTAAACCTTTTCTTTTGTTATTCGAGAATGCGGTTAAGATTGCATTAACGATCCACTACTTCAAGTGATTGCTATTTCCTGAAGTCATAGAAAAAAAAACTTTTTAACTACTCTTTTTTTAAAAAACATTACTAAATACTTTACGTTAACTCTCTAATGCATATTATTGAAGTTTGGCAACAAGTAACATAATCCTCTTTATTCTCTTAAATTAGAACTCCCTCTCGACAAATTTGTGTTTTTTTCATCTATTACATTCCGTTTTGAAGTTTTAGTTACTAAGAATCCTCATAGATGACAGTAGTAAAAGTGTATTCAAAATTGAAGAGTGAGGTTGTTAACTGTTGTGAAATTACATTCATGGCAGTATTCAAAGTATAATAATATTAGTACTAAATACAAATAAATTGTTTTGAAAAAATATAGTTCAAGAGGATTATTTTGAAAAAAATTTAATAGTTTTCCAGTCTCATTATTATCAAAATTGGAATTTGGTAGTTGGTTTTTATCATATGGGAAAAATTTTAAAAATTGAAATTATTTAAATTCCAATGCAGTACAATTTTTTTCAGTATTTTTCCCATAATGTGTGAGTATTAAAGATACATAAATATTTCTTCAGGACGAAAACTTTTTCATGCATTGGAGGATTAAGTTCATCATTTAGTGTTAAAATAATCCTCAAATGAAAGAATTTATTTTTGTGGAATTTCCACACTGCTCCTCAATTTTCTTTAAAAAAAAAACAGTACCGCCGGCGGTGAACCATCAAAGAACTGCTGAACAATGAAAATTTGAACAAAAAGTAATTCAATTATTTGAGGGAGAAAACGCTTACTTTTCCCTTATATAACGGCGCATACATTAAAAATATCCATTATTCTCAATGAACTTCCGCAGGGCATCCGGGTTAAGTTACGGGACTAAATTCTACACTTCAGAAGCAAAATGCCGTAACTCCCTGCTTTTTCGCAACCTATATTCCGAGGAATGGATAATTACTTTTAAAAGGTGACTTTGTTGTAGTTAGTTACTTTTTAGTTACTTTTACGAAAAGTAACTCGTTCGTTAAATTTTACGAAAAGTAACTCGTTCGTTAAATTTTACGAAAAGTAACTCGTTCGTTACTTTTTTGAGAAGTAACTCGTTAGTTACTTTTACGAAAAGTACGAGTTACTTTTACGAAAAGTAACTCGTTAGTTACTTTTACGAAGAGTAACCTCGTTATAATTACTTTAATGAAAAGTAACCTCGTTGCAGTTACTCTTACGAAGAGTAACCTCGTTATAATTACTTTTATGAAAAGTAACCTCGCTACTGTTACTTTTACAAAAAGGAACTAGTTACAGTTACTTTTACTGAATGTAACAAACTTCATGGAAGAAACATGCATTTTAAAGAATTAAGTAATGTTTGTTTTTGTTAAATGAAAATAAGAAAAACATTAAAAAAAATTTACTCTACTTTCATTAAATAACTTGGTCCTAAATTTCTCATACTTGCATTTTGAAATGTTTAAAAATTGAATTTTATTAAACAAGGTTTTTAAAAATTGTTATAATTTATTTAAAAGTTATGATTCTAAATTTCTTTTCTTTATTTTTTTTAGCTAAAATGTAAGATTGTTTTCTCCCTTTTACAATTTTATTCTGGATGCAAAGTGAGTCAACACAAACTCTTAAATTTTAAAATAAAAAATAAAAAGTTGGGATTGAAACGGTTAAACCATTTTAACTCTCACTTAAAGAAATATTTTCCAATGATTTTTCATTTTTGCTACGATCAGCGAGTACAAGAGCTTCAAATTCAGAATACACCATGAAAGCACCACTTGTTCACTTTCCCTACAAAAAAAAGTGATAGATGGATGTGGAAACCTTGAAAAGGGTTTTTGATGAATGCATTTGGACTCACGAAGTATTTTTTTCATCAGTGTGATATAATAATAAATTTAAATTATAGTAGTTGTTAGTATGTGGAAATGTAAGGATGATGAATGAATAGACATCAATCCATACAAGCGTAGAAATGTACTGAAAATTTAGACATAGACAGTAGAAATGAAAAGAGTGCTTTAGGGTTAGTGTAAGTTCCTATGTTCATCATCGGCAACTCTTTCCAAAGTATATTTCAACGAAATCTTTTAGAAAAGAATTAATTTAAGTTTAGTTTTACTATACTAATTACTATGCACTGGTTTGACGAAGTAAAAATTTCACTGTCGATTCCTTTTCAAAGCTTTAACACAACTGAGTAAAGAAAGTTTTTTTTTTGAAAGCAATACAAAGGAACCATATAACTATTAACTTTCATTAATTCAATCACATGAAAACTTTCCACATTTTTGTATGAACTAAACCCTAAACCTAATCATTTCTAATATACTTCCACATCATACCATGCAAAACCAATATGTATTAAAAAGTAAATTTCAGTACTATAGTTGTCAAATGTGTATCATTGTAAATGCAAGGTTAAGAAGTTTCCAAAACAATGTCAATGAACGTAAAAGCCATCGTAAGACAGTCTGACCTCCTACGATATCGACACATGACGAAAGTATAAATTATTAGTCAAGTCTAAAACCACCCTTTTCCGAAAACGAAAAAAGTTCTCACCACCGGCAACCTGTAATAATAAACGCAAACTCTCACATCGCTTGAGAATACAAGCTCTAATGACCCATCTTCAACTTCAGACACAATAAGACGCATCAACTCCAGAAGGCTTTTTACACAGAATAGTGACTTATGTCATAAGGCGGTTTCGAGTTATAGTCATGACTTGTGATTTGGTTATGTTTGAATTATCGTCGCACTAGAGCTACACGAAGGCTATTGGTGACGGGCGTCGCATTTTAGAACCACAGTCAAGTGAAGAGCCGTTACCTGAATAGGCCCCCAACGCAACCGTTAAGGGCGACATCGTACTAAGCGTTATTACTTTGAAGGATATTTAACGTGCACTCCCTTACACGGGGTATTATTCGTCGGAAATTTTTTTGGCTACCGTTTATAGGTCGGCAGTTATTTTGGCGATGTCCGGACCCAAACCTGGGACATTTCGCATGCTGGACGAGTGTCTAACCGACTGGGCTCCCCAGCCCCCCTGACTTGTGATTCGAGTCGGGCGGCCCACCATAGTCAAAGCACTGGAAACTGTGGTCCATTGTACAAACCCAAAACTTGCCACAGGTCCAGATGTAACCTGGCAATACCGTGTTGGTAACTACTATGCGTTTGTATATCCGTGTCATCTGTACCATTTGCCAGAATTCCAAAGTGGAAAACGATAAACCTTCTCTTCGCGACCGGAATGCATAAAACGGTTATTACTTAGGTATAATTTAGGTTAATTGGCAGGTTGGTTGGTTGAATACACGTCGCACTAGGGTCACATTTAGTAACTCTGTAATATCATCGTCTAACCTTATAGAAGGGCCAATTGCCTACGTGAACCTCATAATCGTCATTATAGGTATATTATCAACCAGCCAGGGAATGGTAAAAGACACTAAAATCTCAGTGCAGAGTAGTTGTCTAATTTACAAAAAAATGAAAAGACCTTCCATCTACCTATTATACTCATCAAATGAACCATCTTCAAAAACAGTTTCATGGCAATCAGGTCACTTTTCCTCTTGAAGATGAGGATCTTCTCCCTCATACACCCGCTTCCACCCTGATAACCTGTATTTTTACTCCAAGGCCAACTTCCTTTGTTGAATCAGGCGTCAAGCAGCGAAAGTCAAAGAACAGGGCACGCCTTCCACCTTACACACATATAAAAAAAAGTGTGCATTTGAGGATCTCCAAAAGGTAGGGATGGCTTGGAGCTGAGAGGTATCTTATCTAGGCCAGTAGTTTCTAAATATTTCTTCGTACAGTCACTTTTTTAGAAATTGCTTCGTGGTTGTAGTTTTGGAAAAAAGAATTTTAAAAATAGGCGTGTGTAAGACTAAATGAATATTATCACTCAATAAATCAGTAGATGTAAAAGGTAATTATATTTCCATAAAGTAATTGCAGATTGAAATCTTTAAACATGTATTCCCTGGAAAATAGGAGAGCTAGAGGTGATTCAATTTAGTTTTTCAAGTTCATAAAACATGGAGACATGGTGGTTTTGCCTTAAATAGCCGGAACAGATAACATGATCAGAAATTGAATAAATCATGCTTTAGAAGGGTGGTAAGAAAACATTTTTTCAATAGAGTTGTCAATGCGTGGTATGCTTTACCTGATTATGTAATGCATTCGAAGAGAGTAGAAGATTTCAAAAAGAATCTTAATAGTTACTGAAAACTGGTAAAATATTAGATCCATTTTGAACCAACCTTGCTAGACCTCTGGCCTGTTGTTGGTCGACAATTTTTGTATTTGCAATTTCAACAACTTTGAATCCTAAAAAGTTATATGGAGCAACCTTTTTTTCGCAATTTGCGACTTTCTCGAAAATCTTATTATGACTTACGGAAGGAACTGGGAGCTCTTGTACCGAATTTGAAGTCTACAGCTCTTTTAGTTCGAGATGTAGAGTGATTCCAGACTAACTGCCTAATAGATGAGCCAATATTCGAAAACTAAAGATATTTTTAGAATTATCATCCCACCCTCCAAAACGTGTAGAAATCGAAAAAATCTCCATTTTGGAATTTCAACTCCATCGCAATACTTTCATTAACTAATATTTCATATTTGTAATTGAAAGTAGAAGTATAGTAAGTGACAACGGTTAAATTATGCAACTAATAATGCCCTTTTATTTGAATCTCTTGCGAGACATTTGGAGACATTTTTTAAAACCTACCCACAAACAATTAACGCGTTAATTAGTTCCAAAATCGACATGGTCCGATAGAAGAAGATACAAACATCGGTTTTCAACTTTTGATTACGGTTATCAGTCATGAATTTCGATAAAAAAAATTAAGTTTAACGAGGGTCAATACGATATTAGAGTTCTTAAAAAATTATTATTTTTTTTTCAAATTTTTCAAAAAGTTATTTTAGTAGTTAATTTCGGCATTTTGCATTAAAAACAACTTTTGTTGCATTTATAGCACAAAAAATGTTTATTTTTAGAGTTTAAGTCGGGTCCCTAAGTAATTATAAAATATTGTTTTATAAATTTCTTTGCAAAACATACATTTTAGCATATATTTGTATGAAAAGTGTGTTTAGATTAAGAATATACGTGTAGGATTTTGCTCGGGTCTTAAGGATAATGCACGTTTATTTTAAATTATTTGCGTATATATCGTGTTTTCAATCAATGAAATGAATGCAATTGCTTGACATAGGCAAAAAATAAGAGACTAGTAAACTCGAACCAAACCAATAGAAAACTGAATAACTGTGTTAAAAATATATATTATGTATTCGATAGAAAAAGAGACAGCAATAGGTGTTTTCTTTTGCAAAGTTTAATAAAGATACATAATATTTATTAAATATATTTCAATACATAGATTTAAAATGTATGCAAGCTATCTTTAAGTTATGGATGAACAACCACAAATCCTATTATATTATAATTATAGGATTTGTGATGTCTTTAAATTTACATAATTTATTAAATAAAATAAAGTGCTAAAAGAGATTTGAAACAAATATTTAAATGAGATACTAAAGTGCTATGCATTATCGTGTGAAGCATCTGTTTGTTTACAAAATCTTTCCCACACCAGTGAAGCATGGACAATTAAGATTCTTACAGAGAGTGAATGATGAATGCCAATTGATTTGAAAAACGATCTGTGAGAATCTTACAGAGAAAGTCACGGAGAATTGAACAAGAACATGGTAAATAAATTCCAGATATCATGTTTTTACTGTTTTTATGTCACGTTATTTAAATATATCTATAAAAAAAATGATAGTTTTTCAAGTATGAAAAAAAGTTGATGATTTGATGAAAAAATTTAGACATTGCCTTTTTAGGGTTTTTTTAATAGAAACAATTTATTCTTCAATTTCGAGGCCGAAAATGTCGCCAAACAGAATATTGGTTTGATTGTTGGTAGAGTTCTTCATAAACTATTAATATTTTTAATTTTTGTTGTGCATAAGTATTTTGATAACTAAAACCTGCGTTATAGTCACAAAAATACTTGTATCCAGTATTAGAAATTGAATGAAAAAATTTAACAGCAATCTGGTGCTGATAAGATGGATATAACTTAAAATTAAAATGGATATTACTTAAAAAATTAGGAATAAATGTATATTATCTGGAAGTAATTCTCATAAAGGAGAATTTGCATTTTTCACAACAAATGTATATCTGTGGAAGTATTCTCATCTATTTCTCAAAATATTTATGTAAAAAAATACCATTTATATGTAATTTTTCCACAAACTATAGAAGTCTGAAAATATACTGTATTTTTTTTAAAATTATGGGCGTAGTTGCGCACTTCTTTAATCATCGGAGTTTCCAATTACATGCGAGTTGGAGTTTCTAAATTTTAGGAATCACAAGTTAAAAATGCTTAAGTTACTTTTTTTCTTTTTGGCAAGATCTTAAAGCCACATTAAAAAGTTGATAGATGTTTTTTTAAAAAAAGTCGCAATAACTGCTACTAAGTTTATTTTGAATCTCAAAATTAATAATGTAACTAAACAAATGTCGATAACTAATTAAACTTAATAATATATATTTTAATAATATTTTGCAATCCATAATATTCCTAAAAAATACCAGTAGTTAAAAAATACTGTAGTCACTCGATTGAAGTATTTAAAACTTGGACTTTTATTGGTCACAAGCGCAAGATTCATTTAATTTATACGAAAAAGAATTAAAGACAATGGTAAATTATTAAAGTTCACTGAAAACGATTAAACTTTCACTAGAAGTTAAGTGAGTTGTAAAAGCGAGCTCAGTTAACTTTCCCTTGACCCACTTCAAACACTTTGTCTTCCGAAAAATCATTGAAACGGCTTTCATCCACTAAACAGCTCAGTGGACCCTAAACCAACTCACGTCCATTACAATCAGGCTAATTGGCATACGTGTCAAAATACAGATTGCGTGAGTGACAAAATAAGCGGTTTAATGCAAGCGGAGTCAAGTTCATAGAGAGGTTCCCGTAAACGTTTCTTCTTCAAATAAAAGGTTGGAAGCAAGAAGTGAAAGGGAAAATTCCCCACTGTAATTCAAGCCTTTTTTTATATTTAACCATTCAAATAAAGAGTTGAATGCAGTCTGGCGGCTAAACGTAAATAGGTGTGCGTTAAAAGCGTAAACGCATACAGTGAATAGAAATATTTCCGTACAGGGTTCTTTTCCACTAAAATATTTAAAGCAAAGAAGTGTAAAGGGAAAATTTGCCAATCGACTTAACCCGTTTTTAATCTTACAGCAATTCAAATAAACGATTCAAAGCAGTCTGGCGGTTGAAATCTAATGAATGGTTAGGGATATAGCAGACAGATGGAATTGAGCTGTTGAGGATATATTTTATCCACCTGTTGATTTCTAAAGTTGAATAGAAAGTATCAAGAGCTTGATAGCTTTTTTTTTAAATATAAGTTTTGTAAGTGAATAAAAAGAAGAAATTATATATATTCAGGCATTGAGTTATTACAGATTTTCAATTTCTAATGTCATTAAGATAAAAATGCTCAATGCGCTTTTCGATGTATAAATAAAGTAAATTAAAAATGTATCGGAAACTTAATAATAGTTTATTCCAAAAGTATAACAAGTTTTAATGGTTTGTTATCATAGAAAGCATCGACATATTTTTATTGAATAGTTAAAAAGAAAGCAAGAAAAGCAAGGTTACACTCTTAAAACGCGCGATTTTAACTCAGTGTGAGTTAATTTTCACTTCTCCAGTGTCGAAAATGCACTTCTCCTAAGGGACTGGATTTCATTCCTTTGTTTAAAGAGTGTAAATATGTTATGGATGTTAAAATTCAATAACACAACCATAACATATTCGAACTAAATTAAAGCATTTATTAAAAATATAAGTCAGGAATATAAGTTTAATAAGATTATATTTTTTAAGCAATACCATTTTCTATACATAGCGAACATAAAATCACTACATTTATAAAAAAAATCCACGGATAGTGAAAAAGTTTAATTCCAAACTAAGCCAATCATAGTATTCCGCTGCTAAGCTTATAAAACTTCTCAATACTAAACCCTACAAAACCCATTCAGACGGAATTGAACAAAAATGAAATAAAGTTTTTCGAAATAAGATGGAATAGAAGACGAAGCATAAATGCGTTTTCGATGTATTTTCTATAAATAGTTCCTCACATCGATTTATTGCGGATGGATATGTGTTGAACTGACTTGGTATAGGATTATATGGGTTTGCTCTTTATTTACAAAATTTTATAAAAATTATTTTTGAAAGAGCACGGATCAATACAATATATATTAGAGTGTGATTTTTTGTCATTTGTTTTAAGGTAAAATATTAATGGCAAATAATTACAAAAAAAATAAGAATTGTAATGGAATTTTGAAATGATTATTGAATTCCAAAAGTTTTGTTTAAAAATACTTACTAGTTACGTTTTCTATTTTGGATTAAGAGGAGTTTTGAAGTAGTAGAGAAGATACCTTACGTTTTTAAATTCAGAGATTTTTCGTTAAACAGAGTCTTTATATTAATTAATAACTTTATGTACCGTCGAATGGGGTCACTTTGGGACAATCTTTTCTAAGCTAATAACTTTTGTTCAAATACACTCTTTAAAAACATTTCCCGTTTCAATTACACTCCTTGCCAACATAAGTTGGGTAAAGAGAAATATGCTATGGAGAAAATCTTTCCGTGCATGGAAAGAGTTCCATAAACTATTTGCGAATCCATCCAAAATACATGTTAAAACAATTATTTCGTTTAAGGTCTAACAGATTTGAATATTATTTGAGAAAATTTATCGGAATGAAAAGTGTATTTTGGTTGAATTGTATTCAGATCACTTTGTATGTAAATATTACCTTACAAGAGTTTCCAACTAACGGACCAACCGCGCTTTTCCCTTTGCCTTTTTTTTAACTTTTTGTTTTTACCCAAGCTAGGTTGGCAAGGAGTTTAGTGAAAACACTGCCCCTTGACCAATAATAAAAAATATTCTCAACGAAAGTCAGGACTACTATTTTATGCTTTTGATAAAATTACCCTTCCTGGGTCAAAGTTAGCCTATTCAACATTAACTTGAATACATTCTTCTAGTAATAGAAACTAGTTTTCAATTTCTTGCAAACCAACACAAAGTCCGTGTTTGTTAAACCACACTGTTACATCACGATCTTTTAACAGCAGGCTCGTAGTAAACAAAAGCCTTTTTAATGCTAAATTGAATAGAGGGATGTATTGTCCATTTCTATCAGATAGGCCGGCGTTGATTAAATAAGGGGCGCATTTACAAGCTGCAAACAGACCGCGTCTCTCGTCTTCACTATCTATTTTGCATCATTTCCTGGGATGGGCAGAGTTGTGGTTTGCTTCGTGATGTAACTGATTTTTTTTAAAAGTTGGAATAACTTTTTACTAGAGATATACGAGTGTTTGGACGCAGACCTTGAAATTCAAAACCACGGGCACATGCTTGAGCGGAAAGTTAAGAAGTAACTTAAGAGCTAGCCGACCCGGCAGCACAACGGTTAGGGAGCTAGCCTTTGAAGCTACTGGATTCAGGTTCGAATACCTGTAAGGCATGGATGATTGTGTTTGTCAACAAATGTTGTTATGCGTTTGTGTCGCCCTTTCTTTGTGTCTCCTGTGACTGTGTCGCTTTTGGTGAGTAGGGTAACGGGCTGTAAAGTCTATGCTCCTCCCTTCTAGAGGGCGCATTCATTGTCAATTGTCAACTTAAGAGCTACACTGCACGCAAAATACATTCGGGTGTAAAACTGTTTCGAATTGGCAGCTGATTTGCCAGGGGAAAAAAACAGAAAAATTATATTTATCTCTGTATTTAAAAAAAAAAGGAAATTCAAGTAAATAGTTTTTCCCATTAAATATTCGAACTTTACAAAATTAATAAATTGTTTTACAACTCGCAATCCTTAAGTTACAAGTGCTGTGTCAACACAACTCGGTCAAAAAATCTTAAAGAAAGAAAAATTAATCTTATTGACGTTTAACACGCCTTCAAGAACCAAAATGAAGTGATTGAGAAAAAGTTTTGGAGGAAACGACTTAAAACTTAAGCGCATTTAATGAAACAGTTAAAGATCATATAGTAATCGAAACGTTTTTAAATTGCCCAAATTATGTGATATTTCCGTAAAATATTTTGACGGTTTGCAACCTAAAACGAGGCAATATAACCATTTATAAATTTAACGTTCATCAGTCTTAAAGATAGATATTTTCATTCTTAACTACTTCGTTATGTAGTAGTATCAAATACCGCAATAAATGTGATATTTCTATCATATCCAACCGTCGTCGTTGAAGATCGGTTACAGTGTTCATATCATAAGGGGCCCGTTGGGAAATCTGTAGGTTGGTAGGTCAACCGGTCACAAAATGCTTAATTACGTGAGAATATCAACAGTCCGTAAATCCGTTTTCAACTGCCAACGACGGATTAAGAAGTTTGGGGACAATTTTAGAAATACATTTCAAAGGAAATGTTATGTATAGGATAATATCTAAATTTCAAACACTCAAGCTAACCCATCGAAGAGATAGAGATAATTTCACATTTCTTATTATACTGCCCACTTTCAAACTGATGCATAATATTAAGAGCATTGCAATATTTTTATTTTGTTAGGCAGTTTTGTGATTGGCATTGTGTCCAATGATCCCCCAATGACCATTTAGTAATATATTTTATGCGCTAGTTGTGGTTGTCCGTTCTGTCCGTACAATTTTGTTTAACTAAATGATCCCGTTTCACTTGTAGATAGGTGGGTAGGTCTGAATTTGAATTTGCAGTTATTTTTCGATGCCCGGACCCGAACCTGGGATCTTTCGCATTCAAGGCGTACGCTTAACAGGCGGGACTCCCCATCCCCCGTTTCACGTGAAATATAAATTGGGGCTGTATATTTAAAATATCATTTCTACATTTGCTAAAATCTTTGAAAATATTATTCACATTAAATTATCTGCTTTCACTTATCATTTGATATCACCTGTTCAACATGGTTTTATTAAAAAACGGTCAACTGCAACTAATCTACTGTCTCTTAATAGTAGTATTACTAATGCCTTAAAACTTAATAAACAACTTGATGTAATTTATACTGACTTTGCTAAAGCATTTGATACTGTGAACTTTAACATTTTACTTCAAAAATTATTCCATATGGGTTTTGATGATAAAATACTTTCTTGGTTATGTTCTTATCTTACTGATAGATCAATGTATGTTAAATTTAATTCTGTTTTTTCTAATTGTTTCACTAGTACATCTGGAGTTCCCCAGGGGTCAACTCTGGGACCCTTGTTATTTCTTTTGTTTATCAATGATATAGCTGTCAACTTTCAATTTTGTTTGCTTTTTGCTGATGATCTAAAAATTTTTAGGATTATTTCATCCCCTATTGATCAATTGATTCTTCAGACTGAACTGGACAAATTGGATAAATGGTGTACTGAAAATAAGCTTTTTCTTAATACTGATAAATGCATCGTTCTTACGTTTACAAGGAAACTTGACCCATATCTTCGTAATTATACATTGAATAATGAAATTATCGCAAGAAAGACTTGCATAAAAGATCTGGGAGTCATATATGAATCTAGTTTTAGTTTTGGTTTACACATCCGGGATATTATGCTTAGAGCTTCTAAAAAATTATGAATCCTTAAAAGAACTACATATGATTTTGACGATATTAATGTTCTCTTCAATCTCTTTAATATACTTGTTCGTCCGGTTCTTGAATACAATTGCATGATCTGGAATCCTTCGAACAAGTGTGATGTTATATCAATTGAAAAAATCCAAAAAAAATTTCTATATTTCATAGCACGTAAATCCCATGAGTTCTTCAGACCATCCAGTTTTACTACTTTAGAATGCCGAAGATCAATATCTATATTTAAATTTTTTTACAATATCCTAAACTACAAAATTGATTGTCCTCACATATTACAAGAATTTAATTTATTTGTTCCTAACTATACTACAAGGAATAAATATGTTCTTAAAGAACCTTTTTTCACTAAAAACTACCTTATAAATCAGCCATATATACAATTCATTAAACTTGTTAATAAACTCCCAATAAGTAGTGATTTATTTTTTGACAATTTTACGAAATTAAAAAGAGATATTTTATCAGTGACCTTGTAATTCCTATCTGCTGTATATATATATATATATATTTTTTGTTGGTGCGTATATTACTCAATTTTAATGCTTTTATCTTAGTCATTTTTAATTCTTGCTTTTTCAATGTTTGTTCATGTTTTTTATTCGATTTTAGTGTACTTTTATCTTGTATGTTCTTTACTGCTATGTAATTGGAAATTGTCTTTCTGTATAGCAGATTAATAAATAAATAAAACGCAAGTAAGCAGTTTTCAGATTTTCATTTTCTATTTTTGAGCAATACCTTTAAAAGCGGAAAAAAGTTTAATACCAGCGTCAATTTGCCTATGGGACGATTTTCTATGAAACTTTGTTATGGTGTCCGACAGGTGTTGGGAACTCTCGCTTACCAAATTTGATTCTTTCCTATTTTAGATTAACCCAAGATCACAGGTTCGAGCAGCGGCTGAGTGTTCGGATTTTCTGGATGGGAAAATCCTGGGCACGGATGCCTTATAATATGTGGCATGTTAAAGATCCCTTTTAGTAACCATTTGCCATTTGGGGCTTGGGTTCTTGTGGCAAAATTAAATCTCGGCATACTTTAACATCCACAGAAATCTCAGATTCATTGTAATGTGCGCGTTAGAGTCGCCAAGAGGGTGTCACAAAAAATGAATCTCAGTTCTGGGGAATATGCCGAGTCTGCAAAGGCTTGACCGTCAAAGTTGCTGCATTAGAGAAAAATAGGGTAGACTGACCAGTGAGTGAACATCAGGCCGCAGTGAATGAACATTTGGTAAATATAATTTAAAATATAAGGATTTAAAATCATTCCACGATATGGATTGGCAACACTGACTTCCTCCCATCTAGTAGGAAGCTATCTGACAATGGTTGGTTGTCCTGGTCATTATATCCTGGTGTTCATTCACTGGCCAACGCGACGTCTTAAGCGTTCATTCACTGGTTAGTCTACCCTATATATTCTAGTTATAAAAAGTAAAAATGTATAAAGTTTAAAAATTTTAATCGAAATTGAATGAACCATTTCCACCAATTAAAAACCACAAACTTCAAAGAAAATAAAAATAAAAAATTCATTTAAAATAATTCACCTCTAGGTCAGCTCTCCTAACAACTTCGATATCACCACAAATAAAACCAATCATTGTATCTACTCACCTGTGCCCCCATATCGACCGCCAAGAGGGGGTTGCAATTAACGGAATGCATCAGGAAGGGGTCAAAGGAGCGTATCGATAATTGCTGTTGGAATCGTAGCCTCGGGGACGTAACGGTTGCGAATCGTGTTATACCGGCGGGGTTTCGGGGTGATTGGTGTTACAGGGAACTGATTGTGCTGTTTCCCTGGGTTAGATTTCAGTTGGGTGCTTGTTAGTTTCAGTTCTTGGTATATGAATGGTTTCAGTACGTGTTTAAGTATCGATGCAATTTTTTGGTGAGCAATGTGAACTCTGATTGTAAATTTAGGTATTTTAAATCAGTAATCTTCTAAGAGATAGATGTATAAACTTGTCATCGAACTTTCAGGTTTTTCAGGAACACACAATTTTTTAATAAATACAGTGGTGGCCAAAAGTGTGGATATTTTTTGAAAGTTTCATTTTTTCAACATTGTGTGCTTGTAGAATATATTATTTTTCACTTTTAGCAATTTTTATCACTAAATTATACATTAAATTACCTTCAATTTAATGCATAAAATTTTGTATTTAAGTGAAAAATAATATATTTTACAAGCACACGAAGTTACGGGAAACTTAAAAATGTCCATACTTTTGGCCACAACTGTATATATTGTTATAAATTGTATAATTTTATTAAATTTTAAATCATGAACCATTCATTTATAGTCATCTCTTATAGAAGTATACTTTTTACAAATAAAAAAAATGATTTTTTTAGTTAAAAATATAATATTATGCGATGTCATAAAAGTTTACTCTTCAGGGTATTCACTCATCCTTCATAGGGTTAAATGCACAATGAATTCAATAGTTATTTCGGAAATAAGTGTGATTTTTTAAACAAATATGGCAGCACAAATGGAAAGTTAGCAAACATTGAGATAATAAGAAAATGGACACAAATAAAAGTGGAGCACAAATTAATCAAGAAAAAATGCTCAAGGGGAAAAAAGGTTGATTCTTGGCTCAAACATTTTTAACGTAAAAAAATCGTCATGTTCCCAATAAAACTATTTTCTCTAATTGTTTCCTTCACGTTATCATAGGCAAAGTTATGGACATTCTCCTAATACAAACAAACAATAACAAAAACAGAAAGAAAGCACACAATTTGCCTTTTGGGAAGAATAAGGAAAAAATATCGATGTTGAAATCGTGCACGGAATTTTGAATGATTTCTTGAGGCATCATAAACGGGGACTATCATATTTGATGACATCAAGTTCGAGGCCGGGGCACAATGGACCTAGGGGCACAATGGACCACCCCCTATTGTTTATTTTGTATATTCTCCAAATTAGTTCTTATTATATTTCATAGATGGTATAATAGTCTTCATCTAGTTATTATGAAAAAACATATTTTAACTCGCACACTTGCCATTTTTTATTCTTGATGTGTATTAACCAGGTGAAAGTAAAAAATATCGCTCCTAGAAATTATCTTCTCATCATTAAAGTAACATTAGTTGGACAAGGTGGCTTAGCATAGTTGAAAGATAAGATATTAGTCTTTCTATATAATCTATAAATTAATTTCTTAAATCAAAATACAGCATATTTTAATTTTGTTTCTTGTTCAACTACAATATGGGGCACTATGGACCACAAAATCTGGGGTACAGTGGACCATGGTCCATTGTACCCCATGCAACTTTAGAAATACTTTTAGTTTAAAAAATAATATTGATGCAAGTCCTTCCTAATTATTAAAAGTTAAATTTGCTATAGTAGTAAAATATTTTAATATATATTTTAATATTCACTTCTGAATTCTGAATGTAATAGATTTTTTCCCCATCTACTAATAGTGCCTGGTTGTTGTTTTTTTGTTTTTATTTTTTTTTTAAACCAGAAGTAACAAATTATTAGTGAACTGATGTTTTAATTTATGTGATTACAAACAATAAGTGTTTTGCACGAGAAAAGTATTTTTAAAATTGAAAGTGATATTAGAGTGTTAAATTATTTAAAACAAGAAGTTTGGATATTTTAGTTGGTACAAAAATAAATTTACACATTTGGATAACAAAAGTACAAGTACAGTATCATAAATTTTTAAATTAATATTTGATTACCGATGATTTTTTTACTAACAAAAATTTGAGCTATTTGTTGTAGTTATAAATAATTAAGTACCTAACAAACAAATTTTTTCAGAATTGGTAAAATGCACAAAATTGAAATTTTGTTAGTAAAATGTTTAACCCCGTTGATTAATTGAAGGCTTTAAAAAGGTTAAAAAACTAAATCTCACAATAAAACGAAGATTCTTTGATCCACAGTTTGGCCCTACACTTTTGGTGTTGTTTTGTATATCAATAAATAAGTGTTTAAACTTTAAAATGATCTTATAAGTTTGAAGATAAATTTTAATGCTTTTACTAATTTTTTTAATCAGAAATGCCACGTAACAGAATTTGAAAGACTAGTGAAGGAACAGAGCCAAAAGAAGTGATGGAACAGGCTTCTCTCTAAAAGAAATTTTAATGCAATTGAATACTTAAAAGTCAAAAGAAAATTATTTTATATGTATGCTAATCTTTAAAAAGTGTAGACATTTTTTTTTTCAGCAAAAAGTACCATGGTCCATTGTACCCCATGATGTGGTCCATTGTACCCCGAACCCGGGGTACAATGGACCACTTTCTCACTTGTAATAAAAAAGTGAATTCACAAAAAAATATTTGAAATTATATTTGTTAGGTAATGTATTTTTAAACCAGGATATATAAGTAATATATACACCTTTTTTTAAACAAGTGGGATGAATATTTTTGTACTTATAGTGCAAAAAATGAAAAAGTGGTCCATTGTGCCCCGGTCTCCCCTACATTTAAAATTAGTTTTGTAAGCATTTTGAATAATTTATTAACATTTGCTTAGAGGTACGTTAGTTAAACGGAATTTAAGTGTTTTAGTGGTAAAAATACAAATTGTTTTTTCCTTATGGGTAAGCGAACATTCTGTAGCTTTATGTGATTGATAGTCCATCCCAACATTTTTTTTGATGCAAAATTTCTGGCACATTTACCTGCAAAAAATGAAGTTGTGAGGAGAATTCTACTAAGTTCACATTCAAATTATTTGTACCAAGAAACAACGCTATTTTCCCCATGTACCTTCATGTTATCGAAGTTTTGGATATTCTCTGAATATAGTAACAAATTCAGAAAGCGAGCACAACATTCGCCTTTTGGGAAGAATACGGAAACATCGATGCTAAATCGTGCAAGGAATTTTGAATATGATTTCTTGAGGCATCATGAACGGAGACGAGACTATCATATTTGATGAAATCAAGTTTTGCAATTTGTGATGTATTGTTTTATAGAGAGTTGTGGGTCAGTGTGTGCATGATGTTATTGAATTGAGTTTGCATTTTGAATTGTAATTAGCTTTCATAATTAATTTGAATTATAATAAGATTTTTTTGTTTTGACGAAATAGAAAGCCGTTATTTATATTATGAAGTTTCAATTCAAAACTTTAATGTAGCAATAGTTTTTTTTAACCGGAAAATTATTTTGAATATATATTTTTTCGATACATTTCGTTTAGTATAGTTACGAAGCATTTCAAATAAGTAAATTACATTTTTTTAATAAAAACGTAGTTTACTTATAATAATGATGAAGAAGGTAAAACAGTTTTTTTTCATTATATTTTGTAATTGAAAAGCTCAAATGAAAAACTGAAATGGGAAAAGGTTATAAATTTATATCTTGAAAACATCCAAATATGTTACATAATCCCAAAATTCTTCAAAATTTAAACTGAAGTCAGGTACTTAACTAGTTTAACCCTTTCAGTCCCAAAAAAATACTACACTACAGAAACATCTGATATTCACAAAATAAGCTTATTTTAGGTCAAATATACGAATTCCGCAAGGAAAAAAAATTCATTTAAATTTTTTATATGGTTTTTGAATCAATGCCAAAATTTTTTAATTGTGGAAAACAACAAAATAAAAAAATATATGTTACCTAAAAACACTTCGAGTTATATATTTTAAGGTATCTGACCGTATTATTAAAAAAAAATTAGTAATTATTTTAACCGAAATAGTTTAAATTGTGTTTTAAATATGTGGAACTGAAGTGAACTGATCAAAATTCAAGAGAAACGCTTGTTGACTATTTTCAAAATAAAAAAAATAGTAGTTCTTACTTATATTGAGATTAAAGTAAAATATTGTCTGATAGAGCAAAGTGTGAAGAATCGAATGATGTGTGTTTGGATGTTGTAACGGGACATAAAAAATTTGAAAAAAATATTGAAAGTGATGATGCCAAATGGCATCACTGGGACTGAAAGGGTTAAAAGGTTTTTATACGATATAACAATTATTGTTGACAGTTAAGACAGTGGACAGTGCAATGAAAGGATAATTACAGAATAGTAATCCAAATCTAATTCGATGTTGTCTACTTTTTAAGAATGCGATTGATTTGACTGATTGAAAACTATTATTTGACTGACTTTTAATTTTTTTAATCGATTTATAATGGCTAAAATAATGTTACAAAGTTACGCAGTGTAGTTTCAATTTCAGCCGATATAAATAATTGTAAATAAACATAAAAGATTTCATATTTAGAGGGACTGTCAGTCCCATAGAGCATTATTTATAAAAACACAACTTTTTCAAAAGAATAGCTTTGCCATGTTATTCCATTTTCAACAGCAGTATGGGAATCATCTTAACATCAATTAAAAACAAAATTGAAAAGAGAACAACGTTCGATTATTTAATTATAAATTGATAATTTTTTTTAAACATCACAACGTACATTTTTGGTATTTTAAAACTTCAAAAAAAATATAATTGTATAACTAGATAACATTTTCGTTTCAAATTTGTTTCATTTCGATTTAACGTTGATTCCCATACCTGGGGGAAAAAAAAGGGCTAACATTTCAGAGCAATATTTCTGCGGAAGTTGTGATCCTAAACTATTGCATTAGCTCTATGGGATTGACAATAACTCTTAATAAATTAATAGAATTGTTAATAAAGTTGCATAAGCAGTACATTCGTTCTCTGAGTGTAAAGTCTCATTGTACACATAAAAAAAACATCGGTTACTACCTACACCGAATTCATTGTTAGTTTTTTAACGTTCACACAGTAGCAACAAACCATGAAGCATCCCCTTTCCACTTTTCGTTACACACTCTTCTGCACAAATACGTTGTGAAAGTCCCCCGATATTATAAACACATGTTTTTTGCCTTGTATTAACTCAATCGGAAATTCTGATGCGTAACTCAGTGGGGAAAATGGACGGATGAAGAAATGTCACACTAGAGCGCGCAATGGGACAGTTTTTTTTACAGAGAAAGTTGAAGAGTCGTGGACGAAAATGTCTGGGTTATTTTGTCGAAACTAAATTAACCACTTCACTTTCGAAATGAATTCTGTGGATATATTCTTAATATAAAACACTTTGCAAATAATTATATTCTTAAAATATCTTTTGAAATAATTTTTTTAAAACTTTACATTTCCTGTTTGGCACGTCCATTTGGTAGAATTTGATGTCTTGAAGGATAAATGCACATATTTTAAGTGTTATGAATGAACAAGCTCTGTTAGTTCTTTGTGATTAATAGCCGGTTCGGATGGCCGGCTAACCTAACGGCTTGGTTTAATGCAAAATATTAACTATACATTTACACATGAAAATTTTCTGCAAGTCTTACGAAATCCGCTTTACCTTCTACCTCCTTAATTTACTAAGCAATTAATAAATTAGTAACTCAATATTTGCATTTTTCGAAAGCTTAAGCACTCTAGTCCATAATCGAAGAATATTAAATGTTAAAAAAAAGAGACAAAAGAATATCCGTACAATTGCAGAATTAGATTGTGAAGTGAATTCTACAGTTGTTCAAGTGTGTACCAACTTAGCGAAGAGATTATATACAGTAACATTTATGGACATTTAAGTCTCCAAATTACTTTTTACCATTTATCATTACAAATCATAAATAAACGCGATTGATAAATATAGACAAAATTTGATTCATATCCGGCTATTTTGTAACTAATTACTGACACCAATCACGTAAAATCAAAGTTAACTATAAATAAAGTAGAAACAGGGGATGGAGGAATGAGGTATAGAGGGAACAGCGAAAGAACAAGCCTAAAAGCTAAATTATGACACAGATTACAAAAGTGGACAGTTGCGTTTTTAGTAATAGAAGTGCGAAAATAACTAAGGAAGTTAGTAATTATAGAAGTCTATAACACTATTTTTTTTGCAAATAACCATACCTAAAGGATATTTTATAGGAATAAACACACTTATAGTCACGATGAAAAATATATCCTATTGCATTTCATACAATTTCGCGGAAATGTCTACTAAGGTTATTGAACTGGACTCGTCTAACGGATTTTTGGCCTTTGTATTTGGTATACATTTCAACTGCTAAATAAACAAATATAAAATGCCTGAACAGTCTTACAGGCAATTTTCGAAAACATATACTAGTTAAATCGGAAATTGTTTTTCTAAACAGTCGCGTAATGTTTATATTTTTGAAAAAATAAATAATAAGGTAAAACGAAAACAAACATTTACCTTGAATAAATACGTATTTTTTTAGTATAATATAATTTTTTAATGGAGATTTCTACTTGAACTTTCAAACCAATTATTAAAAACTCTAAATTGTTCAGAATCACTCATAATTGTTCAATAACCTCTTTAAAATATTCTTTATCCATTTAGAGGAAAAAGATATCAAACAGGTTAAAAACATTTTATGATTGGCAACCTTCTCCAGAAATCTGTTATTAAAACTTAAATAATCAAACAGGATTTACATTTACAAAAATAAATCAGTAACATTACAATCCTTAAAGATTTTAAAAACAAACTACGAGTTTAAAAATGAGTTACTATTCAATCCTTGGGAAAATAATTTCTAAAGACTAAGCTTCAAGATGGTTACAGCGGCTTGAAATTAGAAAACTTATGTTATAAAATACATGCCTTTACTTGTTTTTTTTTAATGTTACACGATAAACAAAACATAATAAATATTTAACCCTCTAATGCATACTGTTGTCATATAGCAACTAGTAACATAATCCACTTTATTCTATTAAAGTATTAGAGCTTCCTCTCGACAAATCTGTGTTTTTTTTCATTTCATTTTGAATTTTTAGTTACTAATAACCCTCATAGATGACAGTAGTAAAAGTGTATTCAAAATTAAAGAGTGAAGTTATTAACTGTTGTGAAATATCGTCTTTGGTAGTATTCAAATTGTAATAATATTAGTACTAAATACAAATAGTTTTGAAAAAATAATTAAAGTTCAAGAATCTTATTTAAAATATATTTAGTAGTTTTATAAACATTCTTATCAAAATTGGAAATTTGTAGTCGGTTTTTTCCGTAGTACAAACATTTTAAAAATTGAAATTATTTAAATTCCATTGCAGTTAATTTTTTTCAGTATTTTTCCAATTATGTATGAGCATTAAACATACAAATATATTATTTCGGGATGAAAAAAAATCGTGCATTACAGGGTTAAACTATACAAGCATATTTAACTTTCTGGAAAATTAATGAAATTAGACAAAAGAAGAATTGAGAAAAATATGCAAAATAACTTTATTTTTGGAAAAAATCCAATTTCCATCATTGATCTAACCCAAATAATACAATTGAAGTTTCAAAAAAACTGTTCTTTCTGGATGATGTTTGTTTAGGATTAAATTTATTTCTGTTGAATATAAACGGAGTGTGTTATGAAATGCATGCTTCCGTGGAAATATTTGAGTAACCATTTTATTTTTAAAAAAATATTTTTTAGAATTGTCAAAAAGAGTTATTTAAACTAGCTTTTAAGTATAACACAATTTGCAAACTGTCTTTGAATACATAAAAATTGTACGATGTAACTGCAAGCTTTAATTTTTAGCGATATATCTAGGATTTTAAATAAAAAAATTCGCTGGTTTTTAAAATTACGACCATTAATATTTTTTTATTTATATGTTAATATCTTATGTAAGATTTGTTGGGTATTACGTTACGCAAGTTAATATGAACATTTCAAAATAAATTATTACATCCAAATAAAATATGTGTTTAATTATAGCTCGAAACATTTATTATTTCCAAATTAATATTTATACACATAAATCAGTTTTTAATTAATTTGTGAAATTTTATTGTTCAAGTGTTTCCTTTTATGTTAAGTCTCCATTTCATTTATAGTATTGAAGAGAAAAATTATAATGTCAAAATAACAGTTTAAAAGTTCCATGGAACTACAATTTGGGGCCAGGATGGGAGAGTGGTTTGGACCATTACACCAGAATTCTGCCTGCTGTAACGGATGCGGGTTCGATTTCCGCCTTCGCCCTGGGTGTACTTCCTTTCTCTGTGACAGTAAAAATTCTTTCTTGGTTTGTATTACTTGAAGAAGGCTTATAAAGCGGGTCTCTGATCAGGCACGCAAGCTGGAATATATATGTATCTACCCTACCCCTTACCCCAACTACAATTTAAAAAAATATCTATATATTTTGATTTATAAATAAACAAAATTAATATTTCGAATACATTTTCTAAATGTGTACACAAAATATCACATATAAATTCTTCCATAAATGTTGCTTTTCTTAAAATGCCATTTATAATTTTCCAAAAACAAGCGCTATTTTGTGTCCTTCATCAATTTCTGCTTCTCTTAATTTATTAATAACAAGGGCATCCGGAGATATTGTGACTTTAAATGTCGCAATATCCGGATATCTTGTATTTATTCAGAAACGTGAAATTCTATCTTTGAACCATCAAAGAAAATAGTCGCCTTTAATTGTTAGTTCAGATGAATGGACTAGGTTGTTTTACAACTGTGTAAATTGAGCAGTGGCTAGGATTAGAAGAAACTGCACTTTTTTTTGTCAAGGACGATATTGGAATATCAAGGATTGTTATCGTAATTTTCTTGAACTGAATATTGTATCATGAAATTGGTCTAATTTTTTAAGAAAAGTTTAATTTAAAACATTTAAAAAATCAATTTCAAAAATGTATGTGTTTAAATCAGAATTCGGTGTATGTATCGAGCTGCTAGGTATTTAAAGTGTTAATTAGTATTTCAAAATATGCTTAATTAAGACAAAATGACAAAGACCCAAAAGCCTGATATCTTCTCTTATAACATAAAAGAGAAATTAGATTTCAAATATTATCCAAACAACGTCTTACGGATTAAATTTTAATTTAGCGGTTATTGACATTAATACCAGTTAGGAGTTTAAATAAATATTTAATAATATTGATTAATTTGCAAGTACTATTACAAACAAACAGACAATCACTTTCATATTAATATGTGTAAATTTACATAGCCAGATGAAATTTGCAATAGTGATAATTCAACATGACGGGTTTTAGATAGTTCATAAAAAAAACCCAGAACGAGTTATAAGTTTCTTTTTTTGAAACATACAACACGTGCATTTTTAATGGACATGTTTCAAAGTATTGAGTGGCAACAGAAATGCTGCTTAAAAATAAGTTCTTTCTCTAGAGTATCTGAATGAACGTCACATGGAAATATCACCAATCTTAGAAGATGCAATAATGGAAGCTAGAAACAATTACGTCACCTGAAAAAATTACAAGCATCTTGTTAAAAATAGTACATCACACGGTGCCTCCGCATTATGGCTGATTATCGCTAAATATGATAATCAAATCTCCGAAGTGATCAACAAACACCTTTCTTCACATTCACCCCCCTCTTCGTTTCACACGCCCCTCGTGTGAAACGTTCTCATCCACACACAAAATAATCGTAGCGTGTGAACGAGACTAGGCATCCTCCCATGAAGCGATTTCTCCAAACTCCATGAAAGAAAGTCGAAGAAAGACATGGTAACTTTATACTCGGTCATTTGGGTTCGTAAGCATGAAAATTTCCGATACAACTTACACACATTATAGATTGCTTTCACAAACTATTTTAGACAGAATGTGAGAATATACGCTACCCATTAGACTGGATTTTTCACTAGGTTTGTTAGATAATAGATACTATGAACCAATTAATCCAAACTACGATGATCCAAATATCAGTTTTCAGTCTTTGATTACAGATATCAATCATTTATTTCTATAAAAAATGAAGTTGAACGAGGGTCAATACGATATTAGAGTTCTAAAAAAATATTTAATTTTTTCAGACTTTTCGAAAAATTCTTTTAGTATAAATTTTAAAGGCATTTTGCATTAAAACCTATGTTAAAATGTACTGTTTACTACAAATAATTGACACGTCCTTTTTGTTACCTTTATAGCACAACAAATGTGTATTTTTAGAGTTTAAGGCGTGTCCCTAAGTAACTATTCAACTTAATTTATTTTTTAAATTACTTTGAAAAACATACTTTTTAGCATATATTTGTACGAAAAGTACGTTTAGATTAAGAATATACGTGTAGGATTTTGCTCGGGTCTTAAAAGGGTATTGAAGGTAGTAATCCTTGCATTATTCGTGCTCTCAGAACTGGAGCAAAGAGTCGGATTAGTATCTGAAGAATTGTTTGTGAATCTTAAGTTCCAGCTTCTATTGTTTTAGTATGTGTTTTGTGAGAGAGGAGATTATATTAAAAAGGACATTCGTTGACCAAACTTGACCCTTTATGGATCATTTTTGACATCCATAACAAATACTGTAATTTATTAAACGTTATTTTTTAATAATCCATATAAATCTTAAAAATATTAAGTACAAGAAAATCTCTTATTACTAGCTATAACTAAAATATTTACACGGATTTTGTAAAAATAACGTTGAGAAGTTTTAATTTATTTGCCTGTTTGATTTTAGAAGAACTTTTAAAATAAGAGTAATTTATTTTTTTGTAAAAAAACAAAAAAATTCGAGTAAAATCCTTAACCATAGATTTAAAAGAATTTTTTAAAAATAAATTTCTATATCCTCTTGCCCTTTTGTATCCTTTTGTTGGAAGTATTTTGTACACAAATTTATAATGCTGCAGTAAATAAACAGGAAGAATCAATCGAAAACATTGCATTTTCCACGACTTTGTGAACAACGTTGTAAGCAATACTACGAGATTAAACTTACTATTAATAATATGTCTATTTTTGCTCACAAAGTATGAAAACTTCTCCCAAAACTGCTTTTAGTTGTCTGTTGTGCACGTAACACCTAGCATAACTGAGCTGACAACCATTTATCTGAACTCCTTGCCAACCGAAGTTGGGTAAATAGAAATATGCTATGAAGAAGATCCTTCTGCGTATGTCAAAAGTTCCATAAATTATTTGTAAATCCATCCAGAAAACATTTCAACACATTAATTTCGTTTAAAGTCCAACAGATTTGAATATTATTTGAGAAAATTTCGCAATTTTATCAGAATGAAAAGTGTACTTTGGTTAAACTGTATTCAGATCATTTTGTATGTAAATATTACCTTACAAGAGTTTCCAACGAACGGTTAAACCACGCTTTCCCCCTCTGACTTTTTACTCTGTTTTTACCCAAGTTAGGTTGGCAAGGAGTGTAGTTCTACATTCATACACCATTCAGTACAGCATGCTATATTCCTTTAGCATGATCTATAATAATAAAAGTGTATGTCTGTTGATCGCAAAAGACCTACTAGACTGCTCTAAAAAATTCGAAATTTATAATACCGATTACTTTTAATACCTACGTGTGCACCAGGGGCTTAGTTTTTTATATTATTGATTGTGAATTTTATTAATATAATTCGTTTCAAAAAACGTCATTAACGTGGGAGTGTGGGACCATAAAAGGGCTTGAAAATACATGGACCGGGCCAAAACGGGGGCTTGACTCCATTATCTGTAATTATTTGCTTTTTTTTGCGCATGCGCCAACACGACTTTAATTTAGTTTACATATTGAGTGTATTTTCCCAATTAAGTATGCATCTAACAGGAAGCAATGCGAAGTTAACGGGTTCCCAGTAAGACAGGACCATACTGCTAGTATTAGATGTTTGAAAACTTTCCATTTATGTCAAACCCATCCGCAGCAATATGCCGATATTGCGTGTGCCGTAATAGAGGATATTAGAATTCTGTGCGGGCAAAATGAAGGGAGTTTGATTGCTTTCTTCCTCCTTCCGTCGCAATACAAGATTCACAATTTCGGAACAAAATATGGAATTGCTTTTAGAATCTGTTTCCCCGATTTTGTATGGAGATAAGCCTAGGATAAGATTTTTTTTTGTTTCTTAATGTTGGAGGGAAGTTTTTGGTAAAGTTTCAAAAGTTCTGAATCAATGGAAATAGTGCTGTTGTTGTTCAGTGGTCTTCTATAACTTTGTAAAAATAAAGTGTTTGAATTATAGGAAGGAGATTTAATGTAAATTGCAATTTTTTAAAGTTATTTTTAAAATTTTTATTTGCGTATTTGAAGATAGTTTTCTTAATTTGAAAGTTGGTTAAGTCACAAAAAAATTTATCACTAGCAAAGCATATGAAACCTCTCTTCCGTTTTCTCAATTTAAAAGTCAGCCATAATCCAGAATTGGCACCAAATATCTTAAACTTTGAACGTAAAATCTAAATTGTAATGAGAAAAGGTTTTGAAAATAAATATTTTGAATGTATAATCGGATATTTAGTCTATCCAATATTTAGTATATCCGCAAAGAAAAATCCTAAGCAAAATAATGAAAATAACTATTTTGAAAGTACAATCCGATCTTTTTTATAAGATTGATCGCTTAAAACATCTAAAATATCTTCGCCAATTTAAAAGTAATCTTTAATAAGCGAAACTTACCTTTTGCGTGAAACTTTTTATGCACGATCAACAACAAGGTTTTTCTTTAAAAGAATACGTCCATCAATGATAAATCTAATTTTTTAAAAAAATATGCAATATAATGGAAAAATCCATTATGGCGTGAAAATTAAACATAATAACTATACATTGTTCAGCACACGGATGTTCTAAATGAAAAATAGGATTGTAATCATCAGAAAAGCACCAAATGCTATTTACATGAGATTTGGGATTATAATAGAGCTACATGAGAACTATTGAAGAGGAACCTATGAGCGCAAGCACCTAGGATTGCCTAAAAAAATAGCAGAGTCTAATGCTGTTATTAATATAAGATAACGTAGGTAATGTTAAAAATGGAACGTCCAAGTAAACGTGTTTCTACCAGTAGTTAGCACACAATATTGAATGATATCAATCACAAGATAATTCAATGTGTACATGAAATTATCCAGTAATTATTAGTTTTATTATCCAGTAAAAGTGTCAAAATATCACTAAAAACAAATAATATTTCTGAGAAATGTGTTGTTAACCACCAACAAGCAAAATAGTAATGATGTGATTTTCATTAAAAAAAGTATCACATTATACTATTATCTTAACATTTAGAGTATTTTTATGGGATGTGGAAATAATTAGGCAATGTAAAAAAATACTATTAGTTAATATTTGAAAAATGTACTTATAATCAAAAATTTTATTTAACTCAAATTATTATTACAGTTAGCATAATAACATGAAATACTATAACATGAATTACCTATTCACTAATTTTATATTAAATAAAGTTTAATGTTGAAAAAACTGGGCTTAAAAACTGTAAAAATATATATCTTAGTACCATTCAAAATAACGCTATTCCTTTTAGCTAAGAAAACAAAATCATTTTATGAATATTATTAATAGAAAATGATGGATCACCCGTTTAAAATTCATTTTTTCATACAGCACCTGTCTCAAATTTTTAATGGCGGGAGTTGTACCGTGAGCTTTAAAAAGCTTCCAAAGAATTGATATTTTTCTAGGTAAAACTTAAAACTTATATATTGTAAATCCTTAAATGGTCTAAGCTTTAAGTAAAGGAACGGTTAAAATTCAGGATTTATTTAAACAAAAAAAACTTGAGTCTAAGGCTAAGGAATTGAAATAAGGGATTTTAAAAATATGATTAAGGATAATTGTTTTTAAACTATGGGATTTAAAAGATTTTAAAATTTAAGGATTTGGGAATTATTTTTTCCTCAAAGTAATTGGATTTGACGGCATTAAAATTAGATAGATATTTTAAAAATTTTAACGGGGATCAAAATCCTTTATACTTTAAGTAGAGGAAAAAAACATTTGTTTCATGCCATTTGAAATATTTTTCGTTACATTAAAATCTAAAAACAATTATATAAAAATCAATTATATTCCTTAAAAAAATGCTGGTAATTTTTTTGATCCTCCATACCGTTCATTTTCATCGATCATATACAATTTAAATATTCATCATCACAATTTAAATACTATCTCAAAGTATGTTTTCAAATAAACATTAAACCCATACAGTAAAGCAAACACCAAAATATAATCAACCACTAAGGGGCAAAGCCCCCTGCTCGCTACCGCTCGCCAACCCCCAGGAATTGCTACGCAAATCCTATTTGTTTGCTCCGCAAACAAGCATGCAAGACTGATATGAGGATACTGCCAATGCAGGAATGCTCCTCTATACAATCTGGCTAGTTCCTGTGGGACTGCTCCAGGGCATCACGTAGCTCTAGCGCTAAGCAACGATCTCTACCAAAGCCACGGGACGCAACTTGAAGCAGCCCCGTCACAAAACAAGCACACCGCCACACTTACTCTCAGCGTTCCTAATTGGCTGAAGCCGCGAAGTCACGTATCTTTCAAGCATCCGACAATTACAATTTTATATTATATAGTGAAGTGAAATGTATTTCATGACCATCTAATACTCCAATATGATGTTGGTTTATTTGAGACAAATATTAATTTTTTCTAGTCATGAGAAAAACTCACGTAAAAAATTTATTCCATCAGAACGTCAACATTTTAGACATTAGTAGGGTAGACTGACCAGTGAATGGACAGGCCCCAGTGAATGAACATTTGGTAAATATAATTAAAAAAATAAGGATTGAAAATCATTCCACTAGATGGATTGGCAACACTGACTTCCTCCTATGTAGTAAGAAGCTATCTGACATATGGTTGGTTGTCCTGGTCGTTATATCTTGGTGTTCATTCACTGGCGAACGCAGCGCCTTAAGCGTTCATTCACTGGTTAGTCTACCCTAGTTACATTTTCTCAAATAACAGATTGGAATGTAAACTAAAAATGCATTGAAAATAATAAAGAATTTTTGAAGATAAAATCCGTGTAGATAACAAACAGAAGAAACCACTTCGAACATTCATGACTATATTGTCGAAATAATAAACTATTCAAGTGGCCGTTGGTAGCCTAGTGGTTAAGGCCTCGTTCTCAGAATCGGAAGGTCCCGCGATTGAGTCCCGATACCACTGAAGACACCGAGTATATGCGGAGTACGTGCTGCTTAAATCTGTGGGACCGAAAGTCCCGTGGACGGTCATGGCGCAGTTTCCTACGGGTGTAGATCCCTGGAGAGTATTTCGCTCTCCTTCAGAGACATGTCTAAATTGCGGAGGTGGCGATAGATGGCAGCATCTGTCATTTTTGAGTGTGTTGTGTCTGTCTTACTTGAAGGTTTATGAGTGGGTCTCTGACCAAGCACACAAACCTAAATATATAAAAACCAACCAAATTAATACACTATTCAACAACAAACACTGAAAACCGTCTAATAAAAAAAGATCACTCTAAGCCACCGAATTCACCCCCAAAAACCTTAGATATCTCTGAAACTTCAAAAATCAAACAAATCACCGTCCCGATTCTTCGGACAAAACACTTTTTCCAAGGATAATACCAGTGGTGAACCAGATTAGGACACGCCAAACAACTCTGCCGTGCAGATGGGTTGGTGCACGCGAAATCTTCGGACTCCATGTCGGATGACACGACCTTGTTGTTTTATTGTCGTCACACGCGGTGTGAACTTGCAGAATTACTTCGATGCACGATAGCCTCATCGGTCCAGATATACACGTAGTGCGTGGAACTTTGTAGAATTCAACCTTACTAATTTTTCTATTAATACTTTCAGTCCTAATGACAATTTGACATTATCATTTTAGAAAAAAAAGTTCTGATCATCTATAGCCATTTATGATATCAAAAAGCACATCATTCGGTTCTTTAAACTTTTTTCCCAGATTAGAAAATAATTTTTATTAATCCCAATAGATGTCAGCTCTTTATTTTTTAATTATGATCATAAAAATGATGATGCCAAATAGCATCGCTGGGACTGAAAGTTACAAAAACTATAATGTGTTCCAGAATTTAAAAATTACCGATACCGAAGCACGCTGACAAGTATCAGTCATATTATTGATATCGACGCACGCCAACAAGTATTAGTCATGTTATTTGTTAGGTTAGGTTTTGAATTATCGTCGCACTAGAGCTACACGAGGGCTATTGGCGACGGGCGTCGTATTTTAGAATCACAGTCAGGTGACGAGCCAACACCTGAATAGGCACCCAACGCAACCGTTAAGGGCGACATCGTACGCAGCGTTAGGACTTTGAAGCATATTTAACGTGCACTCCCTTACACGGGTATTATTCGTCGGACTTTTTGGCTGCACGGGCCGTTTATAGGTCGGCAGCTATTTTGGCGAAGCCCGGGCCCGAACCTGGGACCTTCCGCATGCTAAGCGAGTGCTTAACCGCCTGGGCTCTTTCCTCTACGGAATCTTTACTCTAGTCTAGATATAGCTAGATATAGTCAGCTTTAATATTGAAAAATGTAATTACACGATCATTGAAAAGAATACAAAGATTTCAAGATTGCCCCCGATCAGAATGAATGGTCATAGTATTAAATACACAGATAGTCTAAAGTATCTTGGAATTCTCATAGATAAAAAATTAACCTTTATAAATCATCTGAACTCTATTAAAAATAGAATTATTGGTAAATTGAAAAGAATCTACCGAGCTAACTGGGGTTTAAAATCCAAAGTTACTAAGAAATTATATTTGGGTGCAACGAAAAAAATAATTTCATATGGAAGTAATGCATGGTACAACAGAACCAAAAAAAAAAGGATAAGATTATGCAATTGCAAAGAATTCCCCTTTTAGCTATAACTCGTTGCTACAGTTCTGTTGCAAATGAAACTTTGTTAACTCTCGCAGGAATCCCACCACTAAGTAAAACAATTGAAGCTCAGCAAGATTTATATTACCTTGAAAATGGAATCAAAGATCTTACAATCAATAATATCAAATATTTTAAAGAAGACATGGAGCGGAGGATCCCGGCATGGATTGAACCGGATCGGCAGTGTATAATTCCTTGGGAGGTATCGGACGGTCGCCACGAAGGGCATGCGCTTTACACAGATGGCTCTAAACTCAATGATCGAGTCGGTGCGGGGGTGGCGCATTATGTTGGCCACCAACTGATGGGACAATGGACTAATAGATTATCAAACCATGCCACCGTTTATCAAGCGGAACTTTTGGGCATCAAAATGGCCATTGAGATAATCATGGAAAAGAAGATTACCAAAGCTATTATTATTAGTGATTCAAGAAGTGCAATTGAAAAAATATGTGGCTTCCAATCATATCAAGGTACACCACTTAGTATCAAGAATATTCTATGTGAGCTCAAGGACCAAGGTGTTGAAGTTAAAATAGCATGGATCAAAGCCCATGCAGGGCATGAAGGGAATGAAATGGCAGACAAGCTCGCCAAACAGGCTACCATTAAACCAACCATAGACTGTCACGAAAAGATCCCAAGGAGTCATATCAAACGCAAGCTAAAAATTAAATTGCAAAATGAATGGCAAACAGAATGGAACAACTCCACTAAAGGAAGGAACGCCTATGCAATCATCCCAAAGATCAATAAACATAACTTATACTGTGATTTTTATTTAAACCAATTCATTACTGGACATGGCTGCATACCAGATCATCAATACAGGCTCTACAGTAACAGTAAACGATGCAGCTGCAGAAAGATCGGCAATAGATGGCATCTTGTATTCGAATGTAGAGACTATGAACAATTTAGAAATAAGCTTAAGACAAATACAAATTTATCAGAAATTATTTCAAATGCTGATATGTCTAACGAGGTCAAAACTATTATTGAAAATGCAATGTGTAATTATATTAACTGACATTATGAACTTGTATATTTGTAAAGGGATCCATCCCGATTTCCTCCTGTTCACTTTCGCTCATTTTAGATTTTACTTGCTTGCTGTATTCGATTAATTTGTATATTCGATTAACTTTTTAAACTTATGATTTTATACCTTTACTATGAATTTTATAATTTGTCTTATATATTTTAATCTTTTACATATTTTAATCTTGGAATTGTGCCACTGTTCTCTGTGATACTTTACAATCTGTGATATTTTGGGATTTAATGATTTGTACTGATTGAAATTTAGATGCAACCCGGATGAACCTCGAGGTTCGGGTCGGGTAATAAATAATAATAGTCTAGATATACACGAAGTACGTGTCACTTTGCAGAATTCATCAAAACTAACTCTTTTCTATTATAAACTACGATGTTCAAAAATACCCATACCTATAAGTAGGCTCACAGGTATTAGTCGTTTATTTGTATAAAAAATGACGTAGAAGTAGGGCTTTGAAAGTTTTTTTAGAAGTAAATTTGTAAGACAAAATGTTATAATCGACCATTAATTAAAAAAAAAGCTGTCAGAACTTGTTTGTTCATTCGTAACACACAAATTTCTTTTTACGGTTCAAAACAAAAAATTCCAATAAACTGACCTGCCTCTCAGCAAAAGTTGGCGAGCGGTAGGGGTAGAATACATAAATATACCAGCTTGTATGCTTGTACTGAGACCCGCTTCGTACAAGCCTTCGTCAAGTGACAGACACAGATAGAATTTTTACTGTCACAGGGAAAGGAAGTACGCCCAGGGCGAAGGCGGGAATCAAACCCGCAGCCGTTACAGCGCGCAGACTGCTAGCGTAATGGCCCAAACCACTCTGCGATCCGGGTTCCTTAGCCAGCGGTAATACACCACTTTACCACACCTATTGGTTATTTTTCGCCCATTAAAAACCCATTTGTGAATTTCATCAATCTTTCCTAACGAAATAAAAACGTTTACTCAAATTTTTAAAAATCGTTTTTCATGTCACTTATCGTTTTCTACATAAATGTTTAGTATTATGGGATTTATATGCCTTGCTTATTTAGATTTTTTCTAATTTAGCTGAAAACTTATTTTCGCATTGGTAAATTGAATTTTCGACCAACGTTTTAGCATAGGATTGAAATATCTTTCAGCTTTATAATCGGAATTGAAGAGCTTAGTGGAAGAAAATGCTAAGTGACATTTTTGTAAAAATTGAGATTTCTGTGCAATGAACATATTACTAACTTCTTTAACGATAACAAGTTTCCACTTTTTCATGAACTTTAAGTTCAGTTTATTGCTTACGCTTGACAAGTGCAGTTTTCAACAGATCTGAGTGCAAACGAAAAACATTGAAGCTCATTTTCTTTTCATTTTCCCCTTTATGTCACTTAGCACGTTCTTCCACTAAGCTCTTCAATTGAAGGAACAAAAATTGATGTTTTCTCGCCTTTCAAAAGCTTAAAAGCTTATATTCCTACAAAATACATTCAGAGCTCAATTTATTTTTGAACACAATATATTAGCAATTGAATCTATTTGCTTTTAAAACTTTTGAAAGGATTTAAAACATGCGATCATTTAAAATCCTATTACATCCAAGTCTTTCATAGTATGTACTAAAAATTTTTTTAATGTATTTTCATAACTTTAAACTGGTGTTTTTCTTTTTGCTCATAAATAGCTTTGGCATTGGCATCATTTGAATGAGCTTGGCAGAATAAAATAAATTCCAAGCAAAATTTCATTAAAATATAAATTTCAATTGTATCATAGAGAAATGAGTTTTTAAATTAGCATTTTTCTTTGTTTGAGAAAAAACGAAAATATACTCTAATTTATCACGTTAACGCATTCGATAATAAATAAAAGTTTAAAAAATATTTCGTAAAATTTAAGTTTAAATAAAAGTTTCGTAAAATAAAAGTTTAAATAAAAGTTTCGTAAAATAAAAGTTTTGGATATTTTCAGTTATTTAGTTATTACAATCCCATTCATATTTTTGTTGCTCAAATTATAACGATTTGAGGGGAACGATGTAATACAAAAAAGGTTTGCTAGATTTTAAATTAGATTTGTAAATTAGATTTTGCGCTATTTATGGACTTTTAGTTGATATTTTGATGCTGAATTTTTGGAATGCTGAATGATTAAAATTATTTTTAGCCTTTTAGTTTAGTTTGAATTATTGTCGTAATATAGATACACGAGGGCTATTGGAGACGGGCGTCGTATTTTTGGAACCACATGCAAGTGACGCGCCGACACCTGAGTAGGCATGTAGGCAACCAACGAAACCGTTAAGGGCGACATCGTACGCATCAACGTTAGGACTTAAGGATATTTAACGTGCACTCCCTTACACGGGATTTTTCGTTGGACATTTTTGGCTGCACGGGCCCGTTTATAGGCCGACAGTTATTTTGGCCATGCCCGGACCCGAACCTGGGTTACCGAACCTATTTAGTTATTACAATCCCATTAATTGCTAATTGGGGGGAGCGTATTATACAATAAACGATTGCTAGATTTTAAACTACGTAAATTCGCTATTTATGGACTCCTTGTTGATATTTAATGCTGTATTTGTGGAATCGTGAATGATTAAAATTGCTTTCAGCCTTTGAAATTTCATATCACATACTCTTACAAAAATTATCTATTGTTTATGAGTTATCTCAAAGTAAATAGTTTCACCACTTCTTACTCATACTACTGTTATAAAAGAATTTTTTATGGCTCAACAATCTAAAGTTTAAGGAATGTTATCAGGTTTAAAAAATGCTTTTGTTCTAGATAAATTTGACGAGCTTGATCGTAAGAAAACAAATTCAATTCCATTATTTGATTTGAAAAAGGTTAAAATATCTTGCTCATATAAGAAAGTATTTTTACCTTAAATAATTTTTTTTCGATATTATTTTTTTCAATATTGCTTTGTTGTTTATAAAAAAAATTAAATTTCTCCAAAAATGTTATGTTCTTCTATTTCAGTTAATTTTTTAAATATTTTTAATGCCAGACTTTTAACTTATTCATTATTTAGGTCTGGAGTGGCATCAGAGCACTAATAGAAGGAATCCCATGAATGAAATCTGAGGAAATACGTCAGCTAAAACAAGCCAATTTTAAATGATTAAATGTTGAAAATATATCATGTAAATTGCTTTTAAACGGAAATCAAATAAAAAAATTTAACTCAAAATTGAAAAAAACTTAATTGCCTATAAGACTATAACGTCCTAATCGTATATCAACGCAATATCACTTTAAAATATATTTATAGGATACACTTAACACAGCCTACACAAACCTAGTGAAAACACATGTTAACCTTATTTCTGTACACTTAATGTATCAAAAAGTGGGCTATAGCTACAATGTACACCTTCATACGGTTATGTCCGCCTACCACGAAGACATTTGGCGCGTCACAGGGTGTGCCAAATTTGGCGTGTTTTGGCGTAGGTTGTCGGTTGGGCGACAAAGAAGGACGTGTGACAAGAGTTGTAGGTACAAAAGACATTTGTTTTAACTTTAAAAATAAAAAGAACTTTCACTTTTTATGGGTTATAGATTGCACAAATTGTTGCGGTTTTAAATGTCTTAGAGCTTGTAGTTCAGTTATCTCTGCGATCCATTAAAATTTATGGGGCTTTTTCGTTCGTTGTACTTCACAGTTTATTTCAAAGTACCTTAAATAAAAAAAAAACTATAAAGGAAAGACTGTAGTAACTTTTTAGTATTTTGCATTAGACTTTCTTGTTCATAAAAAGTCACAGGAACGATAAACAAAGTATCACATTTTAAAAATTTCGCTCTTGAGGGAATAATTGAACAGCTTGTTTTTAAATGGCATACAGTAAATTTATTTTTCTATTGTTAGAAAAACATATTTCGTGGCATTAAAATTTATGAATTAAAGAAAAACACGTTTAAACTTTTTTTTATTTTCTATTATTGCAAATACATTATTAGACACATGCTGCCATATTTTGCATTGAAAAGTCAACTTGATCTTGAAGCCATCTGGAAACGCACTCTTCAACCATGAACTGAAGGAAAATGATGGTTGTAGTTGTTTTTATTAGAAAATATTTTTTATTGATCCTAATATACAGTGGTGGCCAAAGTTGTGGAGATTTTTTTATAAAGTTTCATATTTTTCAACTTTGTGTGATTACAGCATATATTAATTGTATATCAATTTTAACAATTGCATATCAAATTAAAAGTAATTTAATCTTTATGAGGACCTCTGTCTGCAGTTCGCTGAAGCCGTCTATGAGACCTTTGGTCCCATATAATCTATATCCATGGACACATCATCACCATCAAGATAATTTAATGCAGAATTAAAAATATATACATGTTTTACAATATCTGTATTACAAATAAGTTATATACAACTAATAGTATAATCTATTTTAGTTTTGCAAGGCATTGAACCACCAACTTGTATTGCAATTTCAGCATAAGAGAATCCATTGATTGTGCTTGTTTGTTCAACTAAAATGAGCACAACCTCATTTGTATAACAGATACTTTAATTCCGTTTTTTTAATGAAATTCTACATTAAAGTACCTTCAACTTAATATTTAAATGTTTGTTTTTAATCGAAATTTAACGTATGCAAGCGCACAAGTAACAGTTGAAACACATGAAATTATAAAAAAATGTATCCACACTTTTGGCCATCACTTTATGTCAACCCTATGTTTTTGAAATCATGATCAGAAACATGATGATGCCAAATGGCATCAATGGTACCTGAAATGGTTAAGTAAATAGTCCAGAGAAAAAGGTAGAAGTTTTTAAATTTGTAGCATTACTTTATATTATTTTAATTTATATTATTTTTATTACCATTTTACTACTAGTATTTTATTATTAAAGTACAGAAGCCATTAATATTAATTTACTATCCACCCGCCTGACCGACATTAAAAAACAATCAACGGACAAATCCGGTGATGCCTTAATTGGACACACATACATCCCTCCAAAAAGAAAAGCTACCAGTCATTCAATTGTGCCTCATTACTGGCAGCTATTAGCGAAGATAACTGAAGATTTACTTAGTTAAAAACCTTGATGAGACGGACTTGCATAATCCGGCCGTCTCCGATGCATTGTTCAGTGGAATTAAAACTTTTGTGTGTGGGGTATTTATCGAGGCTCGTCATTAAATATGTAGTTTGATAGAAAATGGACTAATGTCCTATATTGTGAGGTTCGTTTCCCAACTTGCGGTGCAGCAGTTACCATTGTAGTTAAGTCCCTTATTGGATCATGCGACGGGAGTAAAAATCGCCTAATGTTTGATATTCGATAAGTTAACCTATTTTCGGAAAAATAGTGCCCATGATAAAAATGGCCTGCCATATATTACCGCTACAGAGTTTAAGAAGGACTGTTAGTTCCTAGAGCTAATGCATTAGTTTTGAAATCCCCTTTTCTGCAAAAGAATTGTTTTGCCATGATAACCGATTTCCGTAATATTCCAGTATATTGCCGCTGCAGTGTTTAACACTATCGATGCATAAGTTTGGGTAGAATTATCGTCGCACTAGAGCAACTTAAGTGCTATTGGCAACGGGCGTCGTAATTTAGAATCATAGACAAGTGACCTGCCGAAACCAGTGGGGGAACCAAATACAACTTTTAATAGGGCGACATCATACTCGGCATCAGGACCTATGGAGCATTTTTAACAAGCACTCCCTTACACGGGGCATAATTCGCAGGACGTTTCGGCTGAACAGCCGGTTTATAAGTCAGCACTTATTTTGCCGATGCCCCGTCACAAACCCGAGACCTCAGGCAAACACCTTACCGACTGTGTCCCCAGCTCTAAACAAGTCATATTAATATCATTAAATCATTAGATTTTAAGGACTCAACCTCTTGCGACCTGGCGTCCCCATTTGGGGACATTTTTTAAAACCGCCCCACAAACAATTAATACTTTAATTAGTTCCAAAAATTGACCGGGTCCGATAGAAGAGGATCCAAATAGCGGTTTTCAGCCTTTGATTACAGATATCAGTCATTTATTTCGATAAAAAAATGAAGTTGAACGAGAGTCAATACGATATTAGAGTTCTTAAAAAATATTTTAATTTTTAAAACTTTTTTTAAAGATTTGAAAAAGTTCTTTTAATAGTTAATTTTTAAGGCATTTTGCATTAAAAACTATATTAAAACAATCTGTTAACTACAAATAAGTGATACGGCCTTTTTTTGTTGCATTTATTGCTAAAAAATGCGCATTTTTAGAGTTTAAGACGTATCCTTAACGTAATTTTTTTTTTTAAATTTCTTTGCAACACATACTTTTTAGCATATTATTTGTATGAAATGTTTGTTTAGATTAAGAATAAGCTTGTAGGATTTTGCTCTGGTCTTAAGAAGTTAGAGCATCCACAGCAAAAGCATTATTAATATTGAAAAAAAACGCAAGTAAGGTTTTTCATTTCCATCGTGTGTGAAAAATTCATACGACTTAACAAAGCAACAGCAATCATCCGGCACCGTAAATGCGGCACCGTGTGAAACGGGCTTGACAGTGGACATCAATCGTTTTTCTGCTAAGGGTTATTAGAAATGCAAATGTGATGTCGTATGCTAGCTTTATTAATTCTTTGTGTCGCACAAAGCGTTTGTATTACAAAAGGGACGATGGCTATCTTTTGTCAATTAATGTATTTAGTTTTATTAAGATGTTATGAAAGGACATTCGGGTAATGAGTTGTATTTAGTCGAAGGTCGATCGGTATATGGTTGAAGTTATGCTGCACAAGATGCAAGTAATTTTGAGAAACGTTCAAGTGAGGATGCCAACACCTGAACCGGTACCCAACGCAACCAGTTACATCACACGCATATAAGGATATACGTCAAATATAACGTACACTAGTCCCGTATGCACGGTGCTATTTTGAGTTGTATTTTTTTGTTCGTTTAGGGGATGGCTAATGGAACTAAATCTTTAAATTAAACTGCCCGTATTTTTTCAAAAGACTTTTTTAGTTGATTATTTAATGTTTATTCCAATTCATAAGCAATAAATAAGCGAAAAAAACTTAAATATTATAAGGGTTTTTTTAAAGTCCACTAGTTCACGAATCCAAGTCAAAATAAAAGATAATTAAGATTCAAATTAAAAAAGGAACAATATAAATTATAGATACTTTAAAAGTAAGAATCCAAAAGTCCACATTAAATATGAAAAAAATGTAACATAAGCTTAACATTGGCTAAATTGTTTTACATGTATTAGTAAGCAAAATAATTAAGTTAAAACAACAATCTCAAATGGTAACAATAATTTACTAATTTATAAAAAATAAATTAAATATAAAGGCCTGATTTACGAACAGAAAAAAAACACCTTTTCAATCAGTTTTAATTTATACAACAAATTTCTTTTCAAATAATTACAAACAATTAAGGCTTCTAAAACTAAACCCAAAAACCACGAATCCATGACAAAAATTAATTTAACCACTTTTCTCTTCATCAATAGAAAAACCCCTTCAAGTTATTCCTACGCAGGAGCAATCTATCCCAAGGGAAAAGTATTTTAGCAAAAGAATCCCTGCATATAAAAAAAAAATAAACTCCCAAGAAAGATATCCCTACAGCCTTCCTCTTTCACTATAATATCAAAAGGTAGAAGAGCAGAGGGAAACTCTACAACGAAGATGACTTCTTTGTTACATTTAGCTATTCAAAAATAAACGTGATGAAGTGGATATTTTGGGAATTTTCATCCCAAAAAACGTCTTTAATTAAGAGAGTGGGCTTTTGAATAAAGTTCGGTCAGCAATTCCCGTTCAAGGAAAGTCAGCCTCACCCCTTTTGCATTAATATTGCATTTGGATGGTATATTTATAGAGGTATCCATAATCTAAGGATTAGGAGAAATATCCGTTATTTTTTACGCGTTATTTACTGGTTTGCGATAAAATTGAAGTATATTTCGGCCAGTAAGAAAATGAGTAAGTTAAGTCGATTTTAATTAGCGTCACTCTAGAACTACACATAGAAAATGGACCAATCTGCATGGTTGTTTCCCTTATATTTTTTAAAAATTTCATATTTGTTCAGAAAATCAAAATTTGGTTTATTTTTTGGAGACTTGCTCCCAAACGAAACTACACTCTTAAAACAAACGAGCGAATTTAACTCAGTCTGATTAATTTTCACTCGTCCAGTCTGGAAAGTGCACTTCTCCTTTTGGAGTGGATCCTTTGTGTGTTAAACCTCCGACAGGATCACTCCAAACGAGTGATTTTAACTCAGTCTGAGTTAATATTCATTCCTTTCCAGTGTCGAAAATGCACTTCTCCAACTGGAGTGGATTTCACTCTTTTGTTTTAAGAGTGTAGGGGTGTGAAAAACTAGACGACTTTCAATTCAACTAAAAAAAACATTTGTTTCGAAAGCATGATTTAAAAAAAATCAGTCATTTCTAACGTGGAATAGGAACTGGTATTCTAAGTTTGAAGTCCTATAAATCTTTTCTTTTTCAGTAATAACTTCAAAAGTTAAAATTTTCTTGCGAATGTGCAATTTCCTCGAAAACCATATAAAGACGCCCAACAGGTAGTACTCGAACTAGTGTACCAAATTTGAAGTCGATTGTTCTTTAAGTTCGAGCTGTAGAGTGGTTTCAAACAAACAGATTGACCAATCTTTAGAAACCCCTTTTCAAAATCGGCAACCTCGAAACGTATAAATCACAAATTCTTTATTTCGAATTTTTAATCCCAATCGGAATACTTTTATTGAAATATAGTATTTCATATTGGGTATTTGAATTTCATAATAAAAAACCAAACCTAAATAAAATAGAATTTGCAATCTATTTACAAATACTTAAGAAATCATCAAAAAAATAAAATCGATTGTTCTTCAAAATTAACTTATATTTGAAATAACTTTCCCAACATAATCCAGAAAAAAATGAATAACATCCATATTGGAATAAGCAAGTCAATCTTCGCCAAATATGTCGCCAGCGCCATTGTTGGCGAACAATGCAAATGGAGATGAGAAAACTTATTGATATTCGCACGGAACTCTTTTGGAATATTAGATTTGGGGAATTTTTCATTGGTGAGGTTGGGTTTTAGGAGGAACACAGCTGGTCAAGGGAAAGTTTGTTAGCTCCGAAAATCGGTGTGGCGCATTTGACTTTTCTGGAAGTTGTGATAATGTATAAAGTTTGCACAGAGCCATTTAGAAACAGGTAAATTAATCGTGTATTCGGTTTGTCAAAAAGAACTATTTTCTCTATAAACAGAAAATCTGCAGAGAACATATTTTTGTTTACGAAAGGAAAATTTGATATATACAAATTGGTAGGTATGTTTGAAATATCGTCGCACTAGAGCTACATGAGGGCAATTGGCGACGGGCGTCGTATTTTAGAACCACAGTCAAGTGACGAGCCGACACCTGAATAGGCACCCAACGCAACCGTTAAGGGCGATATCGTACGCACCGCTAGGACATTGAAGGATATTTAACGTGCACCCCCTTACATGGGGTATTATTCGTCGGACATTTTTGGCTGCACGGGCCGTTTATAGGTCGTCAGCTATTTTGGCGATGTCTGGACCCGAACCTGAGACCGTTCGCATGCCAGGTGAGGGCCTAACCGACAGAGATGACCGAACTATGAAATACCTTAAGATGGTTGTATCTCGCCCATGTTAATTTTAATACCTTTTGGAACATTTTTCTCAGGAACAATACGATATTATCTATCATTATGAACTTTTTATATTATGTTTCTTATGTATAGCTCTTTGATTTAAACAGAGAATACTATTTTTTAGAGAATAATATTTGAATACTTCAAAGTATTAAAATATAATTTTAAAGTGATTTTTTTAAACATGTATTAAAAACACCAAAATAAATCAGATTTAAACTAATATTTTCTTTTTTTTTAGCAGACATATTTACAATTCTTCAGCTTAAATCAAAGATATATTTACTAAATATAAAAAAGCTCAAAAGATATCTTACAGTTTTTTTTTTTTTTTTAGAAAAATGTTCGTTAGGAAAATTAACATGGGCGATATATAACCACTCGACTCCCCCTAAGATAATTCATTTCTTAAGAGCAACCTGAACTAAAGGAACTTCTCCCACACTGTCCATTTCCCAACAAAAGGGAAAATAGCAAAAGGAACAAAAAATATCATTCCCATGGCTTCCTACTTTAGCCATTTTCTATCCTCTTAGAGGTTTTTGGGATAATAGAGCCCTTCCCACCCCTAAGAGGTTTCCTATATTAAATGCGAAATACAAAAAGGGTCAAGTCCATAGAAAGATTTCCGTGCACGCTTTTGGTTTTACTAATATGTTGAATGGAAGATGCGTAGTGGGAAATTTCGCTAATTGAGTCTACCTTTTTTTTACGCTTGCGATTTAGATGGTTTCTTTATCGGGAAAAATTGCTGGTGAGCTGACCCAAAGAACTGATTTATTCTGTGATTGAATCGATTTCGGACTATTTGTTTCAATCTCTGAGATAGTTTTTTTCTTTTGTGATAAAGGGGTGTAGAACCCAGTTATAAAGGGGTTAGCCCTCAGTCTTTGGTAGTCCGGGCTGGGAAGCCCAGTCAGTAAGGCGATTGCCATGCATACGAAAGGTTCCAGGTTCGGATTCAGGCATTGTCAAAATAATATTAGATTTGGGAAGTTTTTCATTGGTGAGGTTATGCTAATGCTGGTACACAGCTGGTCAAGGTACTGTAAGTTTGGAAAATTTGTAAGGAACCTTTGACTTTTACCGAAGTTATAATGAGAATATCTTAAGTTTGCACAAAGTCATTTAGAAAAAGATAAAGAATCAATCAATTATGTCTTCGGTTTGGCAAAATAACTGCCGACACATAATCGGTATGTGCCAATTATAGGACGGTATTATACCAAAGAGTCCGACAAATAATAATACTCTGGGATTACACGTTAAATATACTGAAGTCTTTAAAAGTTTAGCTAGGTGTCTACTCGGGTGTCGGTTAGTCACTTGACTGTGGTTTAAATTACGGCGCCCGTCTATAATAGCTCTTATATGTAGCTCTAGTATGACCATAATTTAACCAAATATAACCTTGGATAGTCGTTGCAAGCTGCAACTCTATAGCCAAACTATGCAATTAAAACATTAATCGGAAAAGTATCCATTGTAAAACAGGTATAAAGGTTGGTGCACGCTAAATCCAGCCAATAACCCTACGGTTACATTTGATAGAATTGTTGCTATTTGTGAACGAGCAACTCTTGGGTGACGTCAGAAGAACTATAAAACACTGTCTAAAAATTGGTTTTAGTTTAAGCTAGTCTTTGCTATTCATTTTCAATTTTTAAAGGGTTTAGAAACTTTGGGTAAACGCCTCTTTCTTTTCTAAGATAGTTAAAAAAATTATCGAAAGAAGAGGTTTGTAAAGATGATTTAGAAAAGTACTAACGTTTCCTAGATTGAAAAGGGTATTTTTTTTTGGGGGGGGGAGGGGGTAATGGATTAAAAGTGTAGCGAACTTAATTTAGTTTGGTAAAAATGTTTAATGGTTTCGATATGATTGTGTAAACTATTTTTTTTTATTTAACAAGTTAAAATTATCATGCATATCATAAATTGCAGTTGTTTTAGAAAACCAAAACTTTCTATAGAAGGTATTGTGACAAGTACAAAGAGTATTGTGACCAGTGAATCAGTATAGTATTTAGAGAATATGATAGCTATTTGTTTCAATAGTTACATTATGAACCATTTTGTAGATATTATACTAAATCTACAAAAAATATTATTATACCTTATATTATTTACACTCTTAAAGCAAAAGAGTGAAATCCACTCCAGTTGGAGAAGTGCATTTACGACACTGGAAAGGAGTGAATATTAAATTAGACTGAGTTAAAATCACTCGTTTGGAGTGATCCTGTTGGAGTTTTAACACACAAAGGGTCCACTCCTTTCGGGGAAGTGCATTTTCTAGACTGGAAAAGTGAAAATTAACTCAGACTCAGTTAAAATCGCTCGTTCGTTTTAAGAGTGTACACGGGGATGATTCAAATAAGCTATTTTACGCCTGGTGTATACTATAGTTTGTTGAAATGTAGGGTAAGTTGTTGCAAATATAACAAGGGGCATTTGGCTTGTTTCACATGAGTTAGCAAATTTAGCAGTAATTTATGGATTCGAAGACTCATTTCCATTTTATTGAATGCTCATGGTAAGGAAGTTATGAAATTTCATGCTGGTCAAAAAGCATATACATCTTACAGAAATTTCAAAAAATATAAATTACCAAAAGTGTAGAACTATACTTTTGACCTTTACTTCTCTAACCACTCTTACAAATGAAGTATAATTCACCAGATTATTTGGAATATGTTCTATAAGTTTAGGAAATAAATTATTTAATATTGAAACGCTTTGCATGTCCAGTAAACTAAAGAAAAAAGTTTAAAACATGTTAATGTGTTGGAATTGTTGTATACGTCCTGGAAATTGGAGCAATTCCCAAATGTTCTAAATTTTCACTTTTGTTGCTGCTATCGTACTTTTTAAACAATAAACGTAAATAATTCAAAAGATAAAACTTCAAGAAAATGTAAAAGCTGATTAATATTAATTTAAAATGTCGATTTACAAAAGTGTTTAAAAAATCGAAGTTTTTATGCCGACATTTTAAGTAAAACTTATTTTCCAAACCCAAGGTTTAAAATAAAATTTAATAAAGCTTACCAAAATAAAAAAGAGTATCCTATAATCCTAATGCGTCTGGAAAACCACAATATCCAAATGGAAAACACACACAAAAATCACAAACAATCAAACAAATCCAACTTAGTGGAAAACGCGTGGCTAAAACTTTTCTTTTTTCAATTCAATTCAAATCCAATCTCTTTTCAAACAGGCCGCCGCCGAATTTTCGAACTTTCTGTGGAACAAAAACCGACTCCCGCGGTTCACAACACGAGGGTTTAGGGTTGCAGACACTGGATGAAAATAGGGCGCCAAAGTGGCCGTTTTTGGCGAATTGTTTGAGAACTGGATAGCATTTTCGATATAAAATAAGGAAATGTTCTAAATTTATAGCTTAAATTGAAAGCAATTTCATTTTTTAACTATGGATAATAAACAAATCAAAAAGTTAGCTAATATTTTTTCATTTGCTATTTTTGTTGTATTTTAATGTAAACGTAAGAATTGAAAATTTGAATTTAAAGTATATTATAAAATTATAATATTAAAATAAAGTCCTTATTTTAATCTTTGGGAAACTTTTGCCACTCAGACGTGAAACAATTGTCTCAATACAACATGAAATAGGCTTCGTTTTAATATTTCTTTAACCACAAGATTTAACATAAGCTATTGCATACTCGATGTTGTTTTCTTCCTTGTAACTTTGGAATTTTAACACTTTCGTTGCTGATGATGCTTTGAGGCATGAAGAACTAACGATTTGATAATGCTATTTCTAAGGCATGTTACGCGGCATCAAAATTCCTTTTCCGCGAAAGTGATAAAAGGATTGGTTGGTAAGTAGATTGGTTGGTACATATATAAAAGGACTGGTTAGGATGTACGTTTTGTGGCTGTTTTTATATAGCGTCCATTTAGCTTTGACCAAGCCAATTTATGTCTCGTAATTTAGAACTCGGGTCAAATTACAATGTTAAGGGATATCATCATAAGAACAAACCCAAGACCAACCTATGTAAATGCGCCATAACCAACAGCGCAGCTACAATACTTGGCGACGTAGCGGAAAGATGATGCTATAAATAATGGTTGCCTAGCAACGATGTTTATTCTGAGTATCTGGAGAAATTTATCTTTAAAGATTGGGGATATTCGGAAACTTATTAAGAATTTCGTGATCAATATATTCGGAATATGGGCGGAAAAGTAATTTGAAAACTTCTGTTGTATATTGAGTTTATATTGGAAGAATATTTTTTAAAAAAAATTATAAACATATTTCATGTTATTTATTTGTTTCATTCAATTTATGTGAAAAGTTTTACTTGTTTAGGTTCTTTTTATGTAAAGTGTGTTCAATTTTGCTGGTAACAAACTTCTGTATAAATTTCATTCTTTTTTCTTATATTATAGTATGTTCTGAGAACGTTTTAACAAACATAAGGCTTTAATTTTTAAACCATAAGAAATATTTAAATATTCCTACGGTCATCGCTTTTCAAGTGTAATTATTTTGTCGAATTTTCTAAGTGAATCTAAAGAAGAAACGAACTTAATAAAAAAAGTTAAAATTAAATTTTAAATTAAACTATAGATCAGATTCCATTTTTAATTGAAATCAAATATTCTTGCATGTCACATTAAATATAAAGTCGGACTCTAGTTGAAAAACCGGTCAAATTGCTCATAGATAAGTATATTGACATGGATAATCTTGTAGAAGTAGTTAATAGCTATAAAAGAAATTAAAAAAAAATTATGAAGTAAAAAAATATATGAAGTATTTATTCATGTAGGATCCTATTAAATAAATTAGTAAACATTGCTTTTTAAAGATACCATCGCTTAGGATAGTTTTAAAAATTGTTAAAAGCAAAATATAGTGTATAGATATAGCTTTATAGCCCCAAAATATAGCCTTCTACGAATAAAATTTAACTATTAATTAAAATATGAAACGAAGATATATTTGTGGAAAATTTTCTTATGAATTATTATTTAAAATGGAAAAAAATTATGTCGTTCACTGTCATTGCATCAGCGTTTAACATTTTCACTGCTCGATTGGTGAAAGCCGACATAGTAATTAAACTGCAGTATCTAGACTAATGATTTAAACCATTGTTGTAAACACTCAATAACTCTTACCCAAAAGAAAGAATACTAAAAGACTGACTATTTTAGAGTCGAAATGGTTAAATTCACAACATAAGTGGCTCATAAGTGGACACATCAGGTGTCTGTCTTTAGGATTTGGGCGAAAGACCTATTTAACGCGCACAAATTTTAACTCTGTACAGGCTTCTCCCAATCACATTTTACACTGTTTTGGTCCGGAAAAAATTGATCTCCACTCTAGTCTCATTCTAGTCTTTGATTTCTTCAAGACTTTCGAGCTCATGGACTTGGTATCGTAGGTACATATATATTCCAGCTTGTGTGCTTGTTCAGAGAATCGCTTATAAGCTTTCGTCAAGTTGGACAGACACAGAAAGAGTTTTTACAAGCACAAGAAACACACAAAGAAAGGACAACACAAACTCATCGACGAATGACAACACTTATTGACGGTCAAAAACATCCATGCCTGACTGGGATTCTAACCCGACCCCAGCAGCTCCAAACACTATAGTATCCTAACGATTGCGCCACCGAGGCGGCAGGACTTTGTTATTGCCTGCGGCTTTACCAAGAGGAATAAGTCAACAACAACATATCAGAAATGTTGCTCGTTATCTGGCACAGTGGTTACATTTTACCAGAATCATTGAATATGAAATTGTTTCTACTCTAACAATTCCTCATTAACAGCGCTTAAAAGCCAAAAACGGCAAACCCTACCCCCAAACCCTTGACTCAATTTCCAGACAAGGTAACGGGCCATTTCATATACCTGAGACGTTCTACTATCAGCTGGCGAGGTATAGGAACCCCCACTCCTTCCCCCTTATTCGATTGTTCGAAAGTTCCACCCCCTTTTCCATCAAACTGTTTATTCCATCATCTCCTCCTGAAAGATATTTCGAACAACGGAACGTTTATTTCCCCTTCGAATTTCCGCCACCGTTGCCACGCGAATATTAAAAATGTTGATGAGGTGAGGCTTCCATTATCGTTTGGTGGAAGAATAACGCGTTGTTTATTAATGGGACGCCATTGTTCGACATTAAAGGAGGAAGAAAACAATGGTTTTCGATATAAATGTGAGAAGTTTTTTGTTTATGTTATTTTATGCTTGAAGGATAATTTTGTAATATATAAAAAAGAAAGAAGGTTTGTTCCTCAAAATTACCTCGGGTCATTGCGGTTTTGATAATTCAGTATTTTTGTTGATGTGATCGCTCAAGTCTGAAGAAAGTAGTAAATTAAAATTTAAAAAAAAAAAAATGTTTCGATTTTGACATTTCAATGGTGAAGATTTGTTGGGGAAAAAATTTTGCATAAAGAGGACTTTGTAAAGGATAATTAAAAATGAATCTAAAAAAGAAAATATTGGAAAAAAAAACTCTTTTATGAAGACAATTACTTTGGAAAGAAGGATATTTAGTTCCTATGAAAGAGTTTTAAAATCCGCTTCTACAGAAGAATTTCTTTGGAACTTAGAATTCTTTCCCCCAGGTATGAAAACCGCAATTACAGCAAATTTTTAACGTGAGAAGAGATTTTCAATATCAATGCAGTTTTGTTTTAAAGTGGGGAAAAAAGATGTCACGTTTATTAATAGTTTTAGTTTTGTAGTCGACTCAAGTCACGTTTTATACTACAAGCAAACCACTAAAACAGTATTAGAACAAATACAAATTAAAACTAATTATTTTATAACTTTTTAGGTTACAAAATCGATATAAAATCATCAGCAAGCAAAAGGCAAGCAAAGGCATTTCATTTGAATAAACATTTCAATGTTTGAATCTTTCTTATAATTATGTAATAGCATTTATCATCGAACTTTTGAATTTTGCTTCAATTGTTTCCAACTTTTGCGGCTCAAGACCTATTAAAAACTTTATCGAAAATATTTTAATGAAAATTTTGTTGCCTCATAATCCGCAATACAGAATCAGCATTATCGAATCAAATCAAACTTGACGAGCTGGAAAATCATTCGCACTGAACCTCCTTCACAGACCAAAACGTTTTTTCAGTAAAACTTACAAATAACGAAAAAACAATAAACACGTATATAAAATACTGCATATATCCGTGATGTAACCAAGCAGGTGCGTAACCATAGCAACCCGAAAGAAACAGCCAAAAAAGCAGCTGCCTTTTTTAAAAAGGAAGTTTAGCAAACAGAACTAGGAAAGAGAATGAAAAACTACGCTTATACGCGCCACTATATCAACAGCTGTTTTTACGCTCAAACGCGGCGGCCATGAAAATTTTTTAAAGGAAATGACGCGATACATGAGTTGTGCTAGAGAGGCGTTGGCCCCTGTCGATGATTTCGCACGTGGTGGTTTAAACAATAAAGGAAGCTGTGCTGATTGGGATGTTTCAATTAACTGCTTGATGGCCGTGGAAACCAAAAAGCCTAATAAGCTCTGGTTGTAAGAACACAAATGCCCTTCCGTGGCCAAGTGGTTAAGGCGTCAGCTTTGAGATTGAACTGTCTCAAGAGTGTGGAGGTTTACTTTGAACCCCAGATACTACCAGTCATCCTATAAATCGGATATGTACTGAAAATAATTGGTTAGGTTAGGTTAGGTTTGAATTATCGTCGCTTTAGAGCTACACGAGGGCAATTGGCGACGGGGTCGTATTTTAGAACTAGAACCACAGTCAAATGACAAACCGACACCTGAATAGGCACCCAACGCAACAGTTGAGGGCGACACCGTACGCAGCGTTACAACTTTGAAGGATATTTAATGTGCACTCCCTTACACGGGGTATTATTCGTCGGGCATTTTTGGCTGCAAGGACCGTTTATAGGTCGGCAGTTATTTTGGCGATGCCCGGACCCGAACCTGGGGCCTTTCGCATGACAGGCGAGTGCCTAAAAGACTTGGCGTAGACTTGGAAAACGTAAGAAATTACTGATGTATCTACCTATTCGGAAGAAAAAAAAAGCTGTATTTTGCTCACTACGTATGCGCCAAATGAAGACGCAGAGCTAAGCGCGAATTCTAACTCATCACTATGCTGATATCACGTAGTAAGGCAATTTCATCCCAGTGCCTTGACGTGCAATTTCAATCCTTATACAAACCCAAAAAAATATAAGCCCATACGACGCTTAGCGTTGTCCATTGATCTCAACCTAAATACACAAACAAATCAAGTCATTAAAAAAATTTCAAAGGTAACAAATTCAAATTATTTATGGATATATTTTTTTAGTCCTTCTGAAGTTCAAATGGCGATGATACTCCAAGAATTTATCAGTATAATTAAAGACGTAAATTTACTTTGCCCTAAATGACACCTTGCCCTAAATGACGTAAATTTGCTTTGCCCTAAATGACGTCTTACCCTAAATGACGTAAATTTACTTTGCCCTAAATGACGTCTTTATCACGTAAACATTAAATACTCATTAAAATAAAATATGTTTCATTTCAGCTTTTGATAACAAATGAGAAAACAAGTATCAACGAATCTAGCTAATTTCAATTGAAATATGTTATTTCTCGCTAGTATTTCGCTAACTTCATCTCATAAGTAAAATAACTATACATATAACAAGTATAAAATAACTTGCAAAGGAAAACTTTCATTATTTAGATGCCTTAAATTCCCTCTTTGGAACAAGCATTTTGGTCACAGCTTGTTTTCATTGTTTGTTTGTTTTTTAATTTAAAATTTTAACACAGAAATTTTCATTATTAATATATTAAAAAAAATATTTGTGCAGAAAGAGTTTTGAAAACCTCCTTAATATATATATTTTTTTATTATGATAAAATTATGCAATTATTTTTTTTTTTTTAATTTATGTGTGTTGCTGTAAAAAACTGATTTTCAGGCGACGGGTTTATGCGCCTGTATTCCTCTGTTGGCTAATGTAATGTTCAAACCCATAACATCAATAAATTAAAACCATTCAAGGCTTTCAGAAGCAAACGGAAGCATTTTCAAAGGTCATTTCAACCCTCGTTTGAAAAAAGTAAGGCCATAACTACTTAATTTCAATACAAGAAGCTAACCTTTCCGTTAAAACGTGAGCAATGCCTTATTAGAGAGCAGCTGAAAGTTTACACCTTGTTGCAGATGAAGGTGATATTTAAATAAAATCGATTATTCTAATGGGTACGTTAGGTTTTTGATGTGAATTTATTTGAATGTCTAATGTTTTTGTTCGGTTATGGTTCGGGTTTAATGGATAAACCACGCTCAAGATTGAGGAAGTTGAATTAATTTTCCAATTTGTTTCCAGACAATAGTCTTTTCAAAAGTACGCTTAATGGTGTCATTCACACTAGTAAAAATGTAACTAAATTAGTCAGCAATTGACTTTAAAGTATGAAACATGTCGCTTCTGTTAAAAACCAAAGAACTGTATAGTGGGGTAGAGGAACGACTCGTACTAAGCTGTCATCGACAGTCATGGCTCATTTCGGAGCCCAAATAGAGTGGTAGAAGAGCAATTTAATTTATAATTTTGATACCGAGAAAAAAGTACAATCAGGGCAAAGGCGGGAATCAATCCCGCACCCGTTACAGCGCGCGGACTGCTAGCGTTATGGCCTGCGATTCAAACCACTCGGCCATCAGGCCCCACATACCACCTTTATAGTCGTCGTGTTGGTCCATGGTGCTGTTGCCATATTTAGTCTCTATCCTACTATAGAACTCTTTGGTAAAAACGCTAGCATATTACAGTGGCTTAAGACGTCATTTTTGGCTGTCTTGTACATTTGCATGCAATTTCTTAGCAACTTCTGAGTGATGTATCTGATGAAAATACACAATGTGTTTTGGATGTACTTAGACCAAAAAAGTACTTAAAAAGGGGGGTCTTCTAGGTTCCAGTTGTTTTCATCAAAACTTCATTCGATGATTTTGTTTTATCCAACGGTTGACTAAGTCTGAAAAATATGCGGAGGGGGGGGGGGGGGATATTGCTAACAACTGCAAAAAATCTTAGCCGATTTTTTCCTTCTAGACAGACAGTCATAGCTTTTTTTTTATGCGAGTTTTATGGAAATTTAATGTGCATATTTCGAGTGAAATTAATTATTATTGAACATTTTTAAACTGATATTTAGAATCTGCAGCTTCTAATGTACAGAAAAAATATAAGTCTGCATTAAGCAAATTTCTCATAGCTTTTATTGTATAGTTTTAAATGGATAATATAGAACAATACAAAATGAACGCTGTGCAATAAAAACTGAGTAATTTTGGACAACACTGCTGTTCGTCCACCCAGGATAGAATAATAAACAGGAACCCGTTGACGGCGACTTCCGAATAAAAACGTTATTTAAAGTTGTTTTAAAATTATTTTTTCGTGTGACTTAGTTGACCTTAAAATAATTGTTAAGGACTAAGGTGATCAATTGTCTTATTGTATTGTTTATTTAGGTAATGCAAAGAAGAAAGCTAGTTATCGCTCGGCATACGTTCTTGCTAATCGCAGTTGGGTAAATTTGGTTAGTAGCATATTTGAAATATTGCATCGAATGCGTTAATTTAATGAACTAAACGAGCCTTTATAAGATCAGAATTTACTCACAATTGTTTACAAATAAACAAAAGGAATTTCAATCTTAAATCGGAATTCATCCATTTTAACATGCATTCTGAGAAATCTAAAATAGCATGTAGTAATACACTGCTCAAAACAATTAGGGGAGCACATGTTTTAAACCCTTTCGCTCCCAATAATTCCTTTGGGAATCATCAGCTTGTGATTTTTTTCTGACTAAGTTAAATTCGCCACTTATGTATCGTTAGATACATCGTTAGATGGAAGAATAACGTATTTGGAAGAATTTAATTTTTTTTTATATTAATAAAAATATGAAAAATATGGTAAAATAAATTTCACTTTAAAACAGTTTTAGAAAATAAATTGACCCTTAATTTTTCATGCTTGCATTTTTTAGATGTTTAAAAATATATTTCAAATATTTTTAACAAAAAGTTTTGAAAAAATTATTGTTTTAATTTATTAAAAAGTTATTATTCCATTTCGCCCCTTTAAATTTAAGTATTAAAAACTTAAGATTTTTTCTCCTGTTTTTTACTATTTCATTTCGAATGCATAGTGAACCTATTTAACAAATTTTAGATTTATAGGACAAAAATTAAAAAGTCGGTTAAGTTAAAGTTGGAATTAAAAAGTGCTCCCCTAATTGTTTTGAGCAGTGTACGTAATAAATAATAATTGTATAAAAGCAGGAGGAGTGGTTTTCGTTGATGCTGCCATCTAGTGTTTACTATAACAGTGTGATTAAATAAGATCAAGTATTTTGGTGCTGCCATCTAAATTTGAACTACAGAACCATAATGCTAAATCATTGTTAAATTACACAATAGAAAGAAAAAAAATTAGCTAGTATTCTAATAATATGATAAATATTGAGATGTTGGTGCTTCTACCTATTTTTAAAAATCGAAAGAAGCTTGCAATTTTACAGTTATTAAAAAAAAAGTCGGTGGGGTGTGGAATAGTTGCAGTCAAATAGGGCTGGGATGTATATGGGCTTATTTTATATTGGCTTACATTAATTTAATAAATTTATCGTACACCTGGATTCTATTGTTTTATTGCGAATTTATAACAACGCTAATAAGAAAATAAAGAAACACCAATCCTGAAGTTAAATGCATTTTCGAATGATGTCAAGTCAGATGACTAGATATTGTTTTTTGTTTTGTTTAAAAATCCCAATTTTTTTTTCACATATATCTGTGTTTGAGATAATTCTATGGTGCATGTGGTGGCTTACAGAAACTATAGATATGAGAAATAAATTCAAAAATAATATTTAATGTTTAAAAATGAGATATAGAATACATTTTTTAATATTTATGTATATTAACAATATCCTCACTCAACAAATGGAAAAAATGTATATAATGAGGTTTAACTGAAGTAATGATATCGTTAACCTTTTTCTCCAGTCCAATATTTAAATATCGAAACAAATGTTTAACTAGATGAAGCTAAAGCTTCTTTACTTTCATTAAATGTTTGCTAAATAACATAAAACAAATTAACCCTTTAATTCCTTTTGACAATTTGGCAGCATCATTTTAGAATTTTTTTTATCGTCTGCAGCCATTTATAATATCAAAAAGCACATCATTCGATTCTTCAAATATTTTTCGATTGTAAAATATTTTTTATTAATCCCAATAGATGTCACTCCTATTATTTTATTTAAAAAAATATCAGAAACATGATGATGCCAATTGTAATCACTGGGACTGAAAGGGTTAAAATGATGAAACTATAATATTAGGAAAAAGATTTTTGTCAAAAGTGCGGAAATTTTATAACAAAAAGAGATTCAAAATCTTTCAGAAAAAGCTTAAAGAATTTTTTTAATAATCCATTTGATTTTTTTCATTAATAAGTTGTCTCCGTTCATAATATCTTTTAATTTTGGTATTAAGATGTGTTCAAAATAAGGTTTAGACTAAATTTTTTGTCCATTTTGGGCTGTTGGTTAACAAGACACAATTTCAAAGCTTCAACAACCAAGTTATTGATGATTTGCGTACTGAAACAATTTGTAACACACTATTTTAACTTTTAATCTCTTACTATTTCAGAAAATTATCCTAATTCAAGGTATTACTTGGCCTACGACTTAGATCATCCGATGCAACCGACTAAGATGGCCATATCTGGAGAGGCTCTGAAGATAGCCCCGCATAAATTGCCACCTTTAAGAAACCTCAGGGGTCCCGCTCCAGAGTTAGACCCTATTGAACTGAACTGGAACTCTGGAGATGGAGCATCCCATGATAAGCTGGTGAAGCCTATTTTTGGGTCAGTTGGCGACAGCTTTAGGGAGAATATATACCACATATGGCACGAATTCGTCGATCACAATTGACACTTGACTTTACAGTTTGCATTGGATGTGAAAAACGTTCGCCAAGAATACTATTTCAAGGAATTTGAGTTTTAAAGATTGTTTCAGCAATTCTATTTTTTTAAGTACATATTTCCGAAACTTCATTATGTAAAGAACCTCCTAAAGCAATAGCATTAAAAAATTGTGTCAAAAAATTATTGAAAAAGTTGCTTTAAAATGTCTATTTTAACAGGGAAAGTATAGGATTGGCGTCAAAAGTTTGTTTGCTTTTACAGGGTTGCCGGGCTTCACCGACCCCGTTTGACGAGTGTTTCGATGCTCCTTCAAGAGTTTTAGTTCAGTTCAGTGGCAGACCCCCTTCCTCGATAGCTCAACGACGCCGAAAACGACCTCTAAGTCCAAAAACTACATAACTGGAAGGGAGTTGCCATGAACAGGGGGAGCTGGAGATAGCGTACTGGCTGTTGAAGCAACCAAGTCCTACAAAGGGCTGTTGCGCTCATGAAGAAGACTTGGCTTTGCCTTGATCCACGTAAAGGATTGTGAAGATGTTTTTATGCTTTTGCACTTGATGTCGATTTGCGAGAACGCCATTTGAACGCACAAGGCACTAACAATGAAAATATACAACACAAGAAAGAGTTGAATCCCAAAATGTAGAATAATCCATTGTAAGATCCTAACTTCTCTCGAAAGAAACCTGTGGAAAAAGAAAAAAAATAATGTATGGTTATACGAAATGGCCTTTTTTATTAATTAGAAGTCATCACATCATGTCTTTCAAAGCAGTATACAGTGTGTCCATAAGAGAATGTCCGAGTTTTAATGGTATACCCTTGAGGGGGGGGTTATATTTTACTAAATACAGGGCTAGTCAAAATGAATAGGACAATAAGAAAACTACTTTTAGACGAATGTATGTTTATTGTAGCCAAACTACAGCTACGTACGGACAGATCAACTATCAACCTACCAACTATTGTCCTATTCATTTTGACTAACCCTGTATAACAAATCATACATAAAATTGAAGGAAAACTAACCTAGTTTTCCCAATAAGTGCTCAATGTGTGAACCTTTAGTGATACGGCACACATCTTAAAGAAAATGCAATTCTTCCCAAACTGTCTGAAGCAAGTCCGGAGTAATGGAAGCAACAGCCTGTGCAATTCTACCTTTCAAGGTTGGTAAATCTTGGGGTATCGCTTATCTGAAATTGTTGGAGTTATTCTTTATTCGTCACACCTTCAACCACAACTGTTGAACGATTACAGCTGATACCATTACAGTTTTAAACTCGGATATTCTTTTACGGACACCCTGAATTACAATTCAAATTTTTCTGCATCAGATAGAAAATACTTCCAAAAAAGTATTCAATTTTGGTTAAATTCATTCATTGACAGATAGAACTAAATTGGCTTTAAGACTATGGCTATAAAACTGTTATTTCCTAATTCTAAATGTCCCTGATGCTTAACTGAACCGAGTGATCCTTTGCCGTGAAAGTTCATCAAAATATTCCAAATCATTATAAACCAGTGTTGCTGATCTTGAATACTTATTTCTATAAATTATCAAAATGGGGTTGTCTAGTATTTATAAAAAAAAATCTTTTTAATCGATTTAGATAGGGATAAACACGTCTAAATTTTAATTTTTTTTTCATGTCTATGCATTATTTCAATACTTTGTCAGCATTTGAAGTATTACTGCTTCAAAAAATGTTAAAATATTCTAAGCAGAGCATAGGCAGGAGCGACGAAGCAACTTTCCGATAAAATGTTCATTTCTGATAAAATTTATCCACGGACATAGGAAAACGTCACACGAATTATACAATAAGACAACTGTACCAGTCACCAGAGTATATAATATCACGATTGCACCTCACTGCTTCAGTCACGAAAGTTGTCAAGCAAATTCAAGGTTTTATTTACTTTATATTAATTCAGAAAAAAAATTTCAAAATAAATTTTTATTTAATATTTGTAACACTCTCAGAAATAACACTTTCATTGTTGACGATTCATGAATCCTCAAGCCTCATTTCGTTAATTTTGAGGATTGTTTCGTCAAACTATCACGTGACTTTTGAGTAAACGCGAATCCTCCCTTTTACGATCGTGATTTGGCGATTCTGTATCTTGATTTTTAGGAAACTGAATCTCATTGTTGTACTCACATGCTCAAAAATGACGAAATATTTCCTTAGATTAGACGACATTCAAATCCTCATGAAAATGACGATTCAAATTTCCTCGCTTTGAGGAAACGAAAACTCGGAGCAATTGCCTGTAATGGAATCGTCAAAATTTAGGAAAATTTCGTCGATTTTGAGCATTCATTTTTAAGAGTGAATCGGACACATGCAATATACCATTTCTGGCACATTTTATTTGAAGGGCATAGAGGAAGAACCCCTTCCTTGCATAGTAGTATGTCTGCATCTGTTCTGCTTGGCGACCTAAAGTGGCGAATCGACCTGGCAGTCATCGCCTAAACTGGCGTGAAGAAACCAGTTTTGCGTTGGTTCTTATCACGCAACGCAGGGCTTTCTATCTCTGCTACTAAAATTACCGCCAGACAAATAGTCTGACTATTACACCGCAGAAGAAGAACCAATGGAAAAACCGGTTTTCGATCATCACTACCAGCCAAGCAGATTTCAATGCGGACAGAATCCTTGTCGATAAAGGGGTTTTTCCCCTGTACTCTTCATTTGATTAAACAAAACACTTATAGACTACTTCATTGCCTTACCTATGAGCGAAGACTGCGTCAAACTCATGGGCGCGTACAGGACCAATCTGGAGGCCAGCGCCATGGTCACTTTGTCTTCCTCGATGAAGTCTCTGATTATCCCAGGTCCCGTGATCAAAAGACCCCCGAGGAACAGACCAATCATGAAGGCGACCGTCATAATCGGAAGGAAACCCCGTAGGTATACGAGCGCTACCATCAGGATCGCGGTGCCAGCGTAGCAGATTGCAGAAAAGGCGATGTTGCTCATGTACCTGCGGCAAAAATGACAAAACTAACATGACAAACAAGTAATTATTTCGACGTCATTGATAATGTGTTAATCTGAAACTTCATGTTTTGCGAATTTGGGCATATACTCAAAAAAACCTGTGGTGACTCAAAAATTGCGTTTTCTCCAGGTGTTACAGGATGAAACAATAAAAAAAAAGTGTTACAGTAACTTTGGAAATGGCCGGATCTGAACCTGACGCCTTTGTCTAGCAAGGCAAACGCTCAACCGACTGGACCTTCCAGCCTTATACATTTGTTAAGAAATTAATGATATACTAACTCCTATAGCAGATATGACAACTGCATTCGTTAAGCTTACAAAAAGAAAATTTGTAATTTTTAAGTACAAGAAAATACTTAAATTATTTTCATCCGAGTTTCAGAAAACTAAAATATTGAGAAAAAGTGGGATACATATGATATAAGACACGAATTTTCAACAAAGGGTGTCCCTAAATAAGAATGTCCGAGCTTAAAATTGTAATAGATATCAGCTGTAATCGTTCGACAGTTGTAGTAACAGTTTCAGATAAGCGAACCAAACGATTTACCAAATTTGAAAGGTGGAATTGCGCAGGCTGTTGCTTCCATCACTCCGGACTTGCTGCAGACAGCATGGGAAGAATTGCATTTTCGTTTGGATGTGTGCCGTATCTCTAAAGGCACACACATTGAACACTTACAGGAAAAACTAGGTTCATTTTCCTTCAATTTCATGTATGATTTGTTATATTTGGAATAAAATAAACTACTGTAATATGCAATTAAAATTCGGACATTCTCTTAAGGACGCCCTGTATAACGAGAAGAATATTAATCGCAGTTACACGCTTCGAGCGTTTGATTCCAGCAGCCATTTGAGCGTGACCTTGATTTCATCAAGTTAACAATTTAGCAAGCCGACACTCTGAGCTTCCGCTGAAACTGGCGCTCAAAGTTACGAAACCAAACGAGATGGATTCGTGACCTTGAGCGCCAGTTTCAGCGGAAGCTTAGAGTATCTGCTTGTTAATTTGTTACCTTGATAAAATCAAGGTCACGCTCAAATGGCTGCTGGAATCAAACGCTCGAAGCGTGTAATTGCGGTGTAATTTCACTAACTTGAGATCTGTCACCCAGCCCAGCCCGAAACGTCCAATCAGGTCAGAGACGGAGAGACACATTAAGACGTAGACCTCTTGGTGTCCTGAGACACCTGCGTCTCTGGCGAAATCGACGATGATCGTCATGACGGTGGTGAAGATGAAGATCATGGCACTTTGGGTGAAAAGGATTAGGATGAACGTTGGGTCAAGGAAGACGCTGAAGGCGTAGAACGAAGAACGTTTTGGTGCGTCTTGTTCGTGATTCGATTGTGTAGTAGTATTTTCACAATGAATGTCATCTTCTGATTGTCTCATTGTCGTGTTTTCACAATGAATATTGTCTGATTGTCTCATTGTCGTGTTTTCACAATGAATATTGTCTGATTGTTTTAACGTCAGATTTTCACGAAGCGTACCATCGTTTGATTGTCTTATTGTCGTATTTTCACAATGAATGTTATCTAATTGCTTTAACGTCCGATTTTCACGATGTGTACAATCGTTTGGTGTTCTTGTAGTTCGATTTTCACGATGAATACCATCGTTTGACGATGTAATTGTTGTATTTTTCCAATGAATATCAACTTTTGATTGACTAACTGTTGGATTTTCACGATGCTCATCATCATCTGATTGTCTTATTGTTGTATTTTTACAATGAATACCATAGTTTGATGGTTTTGCTGTCTGATTTTCCCAATGGATTGAAGCTCTTTGTACCAAATCTGACTCAGCTGCGTTCGAAACAGAGGACGACAGATTATCTCTACTGCAATAGTAATATGAAGGCTTGAGTGATTCATAGCATTTAGGATATGAATTTACAGCAAGAAGATTGTCAGAAGCTAATGGACACCTGGGATCATTTTCTTTCCAATTATTTTTGAAAGAAGATTCAGAACATTTTCCCTGACCGTCCACAACATTACACATCAAACTGTGATCACTCCTTTGACAACTCTCTTCAATACAAACGTTCTCAACCGAGTCGTATTGATAATTTTCTTTCGTGTCATTGATTTTGTTGTCATCGGACTGTTTTAGAACAGATTTCGGGGATTTCAACAGAAGTGCTGCTGGTACTCCATGTAGGATAAGTCCAGAAAGGATCAGAAACGTTCCAGAAGTCCCATAGGTGTCCAGAAAGAGTTCCACGATGACCGGTAGCACCAATCCAGCGACGCATTCCCCACCAAAAGCTATTCCGTTGGCTATTGAAATATACTTTTCAAAATGCTGGTTCAGTATTTGGGGTAGTAGCATCGTCCCTAATCCAAACCCCAGACCTGTAAAAAGATGCGCTGTTGATTAACAAGAAAAATTGACACAACAAACTATTTCCTGGAAAAAGATTCTAGTAATCGGTACAACTATAGCTTAACTAACAGTGTTTCAAATAGTTTGTAGCTAGTTTTTCCGATGAAATTTGTGAATTACACACACATATTTGCATTAATTTGTAATAAAATTATTCATTTTCTCGTTTTATGAGTGTTTTACATTATTATAACATTACTTTAAGTTATAAATTATATTTAACTAGCAGTATGGTCCCGCCTTACTGGGAACCCATTAACTTCGCATTGCTTCCTTTTAGAGGCATGTTTACTGTTGAAAATACACTCAAAATCAAAACAAAATTAAATTCGTGTTGGCGCATGCGCACTTAATAAAGCAAACACTAATAGAGGATGAAGCAGCCTTCGGGCGAGCACATATCTCAACCAAACTCAATCAATCAAACTAATAGAGGATGGCGTCAAGCCCCCGTTTCGGCCCGGTCCATGTATTTTCAAGCCCTGTTATGGTCCCGCAATCCCACGTGGATGACGCTTTTTTAAAACTAGTTATATTAATTAAAAATCACAATCAAGTATGAAAAAACTAAGCCTCAGGTGCACACGTAGGTATTAAAAGGAATCTATATTAAAAATTTCGAATTTTTTAGAGCAGTCTAAGTAGGTCTTTTGCGATCCACAGACAAACAGACAGACAGACTCTTTCTTTTATTATTATAGATATGAATCATATTTATATAGTATTAAGTTTGGCGAAACTGTTCGATGGTATAATACACAACTACCTGAGACCACGCTTTGCTTCTAGATTGACATTTGACTCGGGCGTTGACTGAACGTGATTGGTTTGATCAATGTTATTATAAATCTAGTAAAATGGTTGCTAAAAATGTGATTATTTTTCTTCGATAACACCATCCAAGCAGGTTTATTACATACACCAAATTTTCCGTAAACGGGCTCCCGAAATTGGTTGTAATTATAGTCTGAATTTTCCTTAGAACAGTACCAGGTACAAGGAGAATGATAAAAATCTCATTGAGATAATAAACTTTTAATAAAAAAAAATGACTAACCAAATGTAAAGGTCATTTGACTTACCATATACTCCTCCCCATAGTACAGTGACAGTTGTGATGTCTTCAGCAAAAAAGCACGCGCCAGCTCCCAAGGCTGACAAGAAACACCCGCAGGCAACCAGCAAGCGTATTTCAACTCTGCGACCGACATATCCTATCAACGGACCTACGAAACCAAGGATGTGAAACTCAAGATGGTAGAAATAAATACCATATTCTATAAATAACTTTCCAGCCAAAATATTCTGCAAAATTGCTGTACCAAAACTTCAAAATACTAAATGGATTTGAAGCACTAGGTCTGCATAAAAGGCTGCAGTTTCTCTGCTTTCCATCCAAAATATTCTGCACAATTGCTTCACAAAAGCTTCAAAACTGAAGGGATTTGAAACACTAGGTCTGCAGTTTTCTTGCAGCAAAAAACTGCAAAAAGGCTGCTGTTTTTCTGCCTACCATCCAAAATATTCTGCACAATTGATTCACAGAAACTTCCAAAACAACTGAAGGGATTTGAAACACTAGGGTGCAGAAAAAATCTGTTTTCTTGAAGCAAAAGAAAACTGTAAAAAAATTGCGGTTTCCTTGCACCAAAAGGAAACTGTAAAAAACTGCAGTTTTTCCAGCAGACTGTTTCAAATCCCTTCAGTATTTTTTGAATTTTTTTTTTTAGCAATTCTGCAGAATTTTTTGGTTGGGTTATTTTCCGTAACACAGAAAATTATAAATACCAAATACCAAAAACAGGTTGACACTAAATTTTAACTATTTTTGTAAAGACATGTTTTGCCCAACACAACGAACGATCGCGAGAAGAGACAAATTATTATATCCATGCGCAATTGATAAAAAAAAAACGTTTACTATAATATTTTCTAAAATATATATGAAAAATTCAATATAATCATTTTAAAGTACCTGTTGCTGTTTGTAAAGAATTCTCTAATATGAATTTTGTTTACTAAGTACAGTTGTTAATTGCAGTTTATTTATTTAATTTTATGTTTAAAGTTTTGTCTGTGGCAACATTGTTTTTGTAAGAAAAATCAGTTTTCGAAATAAAGTCTTGGAGTATGCAACGGTTTTGCTTCCGTCCATTTTTTTTATATATAGGAGCAGAAAGCTCAGAGAAGCTTCAGCTTTGTTCTGCAAATCCTTAAAGAATAATTTTTGAGTTTATTTAACATTTCTGGCGTCCGCGACAGGACGGAAGTTGATTCTCAAGATGTTTAAAGAAGTAAAAAACTTCAAAAAGGAAGATCTGAAAGCCGTTGCTATGGAAATTGGCGAAGATGTTCCGCCAAATGCAAAAGTAGCTGAACTAAAGAACATAATTTTGAATAGTGACGAGTACAAAAATGATCCGGATTTTGTTAAGACGATGCTGGAAAATGCTATTTCTGAGAGAAAATCTCAAGAAGAAAATGATAAAGATAAAGAAGAAGCTAGGCTTAACTTAGAAAAACTGAAGCTCGAAGCTGATAAAGAAGTAAGACTTGAAGAAGCAAAAGCAAGACTTGAAGCTGAATCTAAATTGAATTTTGAGAAAGCGAAGATGGAGCACGAACTAGAACTGGCCAGAATTCGCATTCAAGAGCAAGGCCAAATAGAAAATCAGACTGCGACCGGAGAAAACGGCAACTCGAAAAGAAAATTTACCCTGCCGAAATTGGAATTTCGTCAGTTTAGTGGTGATATTAAAGAATGGCTCGCATTTTGGAGTCAATTCCAACATATTCATGATGATAATGATATCGCCCCCGAAGACAAATTCCAGTATTTGATACAAGCCACTGTTACTGGGTCTCGTGCTCGTGAAGTCGTAGACAGTTTCCCGCCAACAGGGGCAAATTATGCGAAAGTAATTGAAAGTTTGAAAGCTCGTTTTGGTAGGGAAGATTTGTTGGTTGAAGTATATGTTAGAGAGCTCTTAAAATTAGTAATATCAGTTCATAAAAATGAAAAATTATCTATGACGTCTCTGTATGATAAAGTGGAGTCTCACATGAGGGCTTTGGACTCTTTAGGTGTCACGACTGATAAGTGTGCTTCCATTTTATATCCTATGGTTGAATCGTGCTTCAATGAAGACTTCTTGAAGGCATGGAACAGGCATCCGAGTTCTTCCTCTTCAGCTGATGCTAAGGAGAGACTAAATAATCTCATGCAATTTATTAAGACAGAAGTGGAAGGGGAAGAAAGGATCAATTTAGCAATGTCAGGCTTTGGATTGAATGAACCTAGAAGCAAACAGCCTCCAAATAAGAAGCAATGGAATAAAATCCCTACCGCGGCGAACTTGCTGACAACTTCAACGAAAGATAATAAGAAATCTTGTATTTTCTGCATGGGTAAACATGCTAGTGCTGACTGTTTCTCTGCCCAAAAGATGAGTTTGGAAGAGAGGAAGAGTGTAGTCCGAGAAAAGCAGTGTTGTTTTGCCTGCTTGACTCCCGGCCACACTGCCCGTAAATGCAGAGCGTTTCTCAAATGTATATTGTGTGGGAGAAAACATGTGCCCTTGATGTGCGAAGCAAACGAATCAAAGAGAAATGACGTTAAAAAGACAGAAGAAACTGAAGTTAACAATGAAGTTACTATGTCTAATGTAAGTGGAAGTCCTAAAGTGTTTCTCCAGACCCTAAAGTGCAAACTAATATCAGATAAGAAGGAAATCCTCGTACGAGTTATTCTAGACACGGGATCTTCCAAATCTTATGTTGTAAAGAGTCTTGCAGAAGAGATGGGGTATAATCCGGTAAAAAAGGAGACTTTAGTGCATTCCCTCTTCGGTGGAGTAAAATCTGAAGAATCGAAACACTCATGCTACAGAATAAGACTAAAAAGTATAAAGAACAATTTTGCTTGCAACTTTGAAGCGTTGGATCAAGTAACCATTTGCAGTGATGTTTCACCTGTATGTCCAGGGCCTTGGCTGAAAGAGCTGCAAGAAATGGATATTATCCTAAGTGATGTTGGTGCAGTGTCTCATCCGGTAGATGTTTTAATTGGAGCGGACATTTTTGGGAAAATTATGACTGGTCAGCGAAAGGTCCTATCAAGCGGTTTAGTGGCAATTGAAACATTGCTCGGGTGGACTCTGCTGGGCAAAGTTCCTGATAATGAAGTCGCATCTGCTAATGCTATGATGGTAACTTCCCTGTTAGTGAAAGACATGGACATATCAGATATGTGGCGATTGGATTCTATCGGTATTCAAGATCCATCAGAACAGAAAACTAAAGAAGAACTTCATGAAGCCACAATGGATCATTTTCTAAAGACTGTGGATGTCAATGAAGATCAGCGTTTTCATGTTTGCTTGCCCTGGATCGATACCCACTTGCCATTGCCAAACAATTTCGACTTAGCACTCAGAGGGCTAGAAGTGACAAGCCGCAAGCTGAAAAATGAAAAGTTATACGATGCTTATGGAGAAGTATTCAATGAGTGGGAGCAGGAAAACATCATCGAAGAAGTTCCAAAAGAAGAGATGATGTTACCATGTCATTATTTACCCCATCGACACGTAGTGAAGGAAAATAGTACCACAAGGATTAGGCCCGTGTTCAATGCTTCTTCTAAACAAAAAGGATCTCCAAGTCTAAATGATTGCGTCGAAAAGGGACTAAATTTGATAGAACTAATACCCTCCATAATATCTAGGTTTCGAATGTTTAAATTTGGTGCAACAGCTGACATTCGCAAAGCCTTTCTTCAAATCAGTCTCAATAAACAAGATAGAAATTTCTTACGCTTTCTGTGGTACAATGAAGAAGGCAAGCTAAAGTATTATCGTCATTGCAGAGTTGTCTTTGGAGTGTCCTGCAGTCCATTCTTGCTTGCTGCAACGATAAAATACCATTTGGAAACGAAGCTTGATGAAGCTCTCCATGGGAATAAAAGATACCCAGAAGATATTATACGACATCTGTTAAACAGCTTTTATGTGGACAATTGTCTAATTAGTGTCAAGTCTGAAGCAGAGTTGAAGCAGTTTATCGAAGTTGCTAGTGAAATTATGGCTGAAAGGAAGTTCGATTTAAGAGGGTGGGAGTACAGTGGCCCGTCGGAGTCTATAGAAAGTCCTACCAATATCTTGGGAATGATGTGGGACAAACAGAATGATACCCTTTCTATAAGTCTTCCTGATGTCACAGAAGCCAAGAATGAAGTAATCACAAAAAGAAATATTTTGGCTGCTTCACACAAAGTTTTTGACCCAATAGGAATTACCAGCCCTGTGATGCTACGTCCAAAACTCTGGTTACAAGATTTGTGGAAGTCTAAGATCGGCTGGGATGGAGAAATTGACAGTAAAACTCGCCAAGATTTTTTAAAGTGGCTAAATGAGCTCGAGCATCTAAAGAATTTGAAAGTGCCAAGATGGTTGCATTGTGAAGTAGGGGCCGAAAACTTTTCGTTGCATTTTTTCTGTGATGCGAGCAAACTTGCCTATTCAACGGTTGCCTTTCTACGAGTTGATGATGGAGCTACTGTTCATGTGCAGCTTATACAAAGTAAAACAAGAATTGCTCCTTGCGGAAAGAAAGAAACAACAATTGCTCGGCTGGAACTTCTTGGTGCCACCATTTCTGCTCGTCTTTCTACTGAAGTCCTAAAGGAGTTTAAAACAAAGAATGTTTATTTCTGGACAGACTCTACAACAGTGTTGGCTTGGCTAAAACGAGAAGATGTGTGGGTTGCATTTGTACAGAACCGTGTCCAAGAAATCAGGCAACTGACACCAGTTGAAGCCTGGAGACATGTACCTGGGTCCTCAAATCCTGCAGACCTCCCAAGTAGAGGATGTTCATCCCAACAGCTTTGCTGCCTAAAATGGTGGGAAGGACCCAGCTGGTTGTACCTATCTCCTCATGAATGGCCAGCTATCGACCCAGAAAGAGATGTAAATGAAGAAGAAGTAATCAAAGAAAAAAGAAAAACGGTTGTCTCATCCATGATAAATATTGACGATGAAGATATCTGTTGTGATCGTTTTTCTTCTTACAGTAAGAATATCAGAGTACTAGCATGGAGTTTACGTTTTATCCATAACATTTCACACGAACATAAACTGAAAGGTAATTTGAGCTCTGAAGAATTTCAACAAGCAGAATCTTTGTTTTTTAAATCCATACAGTCAAAGACTTTTCAAGATGATAAGTTCCTTTCGAAAATGCAAGCATTTAGAGATGAAAATGGAATTTTGAGAATTAGAACAAAACTTGTGGAGAGTGACGAAAACGTGGAATTCAGATTACCAGTTCTTTTACCTGCGTGTACTATCGTTGAGAAATTAATTCGCGAAGAACATGAAAAAGCTATGCATGCCGGTTCTTCAATTGTACTTGCCAAACTAAGAGAAAAGTTTTGGATACTTAGAGGGAAAAAGTTGGTAAAGAAAGTTTTGTCTAAATGTGTGCCATGCCAACGCTACAAATCCCGACCAGTTGAAGTACCCTTTGCTCCACTGCCAAGAGAGAGAATTACACAGACTAAAGTCTTTGAAGTGTCCGGTGTCGACTATGCCGGTCCTCTCAACTTGAAGACAAAGGGTAAAGCTTGGATAGTTTTGTTCACATGCGCAGTGTACCGAGCGGTCCACTTTGAACTGGTCGAGTCGCTCAGTACAGATGCTTACATTCAAGCTTTGAGAAGATTCATTGCCAGAAGAGGCAGAGTTTCCGTCCTATATTCAGATAACGGCACGAATTTTGTAGGGACTAACAATGCCTTGAAAGGTTTAAACTGGGAAGAAATAGCTGTGTTCTCAACCGCTCGGAAAATCACTTGGAAATTCATTCCACCCACAGCAGCCTGGTGGGGTGGTTGGTGGGAGCGTATGGTTAGAATGCTGAAAGAACTCCTGCGCCGGGTGTTGGGGAAGTCTACTGTCAACTATGAAGAGCTGAACACGATACTGTGTGACTGCGAGGCAGTGATAAACGCTAGGCCCCTTACTTACCTGCAAGATGATCCAAATGACTTGGTACCATTGACTCCTGACATGTTCATTTACAGTGGGGGTAACAGCGAAACTCCAGATCTAGACATTGTAGACCGATCTTCCTTGATAAAACGTGTAAAGTATTTACAAAAATTACGCGAAAATCTCAGGCAACGATTCAGAAATGAATACCTCGATCTATTAGTTCACAAAGGAATCAGGAGAAGTGACGTTTTGAATGTGGGTGACGTTGTTTTAATTGGTCAAGATAACATACGGCGCATCGATTGGCCTCTTGGGATTATTTTAGAAGTCTTTCCCGGTAGAGATGGGTGTCCAAGAGTAGCGAGATTGAAGACCTCCAGGGGGGAGAGAATCCGCCCCTTTCAGCGGCTGTACCCTTTGGAAATATCTGGAACTGATGTAGATGTGCTACAGGCTGCCAGAAGATCGTTAAGGAAGAGACATTGAGATTCATTGTCGAACTATCGAACTTGTTTTTATTTTAAAAAGACTCTTTTTGGACTCTAAATTGTGCTGATAATTCTAAATATCAAATTTTCTGTTGCAAAGTGATAACCTTTGCAAGGTGGGAGTATGTTGCTGTTTGTAAAGAATTCTCTAATATGAATTTTGTTTACTAAGTACAGTTGTTAATTGCAGTTTATTTATTTATTTATTTAATTTTATGTTTAAAGTTTTGTCTGTGGCAACATTGTTTTTGTAAGAAAAATCAGTTTTCGAAATAAAGTCTTGGAGTATGCAACGGTTTTGCTTCCGTCCATTTTTTTTATATATAGGAGCAGAAAGCTCAGAGAAGCTTCAGCTTTGTTCTGCAAATCCTTAAAGAATAATTTTTGAGTTTATTTAACAGTACCATAATATACATTTTTTTCTAGCTTCAGTACAGTTACATTAATTTGAAACTTAGCAGATGCTGAACTACATTTCAGAAAAATACATGCGTGTTACACCCTTTAAACACAATATTTGTACTAACCAGCATTATTATTGCAATTTTAGTATTGATGCAACACAACTTGTATTAACTATGAAAAGCCTAACTTTTTTTGGATTGAAAGTCAATATAAGTTTTTTTCTGAGTGCACAAGTATAGCCTGTCTATCATACCCAGGGGGACTACCACCAAGCTTTCGGAAAGATACCGAGGCGAGATCTTTCCACTGGCGACAACTTCTCATTCCGACCGTCAGTTCCGACAACCGGTTTATGAGCAACCACGAAGTCATTTTTTCCCAATTTCGGAAGCCGATTCCGATAGCGGTATGTTAAGGGGTCTAAGGAGTCTTAAAAATGTGCAAAGAAGGAACTACAAAGCATAGTTTGATCTTTCATGTAATTTTTTAACTACTCAATATACAAGTATAATTTTTTTATATGTAGTTCTACAAGATTTATTTAATATGAAACAAATTTTAAAATTTATGAAACTTTAACCAAAACTAAAATAAGTGATATTAAACATAAAGCTATTTGAACACATTGTGATTAGGCTTGCGCGGCAAATTGTGAGGTCAAAATTGAAGACATGACCAAGAAAATGACTTTATATTGTACAAATATGTACAAACAAAGACTTATACCTAAATTCTCAGCTCAATTTTAATTAGAATTTATTTTAAGAACTTTTTTCTAAAAAAAATTATAAAAATTTTTGAATTTTGATTTAAAAATTTTTTAAAAATTATTTCTAATTAAAATTGAGCTGAGAATTTAGGTATAAGTTCTAGTTTGTACATATTTGTACAATATAAAGTCATTTTCTTGGTCATGTCTTCAATTTTGACCTCACAATTTGCCGCGCAAGCCTAATCACAATGTGTTCAAATAGCTTTATGTTTAATATCATTTATTTTAGTTTTGGCTATAGTTTCATAAATTTTAAAATTTGTTTCATATTAAATAAATCTTGTAGAATTACATATAAAAAAATTATACTTGTATATTGAGTAGTTAGAAAATTACATGAAAGATCAAACTATGCTTTGTAGTTCCTTCTTTGCACATTTTTAAGACTCCTTAGACCCCTTAAGTAACTCAGGTGAAGGCGTGGTCAGTGGTTGAAGTGTTTTGACCAATAGGAGTGTTGAATTGACGACGAACCCGTTTAGTTTTTCAGAAAGGGATTAGCTACTAGCTAGTTTAAAAGGTTTTGTTGTTATATTTTGTAACTATTCGAGGTTTTTTTTTATTCCATCTTAAAATATTAAAACTAGTGCAATTGAATTTTTGCAAAATAAAATAAACATAAAACTGCCATACTTAATGTCATTCATGTTCTGTTGCAGTTCGAAAACATCTAATTTGCTTATGTCTTAATTTATTTATATGGCAAGCATTTCATTGCAGTGAAATAAAGTTAGATCCAAGATCCAACTTATCTTAATCTATTTTACTTTAAAATCCAATGCAAACGTTATAAGTTTTAAGCAAATGTTACTCTATTCCGATTTTTTCCCATCTACTAATTAAATGCTGGCTAATATTTATAATTATATAATAATACACATATTATTTTAATTTCGATAAAAAAAAGTTTTATTATTAAAGCAAATTAACAAAAGGACCATTAAATGAAGACTTAGCAAACTAAAATTTTATTTTATATGTAGTATGAAGCAGTCATTTTCAATTTGTACTTTGAAATTCAAGTAATAAAAATGTAGCAATTATTTATTTTGGATGTTTACAAATAAAATGTTACTCTTTTCCGTTTTTTCCCCAACTAATTAAATCCCAAATAAAAATATTTAAACTCTTAAAATATTTTTATTTCGATACAAAAAAAATTGTTGTATTTCAATTTAAACTTTTTGTTAATTAGCGTTAAAGGACATTGCCAAATTTTAATTTATAGTATAGATCATTCACTTTGTACTTTCAAATTCAGATAAAAAAAGATGCAACTATTTGTAGGATGTTTACCAATAAAATATATTTGAAAAAAAGGTATTAGGAAAACTTGTCATCGACGTGCTTAATTTTTGGTAATGCAGGAGAAGCTTAGAAGATTTTAATACCGAACATTAATATTAAACATAATCTCCAAAATAAAATACAAATTGCTATTTTTATAGGCTTTTTTAAATGTAACAAAATTTCAGGTAAAATTGAAAATTTAACTGTCAATGAATAATGAAAAGAACATTTTGAGCAAGAAAATGAAATGGTACATAGTAATTTAATCTGTGTAATTAGCCTAAAATGAAATATATATATTCCATTTCTAATATGAAAACATCTCGTTTTTAGTTTAATAAACACTAACTTTTAACAAACAATGGCTAAGGATTAATGTCGCACACATCTAACATGAAAAGAATACCCACTGTCCCCAACTTGCAAAAAAACCTTTCGATTCCGATGGCGAGAACGAGTTTCCACTAGTCTAAGAGGTGGTGAAAAGTATCCGACCAAAAAAAGTGACAAAAACAAGATCATGGTAGCAACTTGCTTTTCCGAGGCGAGATGTGACGTCACAAACAGGTCATGGGGAAGAAACGCCCACAATTACCGAGGCGAGATCTTTCCGACCCCCTTGGTGGTAGCAGTCTGGGGGACTACCACCAAGCTTTCGGAAAGATACCGAGGCGAGATCTTTCCACTGGCGACAACTTCTCATTCCGACCGTCAGTTCCGACAACCGGTTTATGAGCAACCACGAAGTCATTTTTTCCCGATTTCGGAAGCCGATTCCGATAGCGGTATGTTAAGTAACTCAGGTGAAGGCGTGGTCAGTGGTTAAAGTGTTTTGACCAATAGGAGTGTTGAATTGACGACGAACCCGTTTAGTTTTTCAGAAAGGGATTAGCTACTAGCTAGTTTAAAAGGTTTTGTTGTTATATTTTGTAACTATTCGAGGTTTTTTTTTATTCCATCTTAAAATATTAAAACTAGTGCAATTGAATTTTTGCAAAATAAAATAAACATAAAACTGCCATACTTAACACTTTACCTACGGGCGTCGACTGACCCGTAGACTAAAAATCTTCTAGACCAGGGGGACTACCACCAAGCTTTCGGAAAGATACCGAGGCGAGATCTTTCCACTGGCGACAACTTCTCATTCCGACCGTCAGTTCCGACAACCGGTTTATGAGCAACCACGAAGTCATTTTTTCCCAATTTCGGAAGCCGATTCCGATAGCGGTATGTTAAGTAACTCAGGTGAAGGCGTGGTCAGTGGTTGAAGTGTTTTGACCAATAGGAGTGTTGAATTGATGACGAACCCGTTTAGTTTTTCAGAAAGGGATTAGCTACTAGCTAGTTTAAAAGGTTTTGTTGTTATATTTTGTAACTATTCGAGGTTTTTTTTATTCCATCTTAAAATATTAAAACTAGTGCAATTGAATTTTTGCAAAATAAAATAAACATAAAACTGCCATACTTAATGTCATTCATGTTCTGTTGCAGTTCGAAAACATCCAATTTGCTTATGTCTTAATTTATTTATATGGCAAGCATTTCATTGCAGTGAAATAAAGTTAGATCCAAGATCCAACTTATCTTAATCTATTTTACTTTAAAATCCAATGCAAACGTTATAAGTTTTAAGCAAATGTTACTCTATTCCGATTTTTTCCCATCTACTAATTAAATGCTGGCTAATATTTATAATTATATAATAATACACATATTATTTTAATTTCGATAAAAAAAAGTTTTATTATTAAAGCAAATTAACAAAAGGACCATTAAATGAAGACTTAGCAAACTAAAATTTTATTTTATATGTAGTATGAAGCAGTCATTTTCTATTTGTACTTTGAAATTCAAGTAATAAAAATGTAGCAATTATTTATTTTGGATGTTTACAAATAAAATGTTACTCTTTTCCGTTTTTTCCCCAACTAATTAAATCCCAAATAAAAATATTTAAACTCTTAAAATATTTTTATTTCGATACAAAAAAAAAAATTGTTGTATTTCAATTTAAACTTTTTGTTAATTAGCGTTAAAGGACATTGCCAAATTTTAATTTATAGTATAGATCATTCACTTTGTACTTTCAAATTCAGATAAAAAAGATGCAACTATTTGTAGGATGTTTACCAATAAAATATATTTGAAAAAAAGGTATTAGGAAAACTTGTCATCGACGTGCTTAATTTTTGGTAATGCAGGAGAAGCTTAGAAGATTTTAATACCGAACATTAATATTAAACATAATCTCCAAAATAAAATACAAATTGCTATTTTTATAGGCTTTTTTAAATGTAACAAAATTTCAGGTAAAATTGAAAATTTAACTGTCAATGAATAATGAAAAGAACATTTTGAGCAAGAAAATGAAATGGTACATAGTAATTTAATCTGTGTAATTAGCCTAAAATGAAATATATATATTCCATTTCTAATATGAAAACATCTCGTTTTTAGTTTAATAAACACTAACTTTTAACAAACAATGGCTAAGGATTAATGTCGCACACATCTAACATGAAAAGAATACCCACTGTCCCCAACTTGCAAAAAAACCTTTCGATTCCGATGGCGAGAACGAGTTTCCACTAGTCTAAGAGGTGGTGAAAAGTATCCGACCAAAAAAAGTGACAAAAACAAGATCATGGTAGCAACTTGCTTTTCCGAGGCGAGATGTGACGTCACAAACAGGTCATGGGGAAGAAACGCCCACAATTACCGAGGCGAGATCTTTCCGACCCCCTTGGTGGTAGCAGTCTGGGGGACTACCACCAAGCTTTCGGAAAGATACCGAGGCGAGATCTTTCCACTGGCGACAACTTCTCATTCCGACCGTCAGTTCCGACAACCGGTTTATGAGCAACCACGAAGTCATTTTTTCCCGATTTCGGAAGCCGATTCCGATAGCGGTATGTTAAGTAACTCAGGTGAAGGCGTGGTCAGTGGTTAAAGTGTTTTGACCAATAGGAGTGTTGAATTGACGACGAACCCGTTTAGTTTTTCAGAAAGGGATTAGCTACTAGCTAGTTTAAAAGGTTTTGTTGTTATATTTTGTAACTATTCGAGGTTTTTTTTTTATTCCATCTTAAAATATTAAAACTAGTGCAATTGAATTTTTGCAAAATAAAATAAACATAAAACTGCCATACTTAACACTTTACCTACGGGCGTCGACTGACCCGTAGACTAAAAATCTTCTAGACCAGGGGGACTACCACCAAGCTTTCGGAAAGATACCGAGGCGAGATCTTTCCACTGGCGACAACTTCTCATTCCGACCGTCAGTTCCGACAACCGGTTTATGAGCAACCACGAAGTCATTTTTTCCCAATTTCGGAAGCCGATTCCGATAGCGGTATGTTAAGTAACTCAGGTGAAGGCGTGGTCAGTGGTTGAAGTGTTTTGACCAATAGGAGTGTTGAATTGATGACGAACCCGTTTAGTTTTTCAGAAAGGGATTAGCTACTAGCTAGTTTAAAAGGTTTTGTTGTTATATTTTGTAACTATTCGAGGTTTTTTTTTATTCCATCTTAAAATATTAAAACTAGTGCAATTGAATTTTTGCAAAATAAAATAAACATAAAACTGCCATACTTAATGTCATTCATGTTCTGTTGCAGTTCGAAAACATCCAATTTGCTTATGTCTTAATTTATTTATATGGCAAGCATTTCATTGCAGTGAAATAAAGTTAGATCCAAGATCCAACTTATCTTAATCTATTTTACTTTAAAATCCAATGCAAACGTTATAAGTTTTAAGCAAATGTTACTCTATTCCGATTTTTTCCCATCTACTAATTAAATGCTGGCTAATATTTATAATTATATAATAATACACATATTATTTTAATTTCGATAAAAAAAAGTTTTATTATTAAAGCAAATTAACAAAAGGACCATTAAATGAAGACTTAGCAAACTAAAATTTTATTTTATATGTAGTATGAAGCAGTCATTTTCTATTTGTACTTTGAAATTCAAGTAATAAAAATGTAGCAATTATTTATTTTGGATGTTTACAAATAAAATGTTACTCTTTTCCGTTTTTTCCCCAACTAATTAAATCCCAAATAAAAATATTTAAACTCTTAAAATATTTTTATTTCGATACAAAAAAAAATTGTTGTATTTCAATTTAAACTTTTTGTTAATTAGCGTTAAAGGACATTGCCAAATTTTAATTTATAGTATAGATCATTCACTTTGTACTTTCAAATTCAGATAAAAAAGATGCAACTATTTGTAGGATGTTTACCAATAAAATATATTTGAAAAAAAGGTATTAGGAAAACTTGTCATCGACGTGCTTAATTTTTGGTAATGCAGGAGAAGCTTAGAAGATTTTAATACCGAACATTAATATTAAACATAATCTCCAAAATAAAATACAAATTGCTATTTTTATAGGCTTTTTTAAATGTAACAAAATTTCAGGTAAAATTGAAAATTTAACTGTCAATGAATAATGAAAAGAACATTTTGAGCAAGAAAATGAAATGGTACATAGTAATTTAATCTGTGTAATTAGCCTAAAATGAAATATATATATTCCATTTCTAATATGAAAACATCTCGTTTTTAGTTTAATAAACACTAACTTTTAACAAGCAATGGCTAAGGATTAATGTCGCACGCATCTAACATGAAAAGAATACCCACTGTCCCCAACTTGCAAAAAAACCTTTCGATTCCGATGGCGAGAACGAGTTTCCACTAGTCTAAGAGGTGGTGAAAAGTATCCGACCAAAAAAAGTGACAAAAACAAGATCATGGTAGCAACTTGCTTTTCCGAGGCGAGATGTGACGTCACAAACAGGTCATGGGGAAGAAACGCCCACAATTACCGAGGCGAGATCTTTCCGACCCCCTTGGTGGTAGCAGTCCTGGACTGCTACCACCTGTAGGCTACGATTGATTTGCCAGTCACAATATTCACACCCTTAGAGGAAAGGTAGCTAGTTGGCTGCAAAATAGGGTGGCATGTGCTGTTTAAAATAGATACACATATTGGAATCATCAATGTACTTTTTACACACTAAATTGAAAGCGTAATAGGCGATTTTTTTAAAACTGTTCTATTTTTCTTTCGACTGTTGACCATGTTTGCTACGAAATATTAATACTACATATGTTTACGGTTTACGCATTAATGCAAATTATTTTGTTTTCTTTCAAAAAAATATTCGTATCTTTATGAATTTTTTTAAAGCCGAATGCCGCTTATATTCGAAACATTTGCGGCCCCAAAAAATTCGCCGCTTTAGGCTACAGCCTACTTAGCCTATTTAGTAATCCGGACCTGATCATACCTAAAAAATTCCTCACGGAATAGCACAGCACAAATGGCAGAGAGGCCTTGCTCCTTTCCACTCCAAAGCGAGATATGGAGGCTAGGTACAGCAAACCGGACAGCCTGGAAACGCCCAGCAATAGGAAATTGACGAAACAGCAGATCCAGGCGATGGACCAGCTGTGGGCGCACTTGCCAGCAGCTTCCTTCATGCTGGTCAGCAGGGACCTGTGAAATAGCATTGATTGTTCAGCACTCTAATCGCTTATCCCTTTAAGACCTGCGATCAGATGGCGCTGATTTAAGTTTATAAGACTTAATTTTAAAGTTTTATCGAAAAAAAAAGCCTTAACCCTTTCACCACGAAGGATTTTTGCTTTCTCGTAATATTTGATAGGAATAACATTATCGAATCCTTAGTTGTTCGGGCGGTTTGGGGCGCTTCAGTAAAGAAACGGTTAAACAGCATCAATGAGAGCAACTCCGTAAAAACAAAGTTATTTTCTATACAAATATAAAATGCTACAAGTCAGCTAATTCCTAGCGATGTTTTTTAAAAGCTTGAACATTCTTATTTTATACACGCACGATCGTCATAGTTAAGCTATGACGATCGTAAGGGTTCTTAAGGGTTGTAATTATTTTCAAGAAAACGGTCGCCCATTTTTTGTCCTGAAAATTATGCAACATATGCTTATTAATAATATATACATTTATTTATTTTTACCTTCAGAACGTCCAGAAAATGGGCAAATAAATAGGTTTGTTTCCACTGCATTAATTTTAAATTTAGTTTATTTCAAATAAAATATTTTTTTAAAAAATATATTCAGGTTTATTTTGAAAGAGATGACCTTAACCCTTTCAGTCCCAATGACAATTTGGCATTATCCTTTCAGATTTTTTTTTCTGATCGTCTATAGCCATTTATGGTATCAAAAAAACACATAATTCGATTCTTTAAACTTATTTCTACTCGAAAATATTTTTTATTAATCCCAAAAGATGTCAGCCCTATTATATTTTTTTAACTTATGATCAAAAAAATGATGATGCCAAATGGCATTACTGGGACTGAAAGGGCTAAAAACATTTCCAGATGAAAAAAAATTCTATAATTTTTAGAATTAAGATTACTGTAAGAAAAAATTATGCACAAAATATGGAAGATGCCCATTCTAACGATCGGAGGGTTAAAATTGTGGTAAAAATTTACTATGTTGTCACCCATTGCAATTTTTCCAACATTCGGTATTTTAGCGACTTTTTGACACAACCACGATTTAAAGAAAATGACATTTCAAAAAAATGACTGGCGAGAAAATATATAAAAAAATCATTGAAATCGTACATAATGAAAAAAAAACATTACCTTTAATCCTAACTCGGATAATGACTGCCAGAAAAAAATTTATCGATAAATGTTAAAAAAAATCGCGCCAAGGGTGACCGTGCAGTAAATCTGATCGTAAAATCTCTAGGAAAAGTCTTACCCAGTCATTTTCATGGGAGCGAGAAGAAAGGAGTTACATATTGTAAATACATACTGTTGCCCGAATGAGCAATAATTTGTTTTGTGAGATATGAAACAATGCCTTTACTCTTCTTGATTCTCATTAGAATATATAATACTGAGAAATGCCAATTAGCGTTTCTAAGTAAAAAGTTATTCGAGAAAAAATCTCGTACTGAAACCTGGAGATAGCATAGAATATTGTTCAATTTTTTTTTTTTTAATTTGGTGATAAAAAGGGTATTCGTTAGTTCTTCTTGACCTGTTCTACATTTTATATGTATTTTTTTACTTAAAAATATAGTCTGCGCTTGAATAACCTCTTAAGACCCGAGCAAAATCCCACACGTATATTCTTAATCTAAACGCACTTTTCATACAAATATATGCTAAAAAGTATTGTTTCCAAAGAATTTTTAAAAAAAATGTTTCATAGTTACCTATAGGGACACGCCTTAAATTTTAAAATACGCATTTTTTTAACTATAAATGCAACAAAAAAGGCAGTATCACTTATTTGTAGTCAACAGATTATTTTAACATTGTTTTTAATGCCAAATGCCTTTTAAATTTTAAACTACTAAAAGACCTTTTTGAAAAGTGTGAAAAAAAATTAAAATATATTTTTTAAGAACTCCAATATCGTATTGACTCTCGTACAACTTCCTGTTTTTATAGAAATAAATAACGGATTCCTGCTATCAAAAGCTGAAAACTGATGTATGGATCTTCTTGTATTGGACCAGGTCAATATCGGAACTAATTAGCATGTTAATTGTTTGTAGGGAGGTTTTAAAAAATGTACCCAAATGAGGAGGCTAGGTCGCAAGAAGTTAAAAATATAGTCTGCTTGTATAAAAATCCCAAATTATTATAAAGATCTCTTAAAAAAGAGTAAGTATTTATGAAATCACTATTTGAGGAAGTTTTAGTTTAAAACATGTTAGATTATAAGTTTTTACTTAAAAAACAATTAATAAATATGGTAGGAGACACCGGAGCTAGTTTTTCCATGTTTTCTTTATAGTTGTCTATTTTTCACTTTTTTTTATTTTAAGAAACAGTTAATTACTCTTACAAAAAGTACATATTTTTTAGCAGAAAGTTGTTAATTGCAAGCAAGGTTAAACTGGAAAACGTGTCTGTATCGTATGCGTGGTACATTTTACAAGAGTGTCAAAAATAGATGGAGCAAATTTGCCAACTATTCTCTAAAAGATTTAGCAAACTTGTACTTTTTCTATGTACAAAAATTTTTACTTTTTCTGTGTACAAATATTTTACTTTTTTTTGTAAAAAAAATATTGTACTTTTTCTGCGTACATTTCATTGTTAACTAAAATAGCTCAAAAGGGTATGCCTAAAATATAGGTAAAAATTGTTTTAAAAAAAATAATGCCAGTTAGTAATACCAAAGTAGTTAGTTAAAAGCCAGTTAGTATAGTAAATACCAAAACTTTATTTTAATAAATTACCAAAAAAGCTCATTATCATCTAGATCACATTGAACACAAGCACAAATTACTTAACTTCTCTTTTTGTCCTACCATAGTTTGGTTCTCTTATCAAAAGTATTGCAAAATATAGTAAAAACGTAATCAGAGTTATCAGATGCACCAAAGTTTTGTGAGGTTGCTTCGTTTTTTCTTAGCCAGTGCAAACTTTCAGGTGCAATTGACGCATAATTAAGTTATACAGTACAGTCCCGATTATCCGAGCCCCGATTATCCGATTTTCCGCTTTAACCGAGCTTTGAAATATTTCTAGGATTTTTCCGACGACTATCGAAAAAAATTCTGAACAGAACATGATCTCACAAAACTTCAGGAAAAGAAATCCAACAATAATTCATCCTTTACTTTCTTTGCATTGCTGCCGAGAAACGCCAAAATAACATAAAACAAAAAACAATTAAAGACTTTTTTAAGTGAAAGAACTATTTCAATGTCCTGCATATGAATTGCACGTAGTCTGCATAACATTTGTAATTGTTAAAATATACACTTAGACATACAGAATTGTTTTATTTAATTTTTTCGCTTTAACCGAGTTTTTCAGTTATCCGAGTTTGTCTCGGTCCACATTAACTCGGATAATCGGGGTTCTACTTACAATTATTCTCAAACTATGGGGAATATTTCAGTTATTGGATGCTTTTCGACTACTACATCCATTCCCGGTAGTCATAAGAGCGATTTATATTGCTTCAGAGTATGAGCTCTGCCAGTTTATTTTTATTACTATGTAGGCGATTTTATCGCCAAAAAACTGCCTACCTATAAACGGCCCGTGCAGCCAAAAAAGTCCGACGAATAACACTCCGTGTTGAGGGAGTGCACGCTAAATACCCTTCAAATTCCTAACGCTGCGTACGATGTCACCCTTAACGGTTACGTTGGGTGCCGACTCGTCACTTGACTGAGGTTCTAAAATACCACAATACCGACGCCAATAGCGTCGTGTAGCTCTAGTGCGGCGATATTCTAACTAAACTAAACCCATCTTAATTAAAAGTAACTGTAATTAGTTATTTTTTTATATTAAGTAACTGTAGCTATAGTTGCTTTTTAAAAGTAACTTTGCAATCCCTGATCATCATTAAGTCATTTTATTTTATACAATGAATCCGCATGAATATTTTTTTGTGCATAATGTTTCATTTATTCATAAATTAGAGGAACTGGAGCAATAAGATATAGATATTTCGATTGTTGCAGCAGTTCGTGAGAATAAATGTAAAAAATGTAAATGTCGTGTAATAAATGTAAAAATAAAAATTTATAAAGAAAATTTTGTAGTAAAATGTTGAGATGTTTGATTTAAATCAGAATTGTATAAAACTGCTATTTAGATTAGGTTAGGTTTGAATTATCGTCGCACTAGAGCTACACGAGGGCTATTGGCGACGGGCGTCGTATTTTAGAACCACAGTCAAGTGACGAGCCAACACCTGAATAGCACCCAACGCAACCGTTAAGGGAGACATCGTACGCAGCGTTAGGACTTTGAAGGATATTTAACGTGCAATCCCTTACACGGGGTATTATTCGTCTCACATTTTTGGCTGCACGGGCCGTTTATAGGGCGGCAGCTATTTTGGCGATGCCCGGACCCGAACCTGGGACCTTCCGCATGCTAAGCGAGTGCTTAACCGACTGGGCTCCCCAGCCCTCTGCTATTTAGATTATAACCCATCTTGAATAATGGCCTCTGAAACGAAATCAAAAGTATCTAGAAAGTATATTTAATAAAAATTATGTTTTGCAAGGGAAAGTAAAAAATTAACTTTGAATATTTGCTAAACGTACTTCAATTTTAAAAAATTTTGAGGTCTTGCACACGAGGAATATAAAGTTGTTTCGCGAGCTTTGACTACAAAAATAAATGTTATTATATATTTTTTATTTTATTTATAATTATTTGTTAGCTTTTGTAGTAACAGTCCATTAAAAAAAATGTAAAATGACTTTAAAATTTACTTCTAATTTCGAAGTCGTGTTACGTTATTTTTTAAATGAATAAACGACTGATGTCTACACTTAAGGGGGAATGGGCGCACTAGACCTCGGGACTCCAAACTCAAGTGCCTCAGTCTCAGTGTTAATCCAAAGAAAAAAAACTATTTTCTCTGCCACACTTCTCCGGCTGTATTTAATATTTATGCAAAACTTTAAAAAAAAATAACTGGTCCGATAGAAGAAGATCCAAATATCAGTTTTCAGCCTTTGATTACAGGTATCAGTCATTTATTGCTTTTAAAAACGAAGTTGAACGAGGGTCAATACGATATCAAAGTTCTTAAAAAAATTATTTAATTTCTTTTTTCTAACTTTACAAAAAGTTCTTTTAGTAGTTCATTTTAAATAGTCCAGTCATTAGGTAGTTTTCAAATGCAAAAGGTGGGGTCAAAGGTTTTATGCTTTTAAGGGGTTTATATTGATGCTAATAAAAAGAAACTATGGTTGCCCACCAAAATTTCCAAAGGCGCAATTTTGGAGAGCCAAAAAACCGCGAATTTTTTTGACTTTTTTTAGATTTTTTAATATAACTCTGTAACTAGAAATCCAATGGCTTAGCCATCAATTACTATTTTATAGAGCATAAAATTCTCTACAAACTGCATTATCTAAAGTTCCCCCTAACCCCACCAGGACGTAAGCTACAGCTCTTAAAAAGGGGTGTATTTTCCCACATCTAGCAAAATCGCGAAAAATCGCACCCCTCCACTTTCGGATTGATTAAATGCATGTTTTTTTTTTTTTTTTTTGAATATTTTTACTTTTAAATAAAATATCGAAAGAAGAATGCTCTTGAAATATTTATGATTAATTTTTAAACTTACTTTTTTCTGCGTAAAAAAAAACGCAATGTAAATCGAAGTTTAGAAACCATTTTTGGTGCGCTCGCTTTTAAAATCAAGCGACTATTTTGTCACGTGAAATGCTGTCTTCTGCCTGAGCTGTTGAAATTTATGAGCAGCTACAAGCAACGAAGTATAAACAGTATCACACTGCGTAGATGGATGGTTGATGAATGGGAGAACCTTTATTTTAAAACGTTCGTATTCTTTGTTGGCTGTCCTTTGCTCCAGAAATCCGTTCCAACCAGGTATGTTTACTTTGATTGACCACTTTCCATAAAGTGGTGCGAGTTAAGTTGTCATTGCTTCAAAAACCAATTTAAAATTCAAAGTGAAAAGAATTTAAATTTAAGACTGTGATAGGGTACTGATTTGAATTAAAGTAAGGCGTTCTCATTGATAGTTGATTCTTTAAAAGACAGATGAAGAACCGCTTGATTTATTGAGAGTCTTCAAGTCATTGTGTCTGTTTGGCGAACATTGGCAACAAAAAAAAATAACGATTTTTCTTTGCTTCTTCATTCGCGGTACAAACGTGTGACTCGTGTCCACTGATCTCTGGCGTGAATCAGGGTTGCAGCGAAAGAAAAAAAGCGAGTAACCGGTTTCTTTACACCAGTTTAGGCGATTTCTCGCTATCATCACCTAAGAGGCCTATTGAGGAAAGCCTTCTACAAAATCAAACGGTGTTTCCCGTGTACTCTTCAGGTATCAGTTGACTAAGTATCTAGTCGTCCAAAGCATTTCACATGACAAAATGTCGCTCGATTTTAAAAGCGAGCGCCCCAACAACGGTTTGTAAACTTCGATTTACATTGCGTTTTTTTTTACGAAGAAAAAAATAAGTTTAAAAAAATTAATCATAAGTATTTTAAAAGCATTCTTCTTTCGATATATTATTTAAAAGTAAAAATATTCAAACCAAAAAAAACATGCATTTAATCAATCCGAAAGTGGAGGGGTGCGATTTTTCGCGATTTTGCTAGATGTTGGAAAATGCACCCCTTTTTAAGAGCTGTAGCTTACGTCCTGGTGGGGTTAGGGGGAACTTTAGATAATGCAGTTTGTAGAGAATTTTATGCTCTATAAAATAGTAATTGATGACTAAGCCATTGGATTTCTAGTTACAGAGTTATATTAAAAAATCTAAAAAAAGTCCAAAAAATTCGCGGTTTTTTGGCTCTCCAAAATTGCGCCTTTGGAAATTTTGGTGGGCAACCATAGTTTCTTTTTATTAGCATCAATATAAACCACTTAAAAGCATAAAACCTTTGACCCCACCTTTTGCATCTGACAGACTATTTTTCTGACAAAATGACTGGACTAAAAGGCATTTTGAATAAAAACAATGTTAAAATAATCTGTTAACAACAAAAAAGTGATACGGCATTTTTGTTGCATTTATAACACAAAAAATGTGTATGTTTGGAGTTTAAGGCGTGTCCCTAGTAACTATTAAAAATTATTTTTTTAATTTCTTTGAAAACATACTTTTAAGCATAGATTTGTATGAAAAGTATGTTTAGATTAAAAATATTGTGTAGGATTTTGCTAGGGTCTTAAGAGTTTAGCAATATTATGTAACAGTAAACAAATATTAGGACCTGAAAGAAGACATTTCGAAAAATTCCAAATTGCAACTGGGATTTTAAAATTAGTAATTATAATATCATTGATGTATTAGAAGCTAAATGCTAAAATTCTACAATAATAAAATGCTGTACTCTTTCAAAAATAGTGGATTCAAAAAATTAAGAACTTACAATATGTTTCTTGTTTTATAAACTCCAAAACGCCCCTATGAACTTTTGTAATGTAATGGTTTCCGGCTGCCTATTTCTATCATCCTTTCGGAGCTTCAACACAGCCAATTACTGCTCGTAATTTAGAGCCTCGGTAACGTGACGAAGTCGACTCCTGAGCGGGCACCCAACGATACTTTGAGTGACACAACGCCGTCGTCGTTCGACTCCATTCATTTAACGAGCAGGTATATAGCAATGTACTTTGGCACCCGGGTGATTTTTAGAGGATTTTTCAACCAGCATGAATACGTCTGTAGTATGGCTAGAACAAGGACAGAACCAGAACCTTTTCGCTGAACGGCTCGTCGCTTACACCTCTCGGCCACAGGGGGGCCTTACCTTCTTCGAAACTTATTTTTAATTTGCATCAACTTATCAGTTGTTCGGTTGGACCATATCCTTTTCCAGCTTTAGTTAATTCAGCTTCTAACAAACATATATACCAAGTATTTTTTTAAACCTTGTGAAAGTTTTGAAGTAAACCCCTGAGCTGGAACCTATTCCAGGTCCGGACATAGCCAAAATAACTGCCGACCTATAAACGGCCCGTGCAGCCAAAAATGTCCGACGAATAATACCCCGTGTAAGGGAGTGCACGTTAAATATCCTTCAAAGTCCTAACGCTGCGTACTATGTTCTTAACGGTTGCGTTGGGTGCCTATTCAGGTGTCAGCTCGTTACTTGACTCGTCACGGGAGTTCTAAAATACGACGCCCTTCGACAATAGCCCTCGTGTACGTAGCTCTAGTGCGACGATAATTCTATATAACCTAACCTAAAGTAAGATATAACGCTACCAACCGAAGTCTATAATATTACAGTAATTAATAGTACGAGAGCTAGCAACGTCGGAAAAACAAGCATTTCAGGCGGGCCAGTTTTAAGATATGCTATCTCTCTCACTCTCCCGGACATCATAAGGGCTATCTGGCTGGCAGTAGTGGTTGCGTTCATCAGTGCGCATCCTACTAATACAAGTAAAAAATTGATTTTTCAAATCATTTTAGGACGTTTTATTTTTTTATTATTATTTTTAGTGAACTTTTTGCAACATAAATCTATTATTGCCAGACATTTTTATTGTTGTTTAAGCTGTGCCAGACGCTAATTTTGATTTTGAAAGCTCAAGTGTTGCCCAAATTACCAGCTCAGGTGTGAATTCAACGATCATTGTAATTACGTCATCGTCATTCGTTGTGCAATACCATGTGGCAATACTTGTAATGAGCTGATAATTTGGGCAACACTTGAGCTTTTAAAATCAAAATTAGCGTCTGGCACAGCTTAAACAACAATAAAAATGTCTGGCAATAATAGATTTATGTTGCAAAAAGTTCACTAAAAATAATAATAAAAAAATAAAACGTCCTAAAATGATTTGAAAAATCAATTTTTTACTTGTATTAGTAGGATGCGCACTGAGGAACGCAACCACTACTGCCAGCCAGATAGCCCTTATGATGTCCGGGAGAGTGAGAGAGATAGCATATCTTAAAACTGGCCCGCCTGAAATTCTCTCTCAAAAACGTTGCTAGCTCTTAGACTATAAGGGGGTGGTGTTCAGTTAAACCTAATGTAAACAAGGCTTCTGCACGGGTTTTACGAGTGACTTAGTGAGAGTAGTCCTTTCTGACAAATGACTTACCTAAAAAAAGTTGGTGAATAATGACTTGGTATTGTATTTTGCTTTTGTGATTGGTTAGATCGGACTACTTTACTATAAACGTCATTATTTAAGTCCAGAGTTTTCGAAAGAATTTGTTCATTCAGTCCCTTGTATACGTAATGTAATATCTATCGAAATCACAATGTCTGTCAAAATACTTCTTCGAAGTATAAGCATTTATGATAACGGTAAGAAAATAATAGTTATGACAAAACAAATTGAAAGAGAAAATTTCATCTGGTTATTAAAATATAAATATTTATAGACTATTCCATTTTTATGTAGGTGTTGACATTCGTCAATAAACTATGGTATTAATTTACAATAGCTGAATATATATGTATTTTGTTGCAACTAATTTCATCGATTTTATATCTGTAAATAAAATAGATAATTTCATATCCATAAATTTTCAAATTAGCACAACTCACGGCCTACCTAACTACTAATGCCAAAGAAGCCCTCCCAAACTAGCTCGGGGACGGAAATTCTGACGTCATAGTTCCGAGTGACGTTGCTCCGAAAATGAAGATAACCCGTCTCGAAACTGATTCGGAACCACTCGTTCACGGCTGACCAAAATTTTTAGGGTTCCGAACTAGTTTATCGATCTTCGGCACTCGGAACAGTGACGTCAAAAATTCCGTCTACGCTCATGTTTGGGAAAGCTTTTCTGGCTTTGTTATTGAAGTTGGCCGTTCACAACTCCAAAACTATTTATGCAATGAGGATAAGTAACTGACAATTCCAGCTAAAAAAAAATACGATAAAATGGATAAAATTGAAATTAACTTACCAATAATGGCGATCCTCACCAAAAATTATCTGTTGCCTAGGCCCATGCAAATGCTTTAGTCACTAATATCTAACATATGTCGGAAAACATTTCGATCAGCAGCTTGGAGGCGTTATCACAATTCAACATCAGTGGTTATCGCATCAAAAGCTACTGTCTTTTAACACACGCGAACTTTAACCTGGAGTGTAACGGCATGAGATTCAATCGACAGGAAGACCTCAGTTTAACAGTTAAAGCTTTTTTTATAAACAGATCGTGAGGGCAGAAACAAGAATGCTTTCTGAAGTTACTCCGGTGAAAATTGAGACACATGATTTCTGTTCCATATTAAGGATTGGTTGGTTGGTTGTTAGACATATATTTTCAGGCTTGTGTGCTTGGTCAGAGACCAGCTTATAAACCTTCGTCAAGCAAGACAGACACAACACACACATACGTAACAGATGCTGCCATCTTTCGAGCGCCACCTCCACAATGTAGAAATCTCCCTGAAGGGGAAGGAAATAGTCTCCAGGAACCTGTACCTATGGGAAACTGCACAATGACCGCCCACAGGACTTTCGGACCCAACAGATTTAACGAGCACGTACTCAGCATATACTCGAGGAGTTTTTAGCGACCATCAGGACTCGATCGCGGGACCTTCCGAACCGGAGATCGAGACTTTGACCACAAGGCGCCCCACAGCCCTTTGAGACATATGATTTCTGTTCCGTATTGAAGATTATGTCACTTGGACAGCTCATCGAATACATGGAAAGTCATCTCAGTTCAGACACATCGATAGATTTATTATCCTACCAATCGGAAATGCTTAAGCAATATAAGAGTTACAGTATTGTTAATGAGAAATAATTGACAGATATAGTCTGTTAGACTCCATCGAACCGAATCTATATCCTGTTTTTTTCCTAGTGCTGAGGATTGTAATTACTAATACGTATTCTTGACAGCCAAAAATATACATAGGGGAGACTGGGTACGGTTGTGACAGTTTTCGGTTAATCGCTTATAAATTCGTTAGTATGCCGATTAGCTGGATGAAAGTTGCATTAATAGTAAAGTACAACACTTGTCTACGTATAAATAAAAAATTGCGTCCCTAAGTACAATAGTTAGCTTGTAAGAGCAAATTAGAAAAAAGCGGAAGTAGTGTCACAATCCACCCCACCCTGGGGTCGGTTGTGACAGTGCCTGGGGTCGGTTGTGACAGAGTCAAAAAAGACACCAAAATGTCATCAAATCACTCTTTTTGCATCATCTTTAGAAACTATAAATTCAATATTTATAACTAGCAGTATGGTCCCGCCTTGCTGGGAACCCGTTAACTTAATGGAAAATGGGTGTCGTAAAGAATATTGAAAAGTTGTTCTCTGCTTCAATAAGATTGACTACCTGAAATTTAGCAAAACCAGTGGTTTGTCAGATTCGAACATTAATGTAGAAGAACTTGAGGATACAAAATGTTTGCACTCCTTCCGTCGTTCTGATAACATATTTGGCGCAAAAATGAAGATTCAACAGTCTTTGATAGTTTGGTACAGCTCTAGAACACGATGACTTGGTAACAGCCAGAAAAAAAACCCCAAAAAAACTCTTAGGTCAGTGGCACATTTTTGGTAATAATTTGGCGAGAAAATATAGATATAGCTACAAACCCTGACATTTTCAGGTCAATCACGATGATCTTGGAGAAACCAACCAGATTAATTATTTAAACAAAATAAATTTTACCCATCTGGCGCTTTTTTAGGTAACATTTTAGCAAGTTTGGCAATGCATTTGGCGAAAAAATGAAGACATTAAATAATCATAAACAGACCTACCGCGATATCCTTGAATAAATTATTTTTTAAATAAATAATGTAGTTTCTAAATATAATGGCAAAAGAATAAAATAAACATTTCAAATTTGAATTATTTTGAGAAAAGAATAAAATAAACATTTCAAATTTGAATTATTTTGAGCTTAATTTAATTTCTTAAGCCAATGACAACTTGTCTACGTATAAATAAAAAATTGCGTCCCTAAGTACAATAGTTAGCTTGTAAGAGCAAATTAGAAAAAAGCGGAAGTAGTGTCACAATCCACCCCACCCTGGGGTCGGTTGTGACAGTGCCTGGGGTCGGTTGTGACAGAGTCAAAAAAGACACCAAAATGTCATCAAATCACTCTTTTTGCATCATCTTTAGAAACTATAAATTCAATATTTATAATAATAACATTTAATTCATCATTTAATTAATAAATTTAATAATTATAAATTAATTTATAATTATTAATAAAAAATCTTCATATTATCACTATCATCAAAAAATTTAACTAAATATTTATAATTATACATTGCTGTAACCATGTCAAATACAAAACAAATACATAAAAATGTGGGGCTTTTTTTAAATGCACAAAATATCTTATCTACATAAAAAAATATACATGTTCTTATATAACACAAATAAATCTTTTTGAGTTACACCTGTTTCGTCAACAATGTATATATCCTGTGGCTCATAGGTGTGTATGTACATAACAATTTGCATATTGTCATAAAAATCTTGCACATTTGAAGCTTTATCAATACAAATGTATCGTAACAAAGACACGATTAATTTGGTGATATTTTGCCGCTCTTCGTAATAAAATCTCGCGTTTCACTTCTATAAAAGCTTCTTCATATTTCCTTAGGTCACACTGTGCCCTTTCTGCCTTCCTCAGGCGTTTTATAGGCATCTAAAAGAAAAATAAATGCATGCGTTGTCACAACCGTACCCAGCCTACTCTTTTGCAAAAAAACAATCGCCCTGACAATACAAAATAATTTACATTCAAAGTAATCACTGGTATTTCATTATTAAAGTCTAACTTATAACGAGGAAGAAATTCATCGCTCTATCTGTACACATATAATAACAGTTATGAAAAGAAATGGAATAAAAATACTTACTTTTGAGTTTTCTGACGGTGAAAAATTAACCGAGGCCTCTGGTAGGGTAAATGTCGTGCGATGACTGATGGTATACTGTGGAACATGTTCAGGCAGGCAAGCTGCTCCTTACCCCTTACACCCAACCCGGTATTCCTTATGGTTTCGCTAATATAGCGACTGTCACAACCGTACCCTGGCACAACCGTACCCAGTCTACCCTATATTGGGGATGATTGGTTGGAGACATATATTTTCAGGCTTGTGTGCAGTGCTGTATTCGTAAAATTTGCACAGGGTATACTGTGGCTTAATAAAAAAAAATGATAGGGTATACTCTTAATATGAGTTGGTACTTGGTAAAAAAATTTACAAAAATGCATAAACTGTAATTCAAGATATAGAAATAAAACTTGGTTTATGCTGCACATAAAATAAACTTATCTTTCTCGCCAACGTACTGCTTTTGATCGGACATCAGTCGCTGCCCGATGGTTTACCAGCCATGATCTCGCATACCTCTTTGTTACAAACAGATCAAGTGGTGGTCCATTAGCATTAATGAACATTAAACTTAACATTAGAAAGTAACGATGCCCTCAAATCAGTAATTATGATGTTCATTAAACTGAAGCTCCGTTCACACTCTGTCGTTGAGCAGGACAAAGTTGATATTGTCATTAGCAGATGTTTTAGATCGTGTGGCAAAGATTTTGGATTTTCAGAGAAATCTTGCAAGCTGTGCATTGCTTGCCACTCATGATGAGGTTTATGATTTTTTGAAAATTACAATAAAGTGTCAAGCCCATTAAAAAAATTAAAGGGCATACGCTAATTTGGAAAATAATCACAGGGTATACTCTATTTTTTCAAATAAACCACAGGGTATACTCCGTATACCCCCCAATACAGCCCTGCTTGTGTGCTTGGTCAGAAACCCGCTTATAAACCTTCGTCAAGTTAGACAGACACAGCATACACACACAAATGCGTGACAGATGCTGCCATCTATCGCGCGCCACCTCCACAATTTAAACATGTCCCTGAAGGAGATGGAAATAGTCTCCAGGGACCTGTACCCGTGGGAAACTTTGCAATGACCGCCCACTGGACTTTCGGACACAACAGATTTAACGAGCACTTACTCCGCATATACCCGAGACAAACACAAACATACGTGTCTTACCGGGATTCGAGCCCGAACCCACAAGTTCCAAATGCTAGCTCCCTAACCGTTGTGTTTCCGGGTTGGCATATTGGAGAGAATCTTTTTCTCTTTTTGTTTTGGTTTGAATTATCGTCGCACTAGAGCTACATGAGGGATATTGGCGACGGGCGCCGTATTTTAGAACCACATTCAGGTGACGAGCCAACACCTGAATAGGCACCCAACGCAACTATTAAGGGCGACATCGTACGCAGCGTTAGGACTTAGAAGGATATTTAATGTGCACTCTCTTACACGGGGTATTATTAGTCGGACATTTTTGGCTGCACGGGCCGTTTATAGGTCGGCAGTTATTTTGGCGATTTGGACCCGAACCTGGGACCTTTTGAATGCAAGGCGAGTGCCTAACCGACTGGGCTCCCCAGCTCCCTTTTTCTAAAATTATCTTTGTGTTTTCTTCTTCGGCATTACAGCCTAGGACAGGCCAGGGCCGTCTCAACTAGTTCATGCCATCTTTTCCTATCGGAAACAATTGACCTCCATTTAGTGGCACCAATCAATTTAAGTTCTTTTTCTTGTGCAGCCACCTAATGGGTCGGCCTCTCTTTCGGGTTCCATCTGGTTTTGTAAAAGTTACTTTTTTAGTTTCTTTATTTTTTCCCCTTTAATCCTTTATTATTTTTTACTGAGATTATTTTTAATTTTTTTTTTAATAATTTTTTTTTCAAAAATTCTAACAAATTTTCTTGTAAATTCAAAAACTTATGCTATAGATAAATTAAAAAAAAATTCTGAATAAATGATATCAATAAATAGGAAAGCAACTTGATTCCTTCAAATCTTATAGAATAATAGGAAAATTAAAAAGTATAAAAGAATTTTAATGACTATTGTTCACCAATTTTCCACGTTAATTAAGAAAAACATTAACACAGAAAAAACAGAGGTGAAGGACTTTATTCCAAACAAAATTACATTAGTTTTCTTTTTTTTACACAGCATCAGAGTCAATTTTATTCCGTGAATATTTTAGTTGACAATTCTAAAGCTTTTCTTTTTACTGCACTAATATTCTTACAAAAATGTTTACATAACTTTCTTGCAAAGTTGAAACACTTAGTATGTTATTGATAAAATTAAAAAGATTTCTAAATAAATCCATAACAATAAATAGGCCAAACTACTTTATTCCAACGAAGATTACAAGAAGAACCTTCTACGACTCGTTTCCATTTCGTGACGTTTCAGGATCCATTCGTACTCCCCGAATTTTGTGTCGAATGTGTTCTTCTGCAGACTTTTCAGTCTCAAGGTGAACCTGGGGCCCATTTCTTGAAGCGCCACTTTGGACTCGTTTTTGAACTCATACCTGGAAAAATAAATTGAAAATAAGTCATCTTCAAAAAATAAGAAACAAGGTTAAAACTATTAATTTAATTTAAATTTTAAAAAGTTTAAAACATTTTAGTTCAACTTTTTATCTGGTTTGAGCAGAAATTTTTCTCATCTCCAACTGCCAAAAAAACAATCCACTATCATTAAATATACTATATATTAGTTTTGTAACTAAATGCAGAATAATCTTAAAATAAATAAGTAGAGTGTTCTTAATGTGGTTTATAATCAAAATCAATCATTTAAAGTTAATGCAGTTCTTAAATTTTGCTAGACATAACATGATGTAAATGGACCCTCGACATAGGAAGTAAAACACCTTCTGCACTACGTACAGTGGTGGACATAATTATAAGACACCTACCTAATTTGACAACACACTGAAATAAAAGATTTAAATCATTAAATTCTTCGTCAAATATGATAAAAAATTAAAATTTATTCTGTCATCACAAATAATTGTATGACAGAAATGATATTTTATAGATTTTAATAAAAAAAATTAAAAAATACCGTGGACAAAGTTATAAGACACCCTAAATGATTTTTAATATGCAAATTTTCTGCTGCGCTGTTATGACATCAACAGTTAACTAAAGCAGCCAATAACCGTCTTCAAGAATTTACAAACATCCCGACATACCACGAGGTACAGAATTAAAAGAAAATTAAATTTTACTAAATTTGGAGATTAAATGGAATTGGTGCTTCAATTAATAATATTTCAAAAGTTGTTAAGCACTCTAGATGTGCAGTTAAACATCTTTTGAAAAGAGGAATTAATTAATCGGTGATTAAAAGATCTGGGCGTACTCCTTGCTTGTCCCCGAGAGACAGACTCCATATGCTTTCGCTCGCAACACAGAATCAGATGACCTCTATAACCATTAAAAATGTTTTGAAACTGAATTGATCAAGGCAGGCATCAAGGCATCAGCAAGGCAAAGGATGTTGCATAATGCTTCCAATGCGTATTTTAAAAATGGGGGTAAAAACACCTCCTCTTAGGCGGCAAAAAATGGACCTTCTAAACTTCGCGAAACAAACTATGGCCTGGACTGCCAAATGGTACTTTTTGATATTTTCGGGTGAAAAAAAGTTTAACCTGGATGGCACTGACAAATTTCACTATTATTGGCATGATTTACGGAAGTCTCCTTATGTACTAATGAGCCACCAAATGGGTGGAGACTCAGCAATGGCATGGGGTGGATTTTCGACTCAAGGGAAAGCAGATATTGTTTTTGTCCGTTCAAGAATGAATTCCGAAGCGTATAAGAATCTTTTTAAAGATCAACTAGCAACATACGGTGAACTTCTTTGCAGCGAAAACTACACTTTCCAGCACAATAACACGTAATTTATACATCAAAGGAAACAAAGAAGTGGCTTTCAGAGCAAACCATCAATGTTCATCTGTGGACTTCTCCCTTCCCCAGACTTAAATCTCATCAAAAACTTGTAAGAGATCTTGGCTCTTGCAGTTTACCGAAATTTGTTGGAAGTTTGCATGTGTTGAAGACATAAAAATGTACTTGGGAAGAACTATCTTGCGGTATTTTGTTAGAATCAATATATTCGATACTAAATCGCATATTTCATGTTATAAAAATCAATGGAGACTCCACCAAATATCAAATAACCTTGTTTGATTATTTTCTTTTAAAACATTAGTGTCAGCAAACTATGTTTACGTTTGTATTTGGAAAAAAAATTCGGGTGTCTTATAATTTTGTCCATTATGTTTTTAAGTTTTTTTTCATTAAATTGTAAGAAAATATCATTATTATACAATAATTATATATGATAACAGAATAAATTTATGTTTTTGACGTATTTGATAAGACATTTTTAAGGTCTGGATCTTTTTGTTCATTATTTGTCAAAAATGATAGGTGTCTTATAATTATGTCCACCACTGTATGATCAATGAAATGATATTTAAGGTTGACACTGACTGCCTTAGTGATTTTCAGTTTACAACAAACTACAAGTTTTTCGCACATCGAAATCCAGAATTTTTTCAATGGATAATAATATGAACTATTTTTTTATATTCTGCCAAATGTTTTTTTAAATTTTTAAAAAATTTAATATAAATAACTTTTTTAATGAGCCTTAGTATCTAACTTGACCAATGAATTCAATGCAATGACACTTGATCCCCGAGCAACGGCACTTGATCTGGCTGGGGCGCCCCTTCCCCAGCGGCAAAAGTGCCCATACCTTCTCTATCTAGAATGCGAGCCTCGAAAGCATTTCTCTCCCATCCCTGCATGTGGTTTTCTTCGAAACGACGTGAGCATTTCCCCCCCCACCCTACTTGGGTTTGAAATGTTTGAATTATTAACCTCACAACAGAACCTCAAACGCGCTAGGTTTAGAAAGTCGATGCTCCTCCAGTTTCCTAGAAAACAACTCGAAGGGATTGGGGAAGAAAGTCTTTTTGAGGTTGCATAGTAAATACACACTCTAAACAACTGGAGAGAGTCAAGGCCAAGCGCTGTCAGTGCCACCTGTTCAACAAGAGATTTCAAACAAGGAGGTTGCAACTTCCTCAACTGTCCTACCCAGACCTTTCTTGAATGTGCAGCTTGACCACTGGGGAGCAAGAACAAAGTAAAGACCCGAAGTAGTATTTTACAGCAGAGGCACTTGTGCACTTCATGTCCCCACTTAGAGTCAAAATAAATTGTGGCCAGTCACCATAATGATTTCATGTGATTCGCACTGATGACGACTTTGTAGCTGGGATCATGCAAGACAAGAAACAGACTAAAAGAATTTTAAACTTAATAGCCAGCCCAGATTCTCAAGTGTAACCAATGGCTTTGTGACCCTGCAATGTGTGCGAGTTAACTTAAAACAAAAGACAGTATGCTTTGAATGAAGATGTTATTGGAAGAACGTGCTAAGTGACATGTTTGAAAAATTGAGATTTTGTGTCGATGAACATATTACTATTAAATCCTTAAAGATGTCAAGTTAATATTTTTTAAAGGGATTTAAGTGCAGACTAAAAACTTCAAAGCTCACCTTCATCGTTTTGTGACTCAGCACGTTGTTCCACTAAGCTCTTAACACTTTACCGACCTGCCGTCGATTAATCGACTTTTGATATTTCTGTTAGATTTGGTGAGGTTAGGCTGTGCCCAGTCTACGCCTCGCAAAGATTTTATTAAACTTCGTTACCCTATAATAACACAAAGCGTACAATTTTACCTGAGTTTAAAAAAGGCACATAGATTCCGCTCCTTAGTCTAGGCCGAAACCAATCCAGTTTAGTTGAGTTTTGAATTGGGGTTGGCTATTGGGAAACTGAGCCGGTGCATAGCAATGTAGTTTAAACCGCTACCGGTCGGTAAAGTGTTAAATATTTAACAAGAGAAAAGAAAGAAGGAGGGAGAGGTGTAAGACTTCCTCAACTACCATAAAAAATTTTAATAAATCCTCCATACCTGTGATGCCGCACAAAGATGTAATCTCTCTGGTTATGGAACGTGACCACCCTCCTTCCATGAAACTCCGGATCATACTGAAACAGTGACGTGAAAAGTCGTCCGACGGACAGACCAAGCCTGGTCCGAAAGTTATTCATCACAATTTCCGGCTTATGGGCAGTGTGCTTGGCCCTGTTCTTGATCTTGTTGCAGTACTTGACATTACTAATCCTGAAGAAGGCAGTCGGACCCTCTGGTAGATGGATGACGACCATGCCAGTCGGGTGTCTTCTGTCCTCGGTGACAACGACAATGTTGGTGAAACCTCTGGTCTTGGCTTCCTCGACAAGCTTCTTCAGACTCGCGTGTCTCCGGTAGAGGAAGATCGAGTCCTGGATCAGCAGTTTCAGCTCTCGACAGAAACGGATGGTCCAAGTGTGGGGATTCTCGCTGCAGGTTATCATGACTTTTGGGGGGTTTTCGCGGTTGAAATGAGAGGAGAATTCGTCGTTGTCCTGGTCCAGTTGGATCTCTTTGTCCTCAGGGTTGACCATGGTCTCGTCAGGCTCCCTGGTGTTTTCGAGGGTCCTCGGGATCTGCTTGGGGACATCTTTGCCTTCTGCGATGGCCTTGCGGATGAGCTTCTTCTTGGCTTTTTTGAGTTTCAGCTTCTCCTGTTTGAGTTTGAGGTACTCTTCCAGGCGCCGCTGCTTGTTCTTGATCTCGGATATATTCCTGCCTAAAATGTATTAAATAATCAGAGTTTTTAGTTGAAAATAAGATGCTTTAGCATTTATATTTAAAGAATGTTGTGATAAGAATAGCACGGTAAATGTAGTAGCAATTTCCTAAGAATTATATTCCGAAATCTCTGCTTTGTTCAATTTTAGTCAAAAGTTTTCATTTTTTTAAACATCTCCCCCCCCCCCCCTTAATCACAACATGTCAGGGTAGATGGTCAATTTGTCACAAAATATACTAAACCATGACACCACAAGATATTTTACACATTTGAGAAAATTATGCCAAATTGATTGATTTAAGATAATGACTATTTTACATACCTACTGATGTAAACCAAATTAAAAAAATGCAAATATTAGGTTGAAATTTGTGCACAAATACTACGACTCATCATGTCCGTATTTACTAGGTATAGACCGATGGCGAATTTCGGCCGATGGGCCGATGCCGATTGTTCAAAAGTTACATCGGCCGATGCTGATGGAAAAAAAACTAAATGCAATTCGGTAAATCCATATGTGTAACCCACAAAAAAATAGGAAATAACGCGATCCTTCCAATTTCCATATTTTTTAGGATTGTCTGTTCGGTTAAGTCTTAATCACGGAACTTTGGGGATCCAAAAATCATGAAACTCTGAGGATCCGAAAGTCCCGAAACACCGGGGATCCGAAAGTCACGAAACTACACGGATTCGAAAGTCTCTAAACTACGGCAATCCGAAAGTATTGAAACTACGGTGATCCGAAAGTCGCGAAATTACGGTGATCCGAAAGTCGCGAAATTACGGTGATCCGAATGTCTCGAAAACAACAGGGATCTGAAAGTCTCGAAACTCCGGGGATCCGAAAGTCTCGAAACTACGGTGATCCAAAAGTCGCAAAATTACGGCGATCCAAAAGTCGCAAAATTACGGCGATCAATTTAAAACAAAAAAACACATCGGCTTACGTCGGTTGGCCAAAGTTTTTTTAGGCCAATGGCCGATTTTTTTCACGACATTATCATCGGCCACCGATGGCAAGGCCAATATTTTTTTTTATTTTGTTAAGCAGATGGTGCAATTATTTTATAATTGTTTTATATATTAGTGAATTTTTTTTGCAAAAGCAAGGTCAAAGGGAATTTTTCAAAAAAAAAAAAAAAAAAGGGAAAGAGATGCAATAAGTCCCCACTTTATTAGATGCAAGTTAAATTTTTCGAATATATTACCCAAAAATGTGTAGTTAGGTACAATTAAATTTCAAGAATTGTTAATAACATAACTATATAAATGGTTTATAACAAAATCTGTAAATAAATTTATTTTATTTGTTATTAACTTCAAATGTGATTTTGATCATGAACGTTACCTACCATACAGCAAAACTAAAGCATATCATTACTTTGGCTGATTGTTAACATTTAAACAGGTGATCATGATTTACTTCTTTGAATCTTTTAGGTATCTTTCGGCAGTAATATACGAGTATTAGGTAGTGACTCTTCGTTGTGTTTCAAAAAAAGTTCCAACTTAGCAAAAGCCTGGTTTGTGATAATTTTATTACTAGCTTTGCCCACAGCAATTTTTATAGTAACTCTAAATATGGTCTCAATCAGCGCTTGTAAGCTTGAAACAGTTTTTTAAAACATCCACTTCTTTGGCGTGATTACCTGAAAAACTATTAATCGCTCTTCGAAAAGTCGCCGAATTTCGCTCTCTGTCAACGTATCCCTAAACTAGGATATTACGCCACAATATTGTAATTCACAGCCATTCTTTATTAAATAAAGTTATAAATTAAGCAATACTTATAATTTCAAAATGAAAAAATATATAAATAAATTAACAATAATAATTGCTGGTTGCTTTCCAATTCAGTGTTTAGTTTATTTATGCGAATAATGCGAAGTAGTAAATAACGGTTAAGTTTTGGAATCAATACTAAGAATAATAACGTATTAAACATACTTGGGATCAATCTAGGCATTTCTTCTTCCATTTTATAGTTATTTTGGGTTCCTTTGTGTATATTTAATCAAGAAATAGTTAAATTAATGTAATTTACACGTGTAAGGTATAGAAATTTTTGTGTTGTGGTATGCAGTTATTTTTGCTGCCTTTTTCTTGTCGAACTACTTGTCGTAACACAGCCGAAAAGCGGGTTTGGTTTCTTTAAGTAAGAAGTCATGCGAGTGGGGTTTTTCTCTAACTGTTCGGGGTCATTCTAAATGTAACTCCAACACATTGAAGATTCAAAAATCAAAACAGTGTTGAATAAATGTGCATTATTTCAATTTTAATTTCATTAAAAATTACTATGTTTCACATGACGTAACCTTCGTTTTTTTCACTCTTTGATTTCCTTCCACTGCATGTGCTTTTCCGTGGTTTCGGTATGAATGTGTTTTTGAGGGCTAGAGTTCTGTAAATTTTATAGTGATAATTTCACAGAGCTCCCACTAAAACCTTCAATTGGTCTTTTCAAGGTCATGCCGTATTAATTAGGGCTATAAAGGTAAATAAGGGAAAGAAGGAAAAAAAGATAAAATACGTAAACTTCCAATTGACATTTCGACTCCGTCAAATCTCAGTACAATAGTAATATTTTGATAAACCTTACTTGGAACGCATCTCTAGTTAAATTGAATATTTTTTTTTAAAGGAACCTAGAAGTTTAAATTATATATTTATTATTATTTGCTGAGCTTAAAAAACAATAAGATTCGTTTCACACTCAACGAACGATTGCGGGTAAAGTTCGCCGTTCTAACCGTTCTGGATGATTGATTGTGTTAAGATATGTGCCCATCTTAATGCTCAAATATTATAATTTGATGGTTGGTTGGTATATAAATTTCCGGCTTATATGCTTGATCAGAGAATAGCTTATAAACCTTCGTCAAGTAAGACAGATACAGGCAGAATTTTTTACAGGCAAATAAGGAATGAAATTACACCTAGGGCGAAGGCGGGAATCGAACCTTCACCCGGTACAGTGCGCAGACTGTTAGCGTAATGGTCCTTGATCTTAACCTCTAGTCACCCGTGCCCCTATAGTTTTATGATGATTAGGATTTCCATTATTTTTAGATTACGTTTGGGTTTCCGGCAGTCTATTTCTTGCCTCGAAGGAGCTGTAACACACTCAATTACGCCTCGTAATTTAAAACCCTAGTCCAGTGACGAGATCGACACCTAGGGTTGTAATTAAACTAAATCGACGATAATTGTTAAATTTCTATAAATTTAATGATGCAGTAGTAAACTGTCAAAAAGCACGAGGGTTTTTTTTCTGGTTAGAAACTAAGAATTTATTTTTAAAAAAATTATTCATGAACTACTCTGCCTGGCAAATCACTTATTTATCTGTAAAGTATTAATCTGCAAATGCCCCAAATTGCAAAAAAATAATGTCTATACTACTTAGTTTTTTCTAACGTGATACACTGATTTAAAACGTTTGCACCTCCTTGCCAACCTAAGCCCATTTCACACCTTGTCACAACTACTTGCAACTCCCATAGGACACCGTGTATTAAAAAGTTGCACTCAAGTCGTGAGATTTTTTCATGCAAGCAGGAAAAAATCGCAGTTGCATGAAACCTCAGCCAATCAGGACTCGTTGTTTGCTTGGCTGCATTGTGGCGAGTTAGACTTCGCCAACTGGTTGTTTATTTACTTTTTAAGGCGCCAACTTTCTTTGCTTGCAAAAAATCTGCGCAATTAAAAATGGGTAGTAAATGAATTGCAACAATGGAAATTGATCTTATTAAGGAAATTCGGAAACATAGATTTCTGTTTGATGAAAACGATGCCAATAGTTTGATTAAAGTTTGCTTAAAAAAAGAAGAAACTTGCCAAATTGTGAGATAATAAATTTTTGCGGAAACCCGAAAAACCAGGTTACAACAAGTCACGAGTTGCAGTTGCAAGTAGTTGTGCAGGTGTGAAATGGGCTTAAGTTGGGTAAATAGAAAAATGTGCTACCGAGAAGATCCTTCCGCGGTTGTAAAGAGTTCCATAAATTATTTGTGAATCCATCCAGAAAACATGTTCAAAACATTAATATTGTTTAAGGTCCAACAGATTTGAATATTATTTGAGAAAATTTTGCAATTTTATCAGAATGAAAAGTGTATTTTGGTTAAATTGTATTCGGATCATTTTGTATGTAAATATTACCTTACAAGAGTTTCCAACCAACGGATCAATCGTGCTTTTCCCCCTGCCTATTTATATTTGTTTTTACCCAAGTTAGGTTGGCACGGAGTGTAATTCTAAATCGAACCACCGATAACCCAGTCAATCAACAAGCAAGAAAAAGTTAATTATTTTAGAACTACAATTATACGAAGCTTACTGGAATGTAAAAAAATAATAATTCCTCCCGACCTACGCTGTTACTCGTCTCTGTTGGATGTCAAGCCTAGTAATTTTTTTTGTACCAATCAAAACGTGTCCGCAGAGTAAGCCCTAGTTGGGGTTTCGAGCCCCAGCTGAGTTATCAGATTTTCTGGATGGGAAAATCGTAGGCAAGCATGTCATAAGATTATAGGGCATGTATAAGATCCTTTGCGTACCTATTTGGCTAGGGTTCTCTCATTAAAATAAAATCTCATCAGCATACTTTAACATCCACAGTGAGCTCAGATTCATTGTAATCTGAGGGTCAAAACTTGAAAAGAGAGTGGCCTAGGTAGTACACATTACATTTTCTCCCATTGGTAGTGTTTCAAATGCAAGCAGGCTTACGCAGAATAGGGTACCAATGTTAGAGGACGTTTTCGACTTAAAATTTTATCTGAACGCACTTTTTACATTGAAATGCGTACAAAATGTATTTCACATAGCATGTCAAATGTCAAAAACATTTTGTTTGCTTTCTTAGATAAATACAGTTTTATTTTGATGGCATGGCGATTCTCATGTTTTGGTGAGCATATCCTTACATGGCAATGGAAACTTATATTTCAGTTTTTTTTTAATGTATCCTTGTAATAGATTTATGTAAGTATTTTGTAATAGAATTATGTAATAGTCTCGGCAAATCTGAGTTAATTCATCAATTACATTCCATTAGGAAGTTTTAGTCACTAATAACCCTCCCTCATACATGACAGTGAAAAGTGTATCCAAAATTAAAGAGTGAAGTTATCAACTGTTGTGAAATTACATCTTTGGCAGTATTCAAAGTATTATAATATTAATGCTAAATTATAAATAAATTGTTTTGAAAAAATAATTATAGTTTGAGATAGTTATTTTTAAATATATTTAGTAGTTTTCTAGTCATTTTTATCAAAATTGGAATTTTGTAGTTGGTTTTTGCCACATGGCAAAAGTTTTCAAAATTGAAATTATTTTGATTCTATTGCAGTTAATTATTATTTTTTTCAGTATTTTTCCCCATAATGTATGAATATTAAAGATACAAAAATATTTTTTTCGGGATGAAAAAAAAAATCATGAATTACAGGGTTAAGATTTCAAAATAGTGCATGATAGGGAAGCTAAATTTTAGACCACGAACACTAAAAAAACGATATTTTTATACTTTTTTCCAATATAGTACCACTTTTACTCGTATGGTGTAATATCGTAGCCCATGGAATGGGGAGGAGTGGGTAACACCCACGCTGAGAACCACCATTAGCAAACAGATCCATCATTTTCCCCTGTCTCTTAAAAATGAATTAGGTCAGTTACTTACCATAGCAAAAACACATATTTTCTATCTAAAAGAGCCATACACACGTTACAGCTTTCGTTTGATACTGTCTTAAATGAATTTTTGGTAAAATGAAACGTAATTCTCCTGAAGCCTTTAAAGATGCATATACACACTTAGAAAAACTTGTGTTAACTTTCAATACTTTTTTTTATTTTCCCCGGCTACTACAAGTAATGTTGATAATGTGGTTACACTACCTTAAGCGCTAACTTGGGCAGCGATTTGAGTGTGACCTTTGTTTTGCCAAGGTAAATAAAAAAACATGCTAGAGGGGTTCGTGGCCTTGAGCGCCAGCTCAGTCGGCAGCGTGGCACCCCACTCAGCCGAATGGGACTCAGCCGAAACCGCAAAAGGTAGCCAATTTGGTGAAAAAGTGGGGTTGTGCTTGGCGAAGAGATCCCCCTCTGCTGATAAGATTTTGTGGTTGCTTTACTCCTGCCAAAGCGTTGGCGATAAGAATTCAACCGAATGGTGCATGCGAAGCCAAATATGAGGTTAAATTTGGACAATTGGTGAACGCTCCCTGCTCATGATGTAATTGCGAATACAATGCGATCTCCGTGCAGACCAGGAGTCATAAAAAAGACCCCTCGTTCTAAGAACTCTGGCGGGTCACTCCTGTTTCAGGCGACAAATATAATCAGACAACAGACAAGGATTTTGTTCGATGGATAGAACTTGTTCTCAATGTCTGCACCTATCTCGGTGAAATAAATTTACAAAATAATGTTCAAATAGAGTTAGGTTGAAGGATCAATATAAATATTTTATTTAGTAATTAGTATTTTATTTTAAGCAAAAAAACGAATGCAAGTAGAAAAATAGTTAATAATTTTATCACGATAATATATATACATATTGTTTCAAATTTAAGTTGTGTTTCTTTACTTCCGTACCGTTAATTATCAGCATATCGCTAAACATCAACAGATTAAATATACAAGTTTTAGAAGTTTTTATACACGTGACGAAAGACATAGTTATTACTTTAAAATATCTTATAACTTGTCAGCTGTTTACCCTGATAATTGATTTTTTGTTATAACATACACTCTTAAAACAAACGAGCTATTTTAACCAATCGGTCTGAGTTGATTTTCACTCCTCCAGTGTCGAAAATGCACCTCCCCTATAGGAGTGGATACTCTATTTGTTAAACCTCCGACAGGATCACTCCAAACGAGTGATTTTAACTCAGTCTGAGTTAATATTCACTCCTTTCCAGTGTCGAAAATGCACTTCTCTTACAGGAGTGGATTTCACTCTTTTGTTTTAAGAGTGTAACTTTTGCTTTGCTCAGGCTTTTTAAGTCCTCAAAATTCGTTATTTGCTGTAAAAGACAAACTTTCATATTATGTGTTCAATTTGGGTAGCATAAAAGTTCGATGATGGTTATTTTTAATATTTAAACAATTATGTCTGTAACAGATTTTGATATCATAATTTAAATACTATTAAATTCATATGTCAATATTTGATTTATTTGAAAGCGCAACGCCAGCGCGAAGCGCTGTGTTAAGGCAACATTTCACCGTAGATACCTTCGCATGTTCTGTTTCCGCCTAAAACATCTTATTAATGTTCCGTTTCAGACACACACACACCATCTCGTCAATAAACGCCGTGTATGTGTGGCTGATGCACGTTAAATCTGTTGACTTTCAAAGCTCTGACACCATGCACGACGTCGCTATAAGATTGCGTGGATTTCAAACTTTGTTCAGGTGAATTCCTCATCTGTTCCGTGTTTAAAACTTATGGAGTTTGTCGCCCATATCCCCTGTGTAGCTTTAGGACGATATGAATCCCATTATCTCTACGTTTGTAAATCGTTAAACATCAACATATTAAAAATATATATAGTTTTAGAAGTTTTTATATACGTAGGACTACGATCGATTTAACGTGCACCAGTCCAATATACACGGCGCAATTTAATGAGATTTTTTTTGTGAAGCGCGATTAGTTTATAGGATTTCTAAGGCGGGGACAGAAACCGGAACGTATTATCATTGGCAATGGCAATACACCTTAACTGACCGCGCCACCCTGGCTCTCTACAAAAATTTCACTAAGAATACTAAATTTACTCGACCTTCTAATGCATTCTAATTAACAAGCCGATGATATCAAAAGAAGATGCTTTTAAGGGGTGGGGGACTGGAGGTGCTAGGAGTAAAAACATTTTTAATCGCAAAAATATACATGTGTACATTGAAGCACACTCCACACATGTCTGCTTAATATAAGGTATATCAGATATACAAATCATACATCTAAATTCAAACAAATTTTTGAAATATTTACAAAAACGTCCTGGTATTTTAATGATATTTGACCAATACTCGGCTTTTATAATTGCCCCTTTCTGAATTACATGTTTTAAGAATTTATTGTGCACAAAAGGGGGCTGGGGAGCCCAGGCGGTTAAGCACTCTCTTAGCATGCGGAAGGTCCCAGATTCGGGTCCGGGCATCGCCAAAATAGCTGCCGACCTATAAACGGCCCTTGCAGCCAAAAATGTCCGACGAATAATATCCCGTGTAAGGGAGTGCACGTTAAATATCCTTCAAAGTCCTAACGCTGCGTACGATGTCGCCCTTAATGGTTGCGTTGGGTGCCTATTCAGGTGTTGGCTCGCCACTTGACTGTGGTTCTAAAATACGACGCCCGTCGCCAATAGCCCTCGTGTAGCTCTAGCGCGACGATAATTCAAACCTACCCTATTGTGCACAAAAACACCATTTCTATTATACCAAACCATTCCAAATGAATTGAAATTTTTAACTATATGTCAACCATATTTATATGCTTGTTTTCAATGCCGTTACCTAGCTTATGAAAAAATTGAAGAATAATTTCTATATATACAGAGCTATATTAACATTAAGAATCAATATTAATATTTAATTTATTATTAGTATCTTACATTTGTATTAACTGAAAGTAAGTAGAGAAATAAATAATTTAGGCACGATTGATTGTACATTTCCTTCATAATTTTAATTACGTTTCTTTACTTCTACTTAGTTTATTAGTTAATTATTATTTTAAAACATTACGACTTCTCATCCGTTTTCACTGATAATTGTTTGCTCCGTGCGAATAATTTTATCATTATCATAAATTTTGGTTGTTTATACCTTAATAAAACTATGGTTTGGGGATAATTTTAGCCTTTTCAGTGCTCAAAATTCTTTATTTGTTGTAAATGATTAACACTGTCAAATTATATGTTCATTTTAGGTCTAAATTAAAAAAATCGACAATGAACAATTTAAGACCACATATAGAAATGACATAGCTTGTATAAATGACAAAAATATATCTGATAATTTGAATTCGATAAATTCTAGATTCAAATGTTGCAAAAATTGATTTACTTCCAAAATATTTACAGTATTTTTTATTTTTTTTGCTTGATTCTATCTTTATTTTCATCACTAGACTTCAAAAATGTATTTTTTGTGCACATGTATTTTTAATGACAGTCTCAGTTTCATAGAGTTTCTATTTTTTCCCTTGTTAGTTATTTAAATTATTTATTAGGCCCAGTGACTTAGTGGTAGTGCTTTACATTGCCCCGCCACAAGTTCGGGGATCGAATCCCAGATTGGGCGAGATTGACCTATCCTTTCATCCTTTAAATGGGTTGATAACATGGGTACCAACATGTTTGGGAACTAAACACTGGAGGTTTCACGTGAGGCTGACCACATTACCAGGTGGCACGACTTGGCCCACTTAGCCCACTCCATGCGCCGAGGAGAGACTTCTATTAATTTTTAATAGATGATATGTACTCTTTAATTAATGTGTGTCATTCCCTGTCAAATCAACCAATTGTCTTAACCTTGACATTTCAAAAGTAGATATGGTTTGATATATCTAGGTAGAACTAGGTGGCCGCTCATTACATTAGTAAGATGCCACGTGAACACAATGCTCCAATCAAGACCATATTTTTATTCCTTTGGAACTGTTGCCACTCAAAACGTGAAACATGCTCCATTGACTGTCAAAAAGTCTGATATTGGCCTAATTCGACAACATTATGATGTCTTTAAACAGCTGTAGAAAATTTTACTGTTTTTTTTAACCGATGCCAAACGTACATTTTTTTTAGAAAAACAAGTTTAAAATTACCAAACAACCACTTTCAAATATCTATATTTGTTTCACTGATTGTAATTAACTATCAATATGCTACATTTCATAATACGATGATAGCTTTCAATAGACTCACTCCTCCAGTGTCGAAAATGCACTTCCCCTATAGGAGTGGATCCTTTGTTTGCTAAACCTCTGACAGGATCACTCCAAACGAGTGATTTTAACTTAGTCTGAGTTAATATTCACTCCTTTCCAGTGTCGAAAATGAACATCTCCTACAGGAGTGGATTTCACTCTTTTGTTTTAAGAGTGTACCTAGTCAGGTGTCGTTTCGTCACTTGACTGTGTTTCTAAATTATAACGCCCATTGCCAAAAGCCTTCGTGTAGCTCTAGTGCGACGTTATTTAAACTAACCTGAAAGGTATCTTTAGCTTTCTCGCCACGTTTATAACGTAAAAATTGGAAGGTATTATAATCGTCCCGTCCGTCCATCACCAACTTTCATAGCCCAAACTACAAATGCTACGGCCAAGTGTGATACGTCAAAAAAATTAGCGCATCGAAATTAGAATACATTAAGAATTTCTAAAAATAATTCGAAATGCTTCAATTATTTTTTAAAAAATGAAAAAATTAATGATCATTTAAAAAGCATAGGAATTAATTCTTTAATTCTTTTAGACAATAAATTAAAATAAATGTGTGTTTTTTTTCTATATCGATCAGTTTGAAATTACGTCTAATATATTTCATTCCAAGATTCTTTGTATGTTGATATGAAATCTTTTCATTCTATTTAAATGGGAAGAATATTACATATTTATTCTTTCAAATTTTAGTTAATTTTTGCCAACGATAAGTGAATTTCTTAAGTAAAATAAACAAAACTAACCAAATTTGTTTTGTTTTTGAGACGGCTAATTTCCAAAAATTTAGTATATCATCATGAGACCCCATACCTGATTTATACATCACCCTTACCGTTATTGTCACGAGAAAAAAAAAGTTTTCATAAACCTATATCTAAATTAGTCATGTAAAAAGTAAAACTAAAATAATGTTTTAAATTATAGATGCTCTGTAAATGTTAAAACAAATAGTTGATAATTAGGCGATGGACTTAGCAAAGCATAACAAATTAGCACTCGTGCACCTCTAATTCGACATCCCCCCATTAAACTTAACAAAAATATAAATTAATTTTGTGCACACACACACATGGCGAATTTCGAATCGCCAAACCAAATCGCTTTGCGAACTTCCCATACAGTTTTCAATAGTAGACACTAGTCTCTCAGCCATCCATCCATCATTGTGACAGCCCTTTGTGATAAGCTTTCAACTTGGAGGGGCGGTGTATGAGGGTTTGTTTTCTGGAATACTTTTACTATTTTAGGGCGCTAAACGAGCCAAATTGTTAGCCATCCTGAAGTGCAGGACAGGAAAAGAAAAATCTATGTTGAAAACATTATCGCCATAATGGTGAATATGTTGCCATGAAATTTGGCGAGATCTTGCGGTTTAGGGCATTCGGCTGAGTCTCATTCGGCTGAGTGGACTGTAACCGTCGGCAGCTCGGAATTTCGCGGTTACATTGCCTTAGTCACTGACTTGGTTAGCGTCGAAGGTAGCGTAACCGCGGTATGAAACAATACAAAAATAGTAATGTGACCAAATAAAAATGAATATGATTAGTACAAAAACTGTGTTGAATTTGCATCTTTCACGTATTATTTGAAATGCAATTCAGCATCTGCTCTTTCATGTTTCGGATGAATAGCTATTCCATAAAGCTTAAGAAAATTAATTTAATTATTTATTTTTATTATGATAATTTTGTTATGTAGTGTGTAGTGTATCAATAACGTAGTGTACTGTATTTTGCCAATCGCGCATGGATATAATAATGTTCTCCTCTCGCGATCGTAATTTTTTTTAAACACACAAATTTGCATACGTCATCAACTCAATTATTGTATTAAAACATCTCAATATTGTAGCGCTGCAAGTTTTACACAATTATTGTGTTGTTTGAACCCAAGTTATTGTCTGCATGTAAGGTGTAAAGTTGTGGTTGATAATTAAAAAAAAACTGTTCAAAATAGTTTTCTAAAAATACAAATGACACTAATTTTAGTATGACGTCTTCATTACATGAATTCTTTCCGAGGATACATGAACAATCTCTTACGAAGTTTTACGAAGGAACGTGGAATCAAGTTTTAGAGTTTGATCAAAATATTATTTAAAAATAATATTGATGTATTGCTGAAGAAGACTTGTATAGCTTTATTGTAACGATCTGAAAGGTCTGAAATGTCTTTAAAAATACATAAATATAAAAAGGAATTTTTATGTAGTTATGTTAATAGAAGGAAGAATAATACTTTTTATTTCCTAATTACCGATCATTTGATGAAATTTAAGTCTAAACTCTGATGAGTAATAGCCTTTCAGAACTTCAACTTGTCTTGCTTTTCAATTGGTTTGTTTCACGTGACGTAGACAGTGCTGCTATCATCACTGATTTCATTTGTAATTTTTGACGGGTAGTATGATACAGTAAACTCCACCCCCTACATTGATTAACCAATCGAGACCTTGTTATAATTTTTGTGGCACTGTTGCCACTCAAGACGTGAAACATGCCCATAGTCTGGTAACTTGACTCTAAGGTGAAATTTAGTTTTAATGAATAAAACTTTATGCAAGAAAATATTTTTAATGTTTGCTTATTTAAGAAAAAGGCGAGAACGATCGACAAGGAAGTTAAAGAACTAACTTAAAGAACTCAACAAGTCACGGGGAGAGATTAAGACCGTTGATGCCAACAGGGTAAGGTGGTGGACCATGATGGCCCTATGCTCCACGTTCTAGTGAAAGAGGTATAAGTATAGTAAGTAGTACAAAGAGAATGAATGTTTGTCTCAAGTGCTTCAAAGTTATCTGCACGTTTCGATAATTAAGCGAAATTTTTATCTGTCTTCAAAACAATAATCTTTCAAACACATTTTATAAATAAAATAAGTTAAATGTTCGTAACAACTTTATCAAGAGAACTAAAAGTAGCGTGTTTGCATGCAACTTGGTTGCCATGGCAAAATTAAGCGTCTTTGTTGACCGAACGCTTCTACAAACAGACATTTTTTACGAAAATTTAGTATTGATTTTTAAGTAGTGCCTCTCTTTTACAGAAATGAATACGTCCTTGCAGAAGCTAATTTCCGTTACTGAGAAAAGTTATTGGAATGTATGTTATTACACAAATCATAAATCGTTTCGAAAGAGACATATGTAATCAAAATTTGAGATAGTCTTCTTCTGTGCTTTGAAGGTAATAGTAAAATGTTATCGCAGCGGTGTAGTGATTATTGTGTCTGGCTCGCTAGTTTATGGGATCGAATGCGAGTCGCGGTTATCTGGCTGGTAGTAGGGTCACTATGGTTTCCGTCCGTTCGGGGTTTAGAAAGTAATGAATAAATAAATGAATAAAAGAACTGATAAATTAATGAATGAAATAATTGATAAATTAATGAAAAAAGAATTGATAAATTAATGAATTAAAGAATTGATGAATTAATGAATAAAATAATTGATAAATTAATGAATAAAATAATTGATAAATTAATGAATAAAATAATTGATAAATTAAATAATTGATAAATTAATGAATAAAATAGTTATAAATTAATGAATAAAATAAATAATGAATAAAGGATTCAATGAATTAATGATTCAATGACTTACTGATTCAATGGATTAATGATTTAATTATTAAATGAATTAATGAATAAATAAAAGTTCATTGTGTGTTATTTCCCAATTATATAAAAAAAATTAAAAATATGGAAAAATTCAATTTAGGTTTAAAACTCCCTTACTTAATAAAATGTTGCAGTTAATTTATTCTTAGAAATAGCAATAGTTAAGAATACATCAATACACATAGTTAGAATACCACACACCACAACAATAGTTAAAATAATAGTTAAATTAGAATTTTTTCTAAAAATAACTAAAAGAGAAATAATTTCATTGATTTCGGATATTCAACGCCTCATTACAGCTATGAAAATATTAAAGTTAAATGTCATGCGGATTGTTTTTTAGTGGAAAAAGATTGGTGTTACAAGCGAACACAAACTATTTATTTTTAGCTCATATGCAATTGACTTTTTTAATCAACCTACTCGATAATCTTTTTCGCAATGCAATTTTATGTATTAGTTTAAATTGTACATGTTATACATGTTGACTTTAAAGTAGTATGTCTAATTACATTGTTGTTAGAAGGTGTCAAATGTAAATGGTGAAATATTTGCATAATGACGGGAACTCTAAAAATATTCGGGATTTAAAGGAATTTAGTTTGGCCAAAAGCGATGAAAAATAATGGGAAGGAAAGCTGGATTTAGGATTAAATATGCTAGGCAATTTCTTCTAGAGGCTATTCAATGTTGTATTATTTCCATTCAATGTTGTATAATTGCCATTCAATGTTGTATAATTGCCATTCAATTTTGTATAATTGCCATTTAATGTTGTATAATTGCCAATCAATGTTGTATAATTTGTGTTCTATAATGAACAATGCCATTCAATGTTGTATAGTTGCTTTTGTTTTTATTTTCCATTGATTTTGTGAACAAAGCATATCTTACTATTAGCTTTCACTTAAACCGGTACTTAATACATTAAGAAAAATGATATTTTTAAATCTGAACTCATTTACATTTGTTTTCATTTTGAAATGAATAATTTTGCTTTAAATCTTTCAACCAATGCATTTTTTGTCTGAAACTACCAGACAAACTCAGTTCAAAATAATATTATTTTTCATTCATTAAACGTAGTAATTTATACCAGGGTTGTTGGCCGAATGGTGTTCTTATCGAACTCAAATTCGAACTTCTGTAGAGAGTGGTAGTTCCCACCTACTATTTGTCGTCCTATAAATCAAATATGTACTGGAAAATAATAGAAAAAATCAACAAGTAGTCAAGACACTTGGTTTTTAAACAGAGAAATCCTCGAAAATTAACACATGAGGTCAATTTCAACTCATTTTTAAAAAATGAATACGCTTAGAAATGTACACCAAGTGTACATTTCTAAGTGTTTCATTCCCAAGTGCATGGTTTCAGAAATGAGTTTATGCAAATTGGAATATTGTGTACACGGAGCCATTTTGACCATGCGATTTACTCAGATGTGAGTAGCACTTTCTACTTTGAGGGTGTATCTGAGAACTGAAGTAAGTTTCCGTTTAGGACAGTGTAAGTGTTTTGACGTTTATATATTAAATATGTAATTCTGTTACAATTACTATTATCTTTATAAAAAGAACTTTAATTACAAATTCACATTTTATATAACTATACAAAAATTATTACAGCATGATCATGAATTTTAATGTTAATATTCAATAAAATATTTATGTTCTTACAAGTCGTGTCTCTTAATGAATTTACATCTTCGAACAATATTTTGTATGAAAACTACAAGAGTTTTTTTAATGGTAGCGTCTTGCCATAAACCTTGAATTCTCAAAAGTATATGCAGTCCAATCTCGCTTAACCAAACAGTGTTACTTCGAAAGATCTCCAAGTACAACCAAAGTCTCGGTACATATTTTATTAAGGAATGATTTTGCTGGTGCTATTGTGGTTTTATGAACTAGAAGACGCCGATAAGTTGAGAAGAAGTGGGGGGGAAATGCTTGACAAGACATATGTAGTTTTTGACATGTCTTAGAAAAGTTAATTATTATCTTTATGTATTGAAGTAACTTGTCAATTTACTGAAGACATAATGTGAAGGTATTCTGGGATTCAGAGGGAACCTTTTGTAAGGAAATGCTTTGGAAGAGAAACACATATTTCTAAAAGATATCAGAATATCTAACAGATGACTCGTTGGTCCCCCGAAATTGCTTGAACAGTGACAAAACGACACCTTCTTCTGAAGCCACAGTGTCTACCATTTTCAGTGTCGTCATCTCTTAAGGAAACGATCAGAGAGAGTTACTCACAATAACAGCCTTTGCAGAAGCGTCTTGGACACCAACACTCTTTAAAAAAAAAAAGAGTGAAATCCACTCCAGTAAGAGAAGTGCATTTTCGACACTGGAAATGAGTGAATATTAACTCAGACTGAGTTAAAATCACTCGTTTGGAGTGATCCTGTCGGAGGTTTAATACACAAAGGGTCCACTCCTTTCGGGGAAGTGCATTTTCAAGACTGGAGGTCTGAAAATTAACTCAGACTGAGTTAAAATCGTTCGTTTGTTTTAAGAGTGAATAACATAACCCATTTATGTTTTTCCTTCAGTAACGTTGCTTCTGATTCTTCATTACGAGCTCATTGATTACTTTATGGAGACTTTTAGGGGACGCATCGGACGACTTCATTTCGTCCAGCAGGTCGATTTCGTCGTTCAGAAAATCGTCCGAGTTCGAATCTGTCTTTCCCGAAGGACTCGTTTGCGTAGCCTGTTCCTCGTGGATTGGCTGCATTCTCAACGGAAGTGAGTTCATCTCATGGACAGCACCAGCGCCCTCGAGGGGAACAAGACGAACTATGTTGTTGTTGTTGACAGTCTTGTTGGCGACTCCGTTGCCCTGTTTTCTGGTTGTCTCTCTGTTGAAGGTCTGTCCGCCTAAATGTCCGTTGGCGACGAGTTTGGCCACGGCGACATCTTTTATCTGCAGCGGATGGACCTGTAGGAAATAAAATAGTTTGCTTACTGGCGAAATCCAAAGTAAATTGAATTTATTTGAATTTTGAAAACATTTGTCAATGATGTTTTACGTAATGTATCATTATTAAACATAATATGTTGTAAAATTACGTATCAGATACCAGAGGCTCCCGAATCCCACTCATATATTTTTATACTTGGTTTAAAATCTTCTGCTTTTGCATAAACAACATATTCAGTCATGGAACTACCCTAAAACATCGTTTCTTATGTCAACTATCAGAGTTATTCCTATCGATTTATTAAAGTTCAGAGTTATACCTATCGAGTTATTAAAGTTCAGAGTTATACCTATCGAGTTATTAAAGTTCAGAGTTATATCTATCGAGTTGTCTGAAATTCGACGTGGAATGTTTGCTGTGCTATAATACAGCAAAAGTTCCTCGTCATGTTTCAGACAAAACGAGGGGTATAGCAACCCTAAGTTAAATTTTCAAGGTTGCTAGAAGTTGCTTACACTTTAAAAAAAAACTGCTGTTTTTACAGTTAAAAACATTCGACTTAATAATTGTTTTTTTTACAGTTTAAAAGTGTATTTTTTTGCAGATAACTATAATTTTTTTCACAGGAAAACTGTAATTTTAGCATTGAGAAACTGTTAATTTAACAGTTTCAGCAGCTAATTTAACAGTTTCTCCCTGTTAAAATAAAATACCCAATATTAGCATTTCGCGCTTGAGTAATGACTTCGTCGCAGACGGTTCAGTATAGGGTTCGCACGCTACTGGTTCATGGAAGAGTTATGGACCGGGCTGGTTTGATAAAGGAACCTCTCGTGTGCGAGCCCAATACTGAACCGTTTGCGCCAAAGCAATTATCGGTCGTTAGGGCTAGTATTGGGTATTTGTGCTTAACGATGATCTCAATCACGTGACTCTTTGCACGCCTAATTTAACAGTTTTCTCCTGTTAAAATAAACAGTTTCTCCCTGTGAAAATTACAGTCTTCCCGAAAAAAAATTACAGATTTCCTGTAAAAAATTACCGTTTTTAACTGGCGTCAAAGTTGAAAGTTTTTAACTGTAAAAACAACAGTTTTTTTACAGTGTATAAACAAACCGACTATTATATCATTGTCTGTACATACTATATTTTAAGGAAAGGTACCTTTATTGTATGATTTTTCTCAAAATATATTTTGCAAAGACATCACCCCACATACCTTCTTCTTAGCCTGTTGCCACGGACATCTGCCAGCCAGGGCCCGAAACCCGTCTGCGATGCACTCGCAGCAAGTCCTGCTGATGCAGAAAGTGCAGAAGAAGAGCCTCAGCACGCAGAACAGCATGCCGATCCCAACTAAGGACGGCCCTATGCCTGCCATGGTGGCCTGGATGGCTGGATGCCGAAACTGGCAGTAGAAGCTGACCAGGGTCAGGATGGCGCCAAGGCTGGCTAGGACCAGGCCGATGATGACCAGGACATCGGGGCCGAAGTATTCCTGCTGCTCGCGGAAGCTCATATTGGCCTCGGGTGCGTTGGAGTCGCCTAGACAAAAAAGAATGATTTATCTCATTGAAAGAGTTAACACTTCACTACACAATCCTGTGTTTCAGCATAAAACCTAGGATTTAATATCTTCAATTTACCAGATTACTTTCTAAATTATTTTATTTTTAAAAAAACCTTCCTTTATTCATTCGCTGCCCAAATCACTGATTTATATGAAGAGCGTCAAACTAAAATCCCCCAAAATATTAAAAAAAAAACCATAGATACTGACTTTTTTTAAGCGATACACTAAATTAAGGGGATTACACAGATATAATATTCATTTTTTTTTCAAAGTCACTCCTTGCATATAAAATAGGCCAATTAGGACTAACTAACCTAGTCAATCAACAAATCAGAAAGGTTAAAACTTAACTAACCTATTTTTTGGGGGTAGTTTTTATTAATAGAATTTTCAATTAATTCGTTACTTGTAGCAACGTTTTGACACTTCTAAATATTATAAAATCTTTCAAGAAAAGTAAAACAGCTGTTTATGCGCCTAAATTTACGTCTGTACCACATATGGCACACGGTGCAGTGAGTGGATAATATCTATGCACTATTATTTTGTTGACGAACATGTTGCACCTGTGAACTGTACCATTATCTCTTACTTACCCATGAAGCAATCTGAAGTGCTGCTGACTGAATGGTTGTAGGGCAACCTCTTTCGTCCCGGGGGTATGAGGTGTTTGTTGTTGGAGGTATAATGATTGCCAAGTCCAGTCGGTAAGATGGAGATCTCGCCGCCTGTGTTGAGCCTAGTAAGCATTATAACGACCCACATGAAAGTCACTTGATGCTAGTTTAGTCTTGCAATTCACGACTTGTGTAAAAATACGTATTATGCACACTGTGATTTTCTTTTTGAAAAATGTAAAAACAATGGATGAGTCAAACTGGATGGAGCGTGGTTAGTTTTTGGATAAAGAAGACATGTATTGAAAGTCAATTGCTTTCTCATGGGCTTTCTAAGACTTCCATTTTACAACTTGTGTACTGATATGTATTACATAAGATGATTTTTGTTTAAAAAAATACCTTAAGACAATGGATGGTTTGAACAGGATGGAGCGTGGTTTGTATGGGAAATACAGAAGAAAAATTCTTGAAGAGAAATTCTTGAAATACGCATGCTTTGCATCTCAATTGTGGAAGTCTTCTATTTGGAAATCTTTTAAAAATTCCGATAAGCTTTTTTCAATGGGTATTTAATAATTTAGATCAATATAACAGCTTACTACCAATTAGAACATCAATTTTCTTTGAAAATATGCCTTAAAACGAAAACTACTTTCAAAATGTATATAAACCTTGTTCCAATTTTGGTGGTATAATATTTGGTTAAAGAAAAAAAGTATTCTAACTAAAATTACATTTCACAGATTACGCAATCACTAAAAGTAATATGGTTGGAAGATGTGCTAGAATATCATTCGTCAAACGATTTTACCTAAGTACACAAAAATTTCAGTCTACTTAGACTTGGGACATGCACTGTATTATCCCATAAGACAACTTGAAGGGGTAACATATTTCTATGGCCCACAGAATCTATTTCCATTTGGAACATTTCATTGGTAAATCCAGACAAGAACTCTTACAGTAAAATAGACATTCTTTATTAATAACACGATGTGCCAATATTTTTCATTAATTATTCTAATAAAAGTCTTTTATTGAAATTAAATGCCTCAAACAAATATGCTCAATGGCTGCGTGGAAGTTATAACTTCTCACAGTACGAATTAAAAAAGTTGAATGGCAAACAATCATGTATTAGAGAACTTGATCTATTGCAACAATTATATAAATTATTTTAATCTAATAAGTCGTAGTGGTAAAAATATTCCTAGTATTCTTATAAGAAAATTTGAAGCAAAATTGATTATTTCAATTTAAAATTCTTAACCGGAAAACTGTCTTATTCTAGTGCCCCGAAGTCTATTAAGCAATTCATGTAAACAATCTTGAAAACACTTCTGTCTTGTTACTTGCTGTTTTTTTAGTGTTCAATCACTTTTTGGGGGTCTTTGAATCCATTGACGCTTCAAGATGTCTTGTATTTTACAGGTGCAATTGGCTTTTGGGATCTTCAAAATAGTGAAAAGATTGTTCTCCGTTTGAGATTGTAAATATCTGAAAAAATAAACAATTAAACTTGAATAAAGAGCAAAAATACACATTTGATTTACACTTATCTATAATTTATGAGAAATCAAAAAATGTAGTAAGGTACAATGGTAAAAATGCTATTACAATATTTTTCGATGCATCCAAAATGGAGCCCTGATTGAATAATACATTAAACATTTTACTTAAATTTAAAATTGATAACAAGTTCCTAATTTAATTAAGACTTTTTTAAGAACAACTATAATTTACGGAATTCCGTATATTTTTTAAGAATAAAAATTTAAAAATCTTAAACATAAAATATCAAAATTGTAACAGGTGTTTTTTTTCTTGAAAATAAATGTGCTGAAGTCTTTCATTATAACTTAGATTATTCTGTATTAGAAGTCATCAGTTATTGTCTATACCATATTTTATTTAATAAATGCCTAAGAAAACATGTGGAATTGCCCATTATTAACTAAAAAACCCTCTTTTTTCAAGGTTGAATGCACAACATTAATCTTTCATCAATAAAAAGTCAATTTTCTAAATATTATTTACATCACTGGCTCAAACATTTAAGAAAATTTATGACGTTTTCAAAGCGTCTGGTTAAAGCCCTTTTTTAGAAAACAGTCTTTAAGCACGCAAGATATTTCATGAAAAACCCTTTAGGGACTTATATATTTCGCGTACTTTTGAAGGGAGAATTTCCTTTTTGCTTATGACAATGCTGGTAGGTTCTTCTAAAGTAATAAGCCTAAGTCTGGTTGGAAATTGCTTCGAATTTAATCACAAATTACATTATAATTTCTTGAAATTTTTATCGACTTAATAAGCACTATTTTTAATTTTAAATTCAGATTTGAAAGACTTTGACTTTCATTAAGAAAGTAAGTTCATCTCTATTTAGGAACGAATACAAGTGATATTTTAGAAAAAAATTGGATTGGCCTCTTACTTCAAATAAAATGCTTCAATAACTTTTCAGTACATATAGAATTAATAAGTTTACTTGGTATTAGACTATCGTGGATTCGTATTAAATTCTCACTGAAACTAAATTTGTATTAAAGTCGAATCTTTGTGACAAAAAGTCTATACAATTACTAAATTTGCTTTCTAAACTTTTTTAGAGTGTTAAGAAGAGCTTTTTCTCAAAACGAGAGATTAGAAAATTTTTATTAAAACATATACACTGTAAAAAAACTGTTTTTTACCAGTTAAAAACTGTCAACTTTGACGCCAGTTAATAACTGTTTTTCTTACTGTTTAAAACTGTATTTTTTTGGAAAACTGTAATTTTTTTTACAGGAAAACTGTAATTTTAGCAGGGAGAAACTGTTAATTTAGCAGGGAAAAAATGTTAATTTAAGAGTTTATCCCTGCTAAAATAAAGTACTCAATACCGCGCGACTCAATCGCGACCGAGTAATTACTTTGTGGCAGATGGTTCAGTATTGCGCAAGAGGTTCCTGGAAGAGGTAAGGACCGGGATATGTTTTTATCCTGGAACCTCTTGTGTGCGAGCCCAATACTGAACCGTCTGTGACAAAGTAATTACTCGATCGCGAGGGCTATTATTGTATAGCTGTGCCAAACGATGATCTTAATCCCGTTACTCTTTACACGTCTAATAAAACAGTTTCTCTCTGCTAAAATAACAGTTTCTCCCTGCTAAAATTACAGTTTTCTTGTAAAAAAATTAGTTTTCTCAGTAAAAAAATTAAAGTTTGAAACTGTAAAAAAGACAGTTATTAACTGGCGTCAAAGTTGACAGTTTTTAACAGTAAAAACTACAGGGTTTTTTTTATAGTGTAGCTGCGTAGCAATGTCTCGAATGTTGATAAAATATTAACAGCAAGATCTAGACCACACCAATGTACAAGTACATAACTTAAGGGTATACGCTTATTAACAGTCAGTCACTACACAATTATGAAAGCCTGCAGTTTATTCCCCACAGTGTATAGTTAACATAACTACATGTATGAAAAAACTATATTGTCATTCTAATAATAAGTCCCGTTAAGTATCACACAAAGTGCATTAGAAATATGACAGCGACATGGTAATAATTGACCACTAACCTAATTAAAAAGGCCACTTAGTAGGGGGCCAAGATAAATATTGCCAAATCTGTATTTTAACATACAGCGTTGCTACATTTGGCACCTTTTTGCTGCTATTTGTGTTTGTGCTCTAAGAAACACTAAATGAAATTTGGTTGTTGTACGTATATGCTTGATACATATTGTGTATTGTTGAACTAATTTTTATACACCTGATTTAAAATATTCAAAAGCGAAATCATTGTGATTATTCAGAATTATGTAAATATTTGGTGGTTTAAACCACGCGACTTTGACTACAGACAAGGCATTGATGTTGGTCCCTTTTAGGTTTGCCTGTACACAGTCCATTAAATCTAAAGTCTTTGAAATGTTCCATTAATACACATTAGCCGAGGCAGCTATGCATGTATGAGACACACAATAGAGGAAAATGCTTTTTTTTTATTCGAATTCAATAAGTGACATGCATTGATTAGGTATAGACCAAGGTCACTCAGTTAACATGGTTGAAATTAATGAATGGTATTGAAGGTATTGTCAAGATAGGTGAAAGTTGTAATATAACTCACGAATTTTTTATTTTTAATGGTAGTTTAGTGGTCATTTTTTAGTCAAATTTTGTGGCTGGAGGTTAAAGCATTGTTGACTGTGGCTGATCGAGCAAATAAATAACAGATTATTACAAAAATATCAAACACAGATGCATTACAACGCTTAAAAGTTTTTAAGTATAAATTATACTTCAGATAAAAGTAATTTAAGCTATATTCCAACTGCGTGATTGTTGAAATCAATTGAAGAGTGCAGGGGAAAAAACCCTTTATCGACAAGGTATCAGTCCGTATTAGGCCTCTTTGGTAACGATATCGAGTCATTGCCTAAAATGGCGTAAAGAAACCGGTTTCTCTCATTTGGTTCTTCTGTCTCGGAAAACCTTATTTAAGCGAGAAAAAGAGTCCCCCGTGTGCGCTGAGGGAGAAGAACCAAGGAAGAAACCGGTTGTCTTTGCCAATTTCAGCCAAGAAGACCTAAATATGGGGAGACTGCTAGTCAATCAAGAGGTTCCTCCACTGGACACTTCAATTAAGACTATTCCAGAACAAGATAATTTAAGATCTTAGCTTCAATTATATGGTTAAAATGCACTTAATAATTATTTAATTCTTACGTCATTTGTTATTGTTGTTAGGTAATTGAAAGTAAAATCCTGTTGTTTATCCTTAAGGGAAGCGGTACCCAAACATAATTTCTATGAATAATAACACAAACTTGTAAATTGTAGTGGTTTTATATAATGTTCACTCTAAATAAACATTTTCTAGCAATAAAAACAAAATTTTACAAGTAGTTTTCCATTTATTTAAAAAAAAAAGTCAAAATGTTGAACTTTTTTAAAACGCTACTCCTCTTTCAATTATGAGAACAACTCCATCGAACTTTTATAGTTTGTTTTTAGTACTATTTTTTCAAGAACTCGGCATTGATTTTAAAATGTGATCTACAAAAACAAATTATTGAATTCAACATTTTAATAAAAACTGTACATAGTGGACCTTATTCCATGCATAATTTTGTGCACCATATATATAAGAACACAGGTTAAAAATTTCAAAATTGTAACTTAATTAGCAAAAAATTTATTAAACACAAGAATTGAAAAACGTGAAATTGAGAAAAAAGGTTGGAAGCAGACGAAATACTTATTCAAACTTATAGGAATGACTCCAGAAAATATTTAATAACTTTTTTTATACAAAAGACATCCTTATGAATTTTTAAGTAATTGTTCAGAGGGTATTGTCAATAATAAGATGTAAAAACTGAAAAATCGATATTTTGACCAATTTTTGGGTACCGCGTTCCCCTAAACATGTCAACTTTTCCATTATTGTATGTGCGATTTCTGAAATTTAAGAATTCGATCCAAGTTATTTACTACGTCAAAATTTAAGAGTTTGTAAAAAATAAGAGGACATGCATTTAACGTGCTTAAAAGTTGTACTTGCTAGTCTTAAAAATGTAGGGTATTTATTAACACACACTATCTCTAACTATAGATTCTTTTTGAGGGTCTTCGTTTGCACTCAATGACCGCTTTTGGCCTTTTAAGAATAAAATCCATAAATAACAGCAGCGCTGCAATTTAAAAATGAGGCCATTCCAGTATATCAAACTGACATAGGATGCACAAAGAAGAAAAAAAGAAGAAAAAATGTAATTGTGTTGTAAGGAAAAACCACGCCCTTTTCCCGGGAAAAGCCACGTTTTGCTAAGAGCTTCTGGATTTACTTAATTTCGAATGAGGTTGCATACCACTGGCAATCTAATAATTTTCTACTAGAATAAAACATCAGTTTCACGTTATAAAATGCTTTTTATTTTTAAAAAATGAGCAGGCGGCTAACAGGAGTAAAAAATTTCAATTTTATACAAGTAATTGACGTAAGTGATATAAATGTATAAACCCCTCAAGGAACCCTTAAGTTTTTCTAGCAGTACATATAATTTTTAAAAGTTCATTCGTTGAATAATATATGTAATTTGAATAAAACTGTTTTTTTAAATCCTCTTATCGATTGACAACACCAAAAAAAATCAGGTGAGCCTACCATTTCAGAACGCTCTGCAATACTGACACTATTCTTTGAATTATTGAAAACATTTTCATTTAAAATCGTGGAAAAAATGTGTTTTCTTTAAAAAAAAAAAGCGTCTCCCCGGGACACGGTGGAATCCGATTTTTCTACTTTCTTGGAGTAAAGTTCTACCAATTTTTTTACAGTGTGCAGTCAACTATCAAAGTGACTTTTTAACTTTCAATACCAAGAAAATTATAAGAAACAACTAATTTACCAAGAAAATTAAGGAAGACTAATTAGAAGTAACTAATTTTATAATCCCATGCGATACAATTCATTAGTTATAACACTGAGCAACTTACAAAGCGATAGAATAATGAAATATTTTGTAATCTGAGTCCAATTTAATGAAACTGTAAACTTAAGCTGAATAACTAATATTTTTTATCGTTTTTTTAATTTTGTTTATCAAATTCAAGTAAGAAGTATAACTGAGTACAGTTTTTAAGTTTTTATAAATATCATGAATAAAGTAGCCAAGATATTTAGAAAGAAGTTGTAGGAAGTACTTTCAACTGTGTAAAGGATCTATTGATCGTTCAAATTAGTTACTAAGGAATCATTTAAATAGAAACGGTTCTATTGACCTCTAGTTTATAAGAATAGACTTGGCAACGTTTTAGATTTAACGAATCTGGTGCCGGTAAAAATTAATTTGAACGAAATTTACTTTGATGCAGTTTTTGTTCAATTACATTTTTACAGCTTATAATTTTGTTACAGTCATACTTAAATTTAAAATCAATATAGTTGAAGTTGTTCCAAATAAAAGATAATCCAAACTAAGAAAAAAAAACGGTTCAAATGACCACAGATGTTTGCAACTAAATCCATAATATTTTTTTGATATTATTCAGTTTGAAAATCTAAATGAATTAAAAATAAACTTTTATTCTTATTTAAACAAGATCATTTTTTTCTTCAATTTAAATAAATAAATAAATAAATAAATAAATAAATAAATAAATAAATAAATAAATAAATAAATAAATAAATAAATAAATAAATAAATAAATAAATAAATAAATAAATAAATAAATAAATAAATAAATAAATAAATAAATAAATAAATAAATAAATAAATAAATAAATAAATAAATAAATAAATAAATAAATAAATAAATAAATAAATAAATAAATAAATAAATAAATAAATAAATAAATAAATAAATAAATAAATAAATAAATAAAAGCTTTAATGAGATGTGTTTCATAATAAAAAAAATTTATTTGTGGAAAGTCACAAATTCAAAAAATTACCCCTGTGTGTTTGTTTCACTGTGTTATAAGTCATACCATAAGGAAACAACTTTTACAGAAATTTCTAACAGAAGATTCTTTTATTTTAGTTAAGAGGACGCATTACCCAAAATATTATTTCTAGAAATAATAACATAAACTTGTATATTATATTAGTTTTGTATAATGTTCACTCTAAATAAAAAATTTCTAGCAATAAAAATGAATATTTACAAGTAGTTTTTCATGTCAAAATGTCAAAATTGTGAACTTTTTTTAAACCCTGCTCCTCCTTCAATTTTAGGTATAACTTCACCAAACTTTTATTGTTTATTTTTAGTACTATTTGTTCAAGAACTGTGCATGGATTTTAAAATGTGAGCGACAGTTAAAAAATAATATGCATTTACAGTGAAAATCACAAAAAAATAAAAATTATTGAAAAAAAAAACTATACATAGAAGACCTTATTCCATGCACAATGTTGTGCATAATATATGTAAGAACACAGGTAAAAAATTTCAAAATTCTAAATTAATTAGCAAAAACGCCTTAGGGATTTATTAAACACAAGAATTGAAAAACGTGAAACCGAGCAAAAAAAAGGTTGAAAGCAGACGAAATAAGTATTCAAACGTATAGGAATGACTCCAGAAAATATTTAATAACTTTTTTTCTACACAAGATATCATTATGAAACTTTCAGTAAATGTTTAGAAGAATATAGTAAATAATAGAAAAATCGACATTTTGACCAATTTTTGGGTAATGCGTTAAGGGGACGAGGGGTTAAATAAATAAAAGTAGCATTTAATGAGAAGTATTTAATAAAATAAAAAGTCAGAAATTTGAAAAGTTACTCATGTGTGTTTGTTTCACTGATTTATAAAAAAATACCATAAGGAAACAACTTTTACAGAATTTTCTAACACAGAGAAGATTATTTTATTTTAGTTAATAAATAAATAAATAAATAAATAAATAAATAAATAAATAAATAAATAAATAAATAAATAAATAAATAAATAAATAAATAAATAAATAAATAAATAAATAAATAAATAAATAAATAAATAAATAAATAAATAAATAAATAAATAAATAAATAAATAAATAAATAAATAAATAAATAAATAAACAAATAAACAAATAAACAAACAAACAAATAAATAAATAAATAAATAAATAAATAAATAAATAAATAAATAAATAAATAAATAAATAATAACTGCATTTAATGAGAAGTGTTTAATAAAATAAAAAAAAATTTGCCTGTTTAAAAAGTCAGAAATTTAAGAAGTTACTCCTGTGTGTTTGCTTCACTGTTTTATAAGTAATACCATAAGGAAACAACTTTTACAGAAATTTCTAACACCAGATAAGATTATTTTATTTTTTCTTAATTTAAATAAATTTAACTAATTCATTTATTAATTTGAAAAAATAATAATAAAACATTACCCCCGTGTCTTTATTTCGCTGCAGTAAGAGTAATACCATAATTCAATACCATAGTAATACTATATCTTTGATTTCTAACGCGTAAACGATAATTATATTTTATATAGTTTAAATAAATAAATAACTAATTAGAGCTTGAAAAGCAGTAGTATTTAATAAGATGTGTTTCATATGAATTTCTAAAAATATAATTTAGTATTCATAAAGATTTGCCGCGTCCTGCGACGTGGTTTCGCCATTTGGGGACATTTTTTAAAACCTCCCCACAAACAATTAACACGTTAATTAGTTCCGAAATTGACCTGGTTCGATAGAAAAAGATCCAGATATCAGTTTCCAGCCATTGATTACAGGTATCAGTCATTTATTTCAATAAAAAATGAAGTTGAGCGAGGGTCAATACAAATAATCTTAAAGAAACTATTAAAAAAATCAAATTTTTCAAAAAGTTACTTCAGTGCATTAGTTAATTTTAAAGTCATTTTGCACTAAAAACAATGTCAAAATAATTTAATCGAATAAGTGGTACTGCCTTTTTTGCTGCATTTATAGCACAAAAATGTGTATTTTTTAGAGTGTAAGGCGTGTCACTAAGTTGCGATTAAAACCTGATTTTTTTAAACTTCTTTGCAAAACATCGTTTTTAGCATACATTTGCATGAAAAGTATGTTTAGATGAAGAATATACGCTTAGGATTTTGCTCGGGTCTTAAGGTAAGCGAATACCCAAAATTTCCCAAAATTCTAAAAATTTTACTATTGCTTTAATCTTTTCCAAATTTGGCATAGTGATTTCAAATATAATGAATAATACTATTTAGGCTTTTGTTTTTATTTAAATATAATTTATTTATTTTAAACGGTGTTTTTCTGCTAAAAAAAGAGGTTTACGCCAACAAGTCTACCACATTGAATTTTCATCCTATGAACATTTATTATAAGTTAAATTCTTCGTTTTGAACTGATACATGCAACGACCCTCTAGAGTTACATACAAATTACAAGAAAAAAAGTTATTAAGAAAAATGTTATAAATTGACCACAAAAAAGGATTTTTTTCGATTTACATACACTTGGAAATTTTTCTTTAAAAAAAACTTGTATGCTTACACCAGATGTTAGAGGTTCATGGCACAGATATATATTGAAATAGCATAAGTGAACAATTTCAGGTAAATTAATGTAAAACTTTTTATGCTAGAAGTGTTGGCGTAAACACCTTTTTTTAGTTGAAAAACACAGTTTAAAATAAATCAATTATATTTAAATAAAAAAAATTGGACAAAAAGTATTGTTCATTGTATTTGAAATCACTATGCTAAATTTGGAAAAGATTAAAGCAATAGTAAAAATTTTAGAATTTTGGGTATTCGCCTACCTTAAGAGGTTATTCTTGGAAAGTGAAAATTACCCCTGTGTCTTTGTTTCACTGCATTATGAGTAATACAATAAGGAAACAACTTTTACAGAAATGTCTGATGTGTAACAGACGATTTGTTGTTTTCAAATTTATATGCAAACAAGTATGTCGAATTCAGTTTTTTTAGTTCTTAAAAAAAAACGATAATAAGTTAACAAATTCATAAAAACAATTTTTGGTGGAAACTATAGTATTCAATTAAAAAATAGGGGTGTGTAACACGCCACGACTTTTAGTTACACTAATAAGTCAATTCGTTTAAAAGAAATTTTAATACTTTAAAATCTAAAAAGTTATATTACAGCAACAAGTTTGCGCAGGCGCTATTTTCGAGAAAACCTTATTAAAAATCTGTCAGGTACTATGAACTCACGTATCAAATTTGAAATCAGTAGCTTATTTAGTTCGAGATGTAGAGAGGTTTCAGACAGACAGATTAATCTAAGTTTATGAAACCCTTTTCATAACCAGTCAGTTTCTTCCAAAACATGTAGGAAACGAAAAAAAAAAACCCATTTTGGATTTTCGATCTCATCGCAATACAGGGTCCTTGGGAAGTCGGTAAAAGAATGTCCGAGTTTCAAATTGTGATAGTATTATCTGCAATCGTTCGACAGTTGTGGTTGAAGGTGACGAATAAAGAATAACTCCAAAAGTTTCAGATAAGCGATACCCCACGATTTACCAACGTTAAAAGGTAGAATTGCGCTGTCTGTTGCTTCCATTACTCCGGATTTGCCGCAAACAGTTCGGGAAGAATTGCATTTTCGGTTGGATGAGTGCCGTATCACTAACGGCGCACACATTGAGCACTTATAGGAAAAACTAGCTTACTTTTCCTTCAATTTTGTGTATGAATTGTTTCATTTAGTACAAAATAAACTCTTGTGATGTAACCATTAAAACTCGGATATTCTTTTACGGACACCATGTACTTTCAATGCTTTTAATACTAAACCAAAACCCACCTTAATTTTGGAGCATTGAAATGTTCTAGACGGAGGAAGCGGCGTAAACAACGCTGCTGGCGCCGAAATTTTGCCTGCTCTGATTGGCGCTCCTTTGCGATGCGTTCACCCTGATATTCGTGCGCCCTGTTACGTCAAAATCGAAGGAAAAAATAATTAATATTTCGATTTAATTGAAGCAAAAAATAATAAAAATAATAAAAATATGTCTTGAAATAACGAATAAATTGGTTTATTGAATGTGAAGTACCTCTTTTTTTCGATTCTCGCACTCGAAAATGAGAACTATTTACCCTTTTTCTCGTAGAACATTTCTATACTGCAAACTTAATATGAGATTTACTGTAGGTGATTGAACGCAACAAAGTGATTTCTCTAAACAAAATAGAATAGGAATCAACCTTTTATTCCTTTTAATGCTACTTTAATATAAAGTTAAGTGACATTAAAGAATTGCCGGAAACAAGAATGAGTTCAAGTTTAGGCGTTGTCACAGTTTCGCCTTTCGCATTTGTCACACACTTGAATTGAGTCACGCGATGTTTTGGTCCTTGGAAATTGCCTCAGAATTTAAAATAAAGCCATTGTCAATGTAAATCTGACTTCCATTAGTGAAACTCCACCCTTTATTAACTTTTCCATGTATTTTTAAAGCAAGGTAAACAGTTTTAACTTTGACATTTATGTTCAACTTCAAGGTTAAACTTGTTTTTCTCTTTTAATTCCTCACAAGTTGCTAGTCCTTAGAAAGTTTGTGTTTAAAACAAATAAAAGATACTGGTGTTTATAAACTCTTGTGTAAACAATTTAGAAGGTATAAAGTGGAATTGCATGCATTTAAATATGATATCAGGGAAAGTTTTTATAATAATAAAAAAAGCAGAGTTTAGTGGAAGAACGTGCTAAGCGACACTGTAGAAGAAATTGAGATTTTTGTGTCAATGAACATTTTATTCCTTTTTTTTTTACAAATAACAAGATATTCACCCTTTATTAAACTTTTAGTTAATTAATATTTACTTTTTGTAAGAGCCATTTTTGAAATATTTAGATGAAAACAAAAAACTTTACAGCTTTTTTTCTCATTTTCACCCTTTTAATGTGATCTAACACGATCTTCCACGGAGCTATTCAAATTAACCGGGTTTTTGCTTTTTGCAATCAACTACACTTTTCAAAACCATTGTTAGATATTTTGCAGAATTAAATTAAAAACAAGAGACTATTTTTTAACAGAGCACTGATTTTGTTATTTCAATTTTTAAAATGTTTAAATAGTGTACGAAAACCAATTTTTCTTTTGAAACCAAGCTTACTGAAGTAACAACCACTCTATACGGTACAACTAAATGAAACTATGTATTTTCCATTGAATAAGTCATTTATTTTCATTCCACGTACATACACCGAAGTAATCAATTATATCAAATGGTGCACAGTATTTCAATCTACAATGCTTTAATGTTAAGCGGAAAAAAGGTATTGGATATCATCATTCCCTCAACTCCATGAACTTAATAGTCAAGGGAAATTCTAAATGATCACTGGCCAAAATGTCAGGTATAACGTTATTTCAATTTTATGATTTTTGATTGTATGTACGAAATTCTTCTTCTTTTCGGTGTGAATTAACGTTGCAATAGTGCTAGTGATTTTGAACAGTGTTCAAGTTACGCGGCTTATACAACAGTATTCTTCAAGTCACGAGGTTTATACCTGAGAAAGAGCTGCAACGCAATTTTTATATAGACAAGCAAAACTTATAGCTTTTGAACAAGATATATTGAACGTGCCCCATATAGACGGCGTGAATTAATTAGGCTTTTATTTTTTGCGCACTACGATTCGTTCATGAGATGTCTATGTTGAGGAAGTGTCCTCAGTGGCACGACGCCTTAAGAGGGACTGTCAGTCCCATAGAGCTAATGCATTAGTTTTGAAATCACAACTTTCGCAGAAGAGCTGATTTGCCATGCCATCCTATTTTCACCAGGTATGGGACCAGGAGTCGTGTGGGGCATGGGTTTCCTAGTGTCGTTCGGTCCAGTGCTGGGGTGGAAAGACGGAAAATTCTTGGTGAGAATTCAAGTGGAAGGAAGGTAATTTATGAGAGGACTTAATGTGTACAGATTCCTTAAGAGGAACTGTCATTCCCATAGAGCTAATGCATTAGTTTTGGAACCACATATTTTGCAAAATAATTGGTTTGTCATATTATCCCATTTTCACCAGGTATGGGAATCATCATACCCCCAATTTTAAACAAAATTGAAAAGAAAATAACATCCTTTTATTTAATTATTAATTGATAAAGTTTTACAATAGTGTCACCATCAGCTGTATATGTTTGGAATTGTTAAAATTAAAAAAATATTTAAATTAATAGCTAGATAAAATTTTAGATTTAAATTTGTTTCATTTCGTTGTCCTGATGATTCTCATACCTGAGAAAAAAAAAAGAGGTAATATGGCATAGCAATACTTCTGCGGAAGTTGGGATTCCGAAACTAATGCAATAGCTCTATCGGACTGAAACTCCTTCTTAAACCATTTTGCCACGACGACGCCCCAGTGGCGGATCCAGCCAGGGGGCGCGGGGGGCGCGCGCCCCCTCCTCAAGACCTGTTGACCGTTTTTTTTTATTATTATTGAAAACAAAATTAAAGGAAAAATTTAGACAAAATTAAATCGCCACACACCCTCTACACAGATTACTAATCATCGAACATGTTTTGGCTGCACGGGCCGTTAATCGCTCTGCAGTTATTTTTGGGATATTAAGGAACTAAGCACCTTAAGTTAAAATTAAGTTGTAATTTTTATATAACGGCATACATGCATATAATTTGAAAATTGTTTCACATCGGCGATTCGAGCCTGTACGACGTCCTAAAATTAACTAAAAATATAACTTCGGTGAAGTTTAAAATGATAAATCATTCGATTATTTTATTGCTGAGCTATCACATGTCGTATTTATTTTAATAGTTAATTATTTATGCTATAACTAACTATGCGAATAACTATGCTATTTTCAAGATGCAGTCATTTTTTTTGCCTTGTTTATATGTTAGCTACTTAATGCCAACACTTTGCTGAGCTGTTGCTTGTTCAAAACATTAGCATAGAATATCATCTACTTCATCTATTTCGGTCATTTTTACAGTGAAACAAAAAAAAAGCAACCAATCGCAGTACATAGAAAAGTGAAAAGAAGACCGTTCCATCATCTGAAACATTCCCATTAATTGATGTTTCCCTATTTGTTGCACTTATTTTTAAAATTATTCAACAATAATCCATATAACAATATAAACGTTAGTTAGGTAAAGTAAAAACTAGTGTTAGTTCATAAGTAGTAATTAGTAAAAAAATACCAGTAAAAATATGTATTTACCATTTAGAATTAGATTTAAAAAGAAATAATATGAATCAAAAATAAATAATGTAAATCAAAAATAAAATAATGTAAATCAAAAATAAAATAATGTAAATCAAAAATAAAATAATGTAAATCAAAAATAAAATAATGTTAGTAAAAATTAATTTTATTTAAAAACTAAAATGATAAAATTTAACCCTCTTCCCATCCCCCAGAAATTTTTTCTAGTTGCGTCTCAGCTTTTGTGATAGCATAGTTGGGATTTCAGGCAAGTTTTTGGGTGCGCCCCTCCCTCAGAAAAATCCTAGATCCGCCACTGCGACGCCCTGCAGTATATTTAGAGTAAACTATAGTAAAACAGGTTTCATGGTAGAAAAACGCATTCTGTCGACGGTTTGCTTCTATCAATAGAGTTAAAAAGTTATTTTTATTAATTTAAATCTATAAATCTGTAATCTATGTTATCTTTTAAGGAAGAAGTTCTGACTGTCTAACTTTTCACTGACTCATGTATCAACGCCCGGACGATACTATTAGGGTACCGATTCCAAATTTTAGGAGATTATTCCATTTGTCACCTTCAATAAAGGCGTCCTTTAAGAGGCGATTTTCCGAAATTCGAACACAAACAGGTCTAGGAGGTCAAAATGTGAACTGGTTTCTTCATAGGAGTAGCATTGTGCAATATTGTAAGCGTTGGAATTATTGAAGTTGTTTAATTGAAAGAAATTTCAAAGCGAGCGAAAATAAAGTGTAAACATGTAAAAACATTTGGTTTTAATTTGTAAGATGGTTATGCAAATATTATTTTGACTTAATTTATTTAAAATCTTTTTTTTTGTATTAATGCACATAATCATATTGTATCAATTCGGTTCTAAATCAATTGATGCTTACAAATGGTAAGAAATAAAGATATTTAGCTAAATGCAGTTTTAGGCAGTTTGGACCTCATAAAAATTGTCCAAGTACAAGAGATGTTGCATGTCTGCTTCTTTATCTGTCTTTCGCCACATGGCTTGATGTTTACGGAAATCTGTGAATTAATTATGAAATATGTTGTAGATAATTGTGTGTGTAAAACAAAGTTATTTGCTACAATGTCTCATGTCAGAAATGTCATAACTATTTTGCATCTGCTGAATACTTCTTCGAAATGTCAATTCTCTCTACACATGTCAGTCTTGTGAATTAGCAGTAGAAAGTTGAATTACTGAACTGCGTTTTCGATTCTGAATTTTATCTTGAACTGGATTATTCTCTGTTTATGAGTGTAAAATTAGAAATTTTAACAGGGTTCTACGGGGGGAAGTCCTCGAATTCCTTGAAGGGCCTGAATCCAAAAGGATATCAGTTTTTTTTATTATTATTGCTGATATGAGCATTGGGGGATTATCGCATATTGTCGAATCGTTGGATATCTATATTTTTAAATTAATTTTGTCTAGTTTTTTTTTTCTGTGTCATACTTAATGCTGGTTCTATACTATCACTCTATTGGGGCTAACCCTATTACGTATTTACGGCCATTTTATAATGTTAATGAGAGAGTTTGATTTTCTAAAATTTAGTTCATAAAAGGCACAATATGACAATATTCATGGGGTGCTGACCAGTGGCGAACTGATTGATAGCATAAAATAAAAGCTAACATAAAATATAAATCCCAGGTGTCAAGGGTATACCCGTGACACGCCGGAATATAAAACTCATTAATATCATATAAAACAGTTTGGAATGTTGCCATAATCTGTAGTGCATCATATGTATTTTTTTATTATTTTTTAGCATTTGTTTACTAAGAAAGCGACACACAGTGTTTCATTTTTAGCCTAATTTCTTTTATTAATACGAAAGAATCAAATTAAAAGTATGAGTATTGACATCGTGGTGATATCTGTCTGTCCATTCACCATTCAAGGTTAGGTTCCATCCGTCCGATTTTAAAAATTCCTGTTTTTTGTTGAAAAAGCAAAAGACTTATCTTTTATACTTTGTGTCCGTCTATATGCGTTCTTTTCAGTCCGTCTGTCCGAGTTTTAGCATAGTTCTGACAGACCAACTTAAATTTTTTCGGAATGTTGGATGTAAGATATTATCTTAACCTTTTTTTCGTCTGTCTGTTCATCCGAATTATAAGACTTTCAATGAGTATTAAAGTAATGGGGAAGTAGTTAATTTTTTTTCCCAAAACATCATGTTATATGCGTATCATGCACTAAAATTTTGTAAAAAAATTAATATGGAAAACTGAATATCCATTTCAATATATATCCTAAGTTATGCAATATGAATAAGCTATGCATTGGCTTGCTTTACGTGGCGTATTCATTCCTGGATTTCATTCGTGGTTTAACAAAGTCAGTTCTTCTCACAACAATGATTAACCAATCAAGTTAATATTTTAATTTATGTTTAACTGTGGACACTCAAAACGTAAGATATGCCTACTACAAGTATATAGATATAAACTATGAATCAGTTTATAAATATCGACTTAATGCTGAAGTAAATACAAACTATATAACATAAATATAAATTACTTGAAAGTTAAAATTTAACAAAGAACTTTGACAGTCATTCCATAAGAGAGAAAAGTAACTCAACTAACCTTTAAATTAAAATCCAAAAAATTCTTTGACACTCAAAAAAAAGAATGTTCTTTCAAAACACATGCCACTTCATCAGGAGAGAAACCACTAAACTCATTACCAAACGATTTCGTCGAAATTCCGCGTTCATCTGAATATCAAGGTTCCGTGGTAAGATATTCATTCAAGCGACTTTGTTTGGAAGACGCGTTGTCATGGTAACGACTTCGAACTTGTTGATCGAACACAAAGTTCTCAGTTATTATTATTTTTTTAAGGTTTTTGTTTTATTTGCACAGACAAAGTTAGGGGCTGTGTTTATCGAACACGCAAATGGTAAGTTGGAACTGTAAATATATGATTGCTGAAAAGCTCGATATTCGAATGAGCATGAAAGAAAGTTCTGAAATTATTATTCTGTATTGGAGTTTTTCGTGTTCTTTCGAAGTGTGACGGTGTTTTCGTCGAACGATGTGAAGGTCAAGTTCAAAAATTATTAACCTTGTAATGTATATTATTGCCATATGGCAACAAGTAACATAATCCACTTTATTCTATTAAAGTAGAGCTCTCTCTCGACAAATCTGTGTTTTTCATCTGTTACATTCCACTGCAACATTCCATTTTTCATCTGTTACAGTATAAAATATTAGTACCAAATACAAATAAATTGTTTTGAAAAAATAATTAATTCAAGAGGGTTATTTTAAAATTTATTTAGTAGTTTTCTAGTCATTCTTATCAAAATTTTAATTTTGTAGTTGGTTTTTGCCATACGGCAAAAATTTAAAAAATTGAAATTGTTTAGATTCCATTGCAGTTAACTTTTTTCAGTATTTTTTTTCCATAATGCATGAGTATTAAAGATACAAATATATTTTTTCGGGATGAAAAAAAAAATCATGCATTTCAGGGTTAATTCACAGCGGCGAATGTCGATATCCTAAATTGGAATATGCTTGGAACAAGTTCTAAACTATATTGAGAAAGTAGTTTGGTAATTAACTGACACAATTGTGTATGTTTCACGCCTTGAGTGGCAGCTGTTACACAGGAATGAAAATAAAGTCTCAATTGGTTAATCAACGGAGGGGGCGGAGTTTAACGCATCTTTCCACCAATCACCGAAACCACCAATAAAATCCAGGAATGAACTCTAAAATGACCTAAATACGTGAAAGATGTCATTCTGCTCAACAATTTTCAAAATGTTTGAGGCCTAGAAGATATAATAATGAATTCTGAAAGAACATTGTATGCTAAATAATATCAAATTGAAAATTATTTCTTAGCTCTAGATTAAGATATTCATATTTTGTGTTAAAAAGAGGCTCTTAAAATTTTTTGAAGCAAATATCAAAACAAGCTGAAAAATTATCGATGTGTCTGAAGTAATTTTTGATGCTGAGCTTGAATCTGCTTTTCGTTTCTCTCTAAGGATTGTTAATTATTATTTTAAGATATTGATAATATTATCTTCGACAAAATAAATCTGTAGTATTATCAGTCCTAGAAACTAAACTACTAACTACTTTGACTACTAACTACTTTAACTGAACTATTTTGTGTTAAAAAGGGACTCTTATTTTTTTTAAAATCAAAAACCGAAACAAGTTAAAAAGTTATCGATGTATCTGAAGTAATTTTTGATGTTGAGCACGAATCTGCTTTTCGTTTCTCTCTAAGGGTTGTAAATTATTATTTTAAGATAATGATAATCTTGTTTTCGACAAAAAAAAGATCAGTAGTATTATCAGCTACTAGAAACCAGAAAATCTAAAGGACCTAAAATAGCCTACTCTCTTGTTACTTTATTATTAACAGACATTCTTAGAATATGAACTAGCAGAAAAAAAAATGAAAAAGTGGTCTCTGATATCATACCTTTCAAACAAAAAATAGAATATGTTAGAACCTGAAATTGAAACAGATCGCCTTATGAATGACAAGTGGACAGACAGACGGAGAAAATAATGCAAAAGATGGGTCCCAGATGTCATATATTTATAACTAACAAAAAATAAATTTTAACAATTGAAAATAATCTGTTTGTTCTGTCTGAAAATCTTTCTATCCATCTGAAAAATGAAACAGACCGTCAAAAAACAGGTGGAAAGAAGTCTTTTCTAGACAAACAGACGAAAAAATAGGTATCTGTTATTATTATAATAAAAATACAACACATTTACATGTAGGGAGCTGATTTTTCTGGCAGCCATCTGCTTGACAGTGAGATGGTCAGAAAAAGTGAGTTCAAGCTCTTTCTCTCACTCATCGTTCTTTCTCTTACAATTTAAATGATATTGATAAACTTTTATACCCAAACTATCTTTTAGTGTTTGGTTTTGTTGTGTGTCATGCGTATAAATTTTTTTGTTGGTCCAAAAAAAGTAGTAGCCATAACATCCAACAAAGCCGAAGTGTACCAGATGGGCAGAGTGGAATTTATAGAAATACAAAATTGTCGACCAACAACAGGCCAGAGGGCCAGTAAGGTTGGTCCAAAATATTTCCAATTTTTTGACAGTCTCTAATAACTATTGAATTCCTTGCTTTAGGTCTTCTACTCTTTCTGAATAAACAACATAATCTGATAAAGCATTCCACTAACTAACAACTCGTACGTAAAAATGGTGTTTTCTTAATTCCTTTCTGAAGCAAGATTTTTTTTTTAAATTTCTGACTCTGTCATCTTGGCCGTTTATTAAGTTCGTATAGTTCTACTGCATTAAAATCGCAGGAAAGTATGCTATTCTTGTTCGTTAGGAACTCTTTGCTTTCTTCAATGTTGTTTGACGACTTCAAACTCCATAATTTAATTAATTAAATAGGTTAATAACTCACGATTGCATGTGGTATTGATAGGAATTGTTACTAAATTGCCATTTTACAGTGATTATAAAGAAATCCTCTCATCTGGTCATTTTTCTATACCTATAGCATGTAAAGAAAAACATTTTTCAACGAAATTCTTTTTGCTGAGAACCTTTTAAAATCAACATCCCTTGCAGCTAGTCTGCGAAATACGAAACACTTAGTTCGATGTTTTTCTAACTAACATTCAAGCGAATCTTGCAACTACCCTACGCCCCTAATTATGACGCATTTCTTTCCATTTCACTTTCTTGACACAGAACAAAAAATGGTAAAAGTTTTGCCACTTACTGATTTCTAAAGTATTATGCAAACTAAGTTTAGAAGAAGAAGAATGCTAATAAGTGCATTTTGAAAGTTTAATCATTCTTCTTGTAAATCATAAAAGATCAAACGTTGTTTTCCCTTTCGAGATTTTTGTATTTGGTGCTTCACAGCTATGGCTATCTTCTGGCATTCTTCATTTCATAACTCAAGATAGATATAAGTATGAGTTGAATTCAATAGATGGCAGCACCACGAACATATTACTTCGTGTGAAAAAAATGAGGAGGCTTTTATATCTAAATAATTTGTAATAATTAAAAATAAATTCAGCATTTGCTAAGAAATTATGTTATTTTTATTATGGAAATTATGGGTTCAGTCTGTACGCATGTGTGACGAGCACTTTCTATAAATAACATTATTCCTACTGCATATATTAAACCAAACAAATGAAAAATGAAAGAAATTACAACCTTATAATTTTAAGCACATATGATGGAAGTCCGTTGATTCATTTTAATTCTTTAAGAGTGATTATTTAAAGCACTTTTACTCTTATGTTTTAACTTTAAATTCGATACAGAAACCTTCGGGACGTCTTGCATAGGTGCGTCATATTCAGTCGCCTATATAAAAATACTCTATTTGGAAAACTAACTGCAACCGTCGTGAACTGTCTATTTCTGTTTTTACTTTTTTTCTTTTTTTGTTATGGCGGAAACTAATTGATCGGAACTGTGGGTGGCCTGGCGAATTTTAATTTGAATAATCATATTACAGTTAAAAACAATAAAAAAGCTGCTAAGATTCGTTTTATAATATTATAATGTGCTGTCTTCTTAAGAGGTTAGAAAATTTAGTTCAATTATTAAATTACTATGATGTCTAAGGTGATCGTGTTCATACCTGGAAATTATTTTCATATGTAATACTATATCACTTGAACTTTGTTTTTTCTTTCTTATTTTTTGCATAACTCATAACTAAAGTTGGGTCTATAAATATAAATTGTGGACTTTTACTTTTCCTTACCAGTCAGTAATAATTTTTAAATACACAATGTTTGTTTACCTGTGCTAGATTTGGTTCATAACTCAAGAACAATAATTAATATTAATTTCATTCTATAATTCAATAAGTTTTATAACTCGATTCTAATTATGCTTATTAAATGTGTGTTTTAATATTTTTTCCTGCCTGCCAGCTCTAGGTTGCTTAAAAAATTAACGTTTAATTTTGTTAGTTAATATTTGTGTAAAAATATTGCTGGCTCATATTCATACCATGAAACAAATGTGTGTGTATTGACTTGTTATAGTATAGGACTTCAGAAATATTTGACTATAAATGTGCATTGAATGTAATTTGTTAGAAACTACATGTACAAAATAATTTTTTACATATAGCCAATACCTTTTTTTTTGCCAACTTTTTCGCAACAATGATAATATAGGCTGGAATAGCTATGATATAAGGGTTGGTCTTGATATGGTTACGTTGCCAAGCAACAAAAATGCAAAAATTTGATAAACATTCCACTTCATATTTTATATGTAAATTGATAGGTAAGCAATCTTACATTAAACTTTGAAGCTTGCCATAAGTTGTCCAAGAACAGACCAGCCACTTGTCCAAATGTGGTAACATTCTGAAAAGAAGTTTAAAAAAAAGTACTAATGTCATTTTTGTTCTTGTGTTTTAGTGTTACTCTCTACATTATATTTCATACTAGCAGTATGGTCCCGCCTTACTGGGAACCCGTTAACTTCGCATTGCTTCCTTTTAGAGGCATGTTTACTTGTGAAAATACACTCAAAATCAGAACAAAATTAAATTCGTGTTGGCGCGTGCACACTTAAAAGAGCAAACACTAATAGAGGATGAAGCAGCCTTAGGGCGAGCGCATATCTCAACCAAACTCAATCAATCAAACTAATAGAGGATGGCGTCAAGTCCCCATTTCGGCCCGGTCCATGTATTTTCAAGTCCTGTTATGGTCCCGCAATTCCACGTGGATGACGGGTTTTTTTGAACTAATTATATTAATTAAAAATCACAATCAAATATGAAAAAACTAAGTCTCAGGTGCACACGTAGGTATTAAAAGGAACCTATATTAAAAATTCCAAATTTTTTAGAGCAGTCTAAGTAGGTCTTTTGCGATCCACAGACAGACAGACACACAGACAGACTCTTTCTTTTATTATTATAGATTTTGATCTCGAAAAGAACAGATCCACCATTATAAGTACCATAACTGTATTGACTTTTTAAGAGGAGTCGGATGGTTCGATTACAACCATCATGCTAATTTTGCTAACTTTAGTACATTTTTCTCAAGAACTACACGAGACATCATCATGATTTTTTAATAGTTTGTTCCTCACATATAGCTCCTTGATTTAAATTGAGGATATTTCACAGCATTAAAAAATACTAAAAAACATACTAAACATTGATTTTTATTTAAATATGTATTAAAAAATTCAAAAATATCCTATTTAAAGTTATGTAAAAAAAAAATTTGAACAGAGGTTTTTCGAATTCTTTAGTTTAAATCAAAGAGCTATTAATGGGTAAAAATTAGCAAAACATGTTGATATCTTTTAAAATTCCTGAGAAAACTGTTGATAAGCCTGAAATTTCAGGAAATGCAAACGAAAAATATAGATAAGAACTGATATACAGACTTTCTGAAAAATGCTTATAAAAAGAAAACCACTAAACAGAAATCAATAATTTTGGTTTTGAATTAAAGCTATAGATATGCAGATTAAAAATAAAAGGAAAACATAAAATCAACATTTTTGAATCAACAACCATCTGACTCACCTTCAGGATTGGAACGGTATTTAGCATATAAGGTTCTTACCGGTATTTACCATGGTTCTTACCGCCTTGGTAAAAACATGTTTTTCCCATGGTTTTTACCACTCTTGGTAAAAAAGCATGTTTTTCCCACCTTTTCTGAATTATAACATTATATTTATTACCAAATAAAACAGATAAATCAATAATTTATGTTCTTGTTGATGATGACGAATTCTAGTTTTCTTTTTATTATGGCATTGATGTGTTTGAAGAACAAATATTCCATATAAATTAAATTACTATACAGTAAACTCCCGATTATCCGCGGAATTGGGTGGCGCGGCTTCCGCGGATAAGCGAATTCGCGGATAATCCGCAAAAATGAAGAAAATGCCTTATAAACAAACTTTATTCTGGGTTTTATTAAAGTAAATTACAGTAATCGTATATAGCATGTACAAATTTACTTACTTCAAAATGTCTACTAATATTTCTTCTATGCCACACAGCAAGCACATTTGATTTTTAGAGGATCCGTTTTTCATCTTTTTAATGAGTTGTAGTTCGTCTTGAATTGCCAAGACCCAACTTATTAATTGTAAACTTATTTTTTAGTTTCTCACGCATTTTGCTACTATCAAAATCACACAGCAATGCAATTAAAATAGGTTGCAGTTTATTTTACAAGGGATGCTTTTTAACAAAGACCTGTTCGTGATGTGCACCTGGCTGAACACCAGGTTTCCTATAGTCATTTTTATTTTAATGCATTCGTTGTTCTTCTTAAATGTATTCGCCTTTCTTTGAATATGTTCGTAGTTCTAGAAAGGAATTCGTTGTTCTTGGAATGCATTCTTCCAAAAAGTTTTGATACAAATGAAATTCCTTTACCGAGTTTTTTTTTGAAATTTTATATTTGAACTGAAAAATGGGAGGGGGGGAGGGGATAGTGGCCAGCGGATAATCCACCCGCGGATAATCGGGAGTTTACTGTATACATATTTTTTCAAAAGCATTCTTATCACAATAGGAAGAAAAGAAATTATAAATATCAAGAATAACACCTGTTCAATTATACACACATATGTATCTATAATTAATGTAAATTTTTTCAGATTCTGAAATAATTGTTTTGAAGCATAGGAAGTGAAATGGCTTTTCCCGGTAAACACCCAACCCTGCTCACCTTAAAATTTGTGTGTTCTAGTGTGGAGCATGTCTGATGCGGACCGAGAGCGACTGGCCGTTCCGGTAGCCCACAGCGTTATCTCCCAGCATACGCACACCGGCAGCTACAGCGGGACTAGCATAGCGGGAACTTCGTCTGCAGCGCCCCCTTTTGCACCAAGGCCACACTATGGACAGCAGGTACTTATTTTTCAACTCCTCAACGCAACAGCCTGTTAGTGGGCCATGGCCTGCCCTTCCCATTTGTTCAGCTTATGTGACTAAGGGCTGTGGGGTTATGTCCCCATAAGGTGGTCAGCCTCACATAAAACTCAGAGTGTTTAGTTCCTAAGTGTGCTTGATCCTCATTTTATCAACCCACTTAAGGGATGAAAAGATGAGTCAACCTCGCCTAATCTGGGACTCGATTCAAAATTCTTTGGTGTGGCAATGCGAAGCACTACCACTAAGCCGCTATGCCTCTTTTTTTCTTTATTTTTCAACAGGGCTGCTTTATTGGTGGCTAAGCCTTTGCAGACTCGGCATATACCCCAGAACTGAGAGCCTTTTTTTTTGGTGCCATCTAGGTGACTCTCGCTACCAATTTTGACGCTTAGATTGCAATGAACCTGAGATCTCTGTGAATGTTACAGCATGTCGAGATTTTATTTTGAGAAGAATGGGCCAAGGATTTGATGAGCTGTTGGTTTGTCTCAAAATGCGAACAAACCCTTAGTTTTCATTTAATTTTTTTTTAATTAATTAAAAAAAATTAATTAAAATAATTTAATCACAATAATTTATTATTGAGACAAGTTTTTTTAATCATCAATTATCAACTTATTTTCTGATGTTTTCCGACAATTTTGCAGAAGGTAACCCTCATAACTTCCTTATTGTAGATGGTTTTTCAGCGTTATAATGTAATTTAAAATTACAGTCATTTTTCTTCAATATAGACCAGGGTCTATTATTAAAGCAAAGTGCTGCTGATAATGGTTGCAAGGATCACAAACAATGCAGTATTAGATGTGGTTGGATTATTTGTACTACAGCAATACTAGAAATTTTTACTTATGGTTTTATTGTCACTTGGTCAGATAAAAATTTCTCTAGAATTATCCGATTGCTTTTGGCTATGTGTGTTTCATATTCCTTTTCTCTTAAAATATAATTTTGATAAATGTTTCTGTTGTCCTAGTATGAGGAAACCATTTAAAACAAAAAGAGCATTTAATTATTTGCTATCGGCTACTTATTTTGGTTTTTCTTGTTCAACCTGGCCATAGCGTATCTCCAATAATAAATGGCAGGTATAGACATCTGAGACACAATATAACCCAAATGCAACTAACTATGTAGTATTTTTTACTATACACAATCCAATATTTTCTAGAGAGCTGGGGAGCCCAGTCGGTTAGGCCTTCGTCTAGCATGTGAAAGGTCCCAGGTTCGGTCCCAGGAATCGCCAAATTAACTGCCAACCTATAAACGGCCTGCACAGCCAAAAAAGTCCAACAAGTAATACCCTGTTTAAGGGGAGTGCACGTTAAATATCCTAACACTGCGTACGATGTTGCGTTGGTTGCCTACTCAGGTGTCATTCGGTCGCTTGGCTGTGGTTCTAAAATACGACGCCCATTGCCAATAGCCCTCGTGTAGCTCTACTGCATTGATAATTCAAACTAAACCTATATGAAGAGTACACGGGAAAAACCGATTGATTTTTCAGATAAGTTTCCTTAGCAGGCCACTTTGGCGATGATAGCTAGTGATCGCCTAAACTTGTGTAAGGAAACCAGTTCCTACCATAGATATCATAGTTAAAGTAATATAGTGGCAGATCACGTGACCTCCAATGCTAACGACGGGACACGCAAGGAGCTCCCAGAAGAGCCCCAATGAAGTCAGTGTTGTAGGTCACATGATATGCCAGTGTAGTACTTTAACTACTATCTCTGTGGTTCCTAGCTACCAAGTTCAGGCGATTGGCGATCCCGACTCTTGGACCAAGCGAAGAAGAAAGAAACCGATTTCATGCCGCCAAGCAGACAGTTGCGGGCGTCCGCCTAATAAATCAATCGCTTTATCCCGTGTACTCTTCATATTTTATATGTATCAAGCTCACTAGTAATCGTTCCCCACTCTGTTTCTCTCAAGGTTCGTCAGCAACACCAACGCCTGCACAGTGGCACTGCCCCTTCTACTAGGAGTGGGGCCACGAGTTCCACAATCGACAGACCCCCACCTTCAGCGGCGTCTTCCTCTTCTTCTACTGAATGCAGTATACATGAGGTGTGTCTATGCTTCAGTTTGCTATCTTGAATGTCTTACGTTGCTCAGGATTTAACCACTCATATTGAAAAGCTGTTATTTGAAAGTGGGTTTAGAAGCCTTGAAAATCCTTAAAATTTCCTGTAAATCACTAAAAAAGATCTTGGTTTGTAAGAAAATGTCTTAAAAATTCCACTTTCAAATTTTGATTTTAGTTGTACAATGTACTCGTACTTTAGTTACACTTTTGCAACGACTTCTCATTTAAAACATCATCACTCGGTCCCTAGAATTGACCTACCCCTTAATGTTATACTACTATCTTTATCATAGCGACAATTCTTAAATCCTCTGTTATAACGCTAGAAATATGTATTTATTGGTCTCCTTAAAGAAAAAATAACTTAAAATTTTGTGTTCATTCCTATTTACAAGTTATTTTAATTAAACTATTGTACTACTGCTGGCACTAGGGTTAAAATTTATTCAGTAGATGTCATTTTTTAAATTGTATTAATAATACAAGTATACACTATGAATTTTTCACGGTTTCTTAAACTTTATATTCAACTTGTTTTTAATGTTGCTTGATTATTACATCAAAGACATTGTGGCCTTTAAATGACGCTGTTACCAGGTTATGCTGTATTTATTAAGAAAAAAGGTATTAAGCATTACTCTTGCCACAACTGAATTTTGCAATGTAATTCAACATATGAAGTTTGAGAGCCAGTCATAACTATAGTTTCTTTTTAACATATAGTAAGGTGTTTGAGCAATAAGCTAAAATTAATTAAATATCAAAATTAGGAATGGGCTTGCATCACCCAAAAATAGGGATTTTCTAAAAACACTATGAACATCTGGAATTTAAAACACAAATAATGCTATTTTTCCAGGTTTGCTACTACTTCCAACAAGCCATCTTCATCCTAGCCATCATGACAGGAGTAGCTCTAGTTATTGCCGGTGGCGTCATGCATGTACAGAACGGTGAACTACTGGTTCTGGTGTACATTGGTGTTCTGCTCGGTGCAGTGAACAGTGTACTGCTCACCATACAGTGTTGTGTGCGCAGGAAACAAAAGAAAAGGGCTCGTGCATATAGGGCGGGAAGAGCTCAACAGGCGGCGCCACCATCGGCAACTTCAGCGCCATCTAGTGCTGTTGTACGGTGGGTGGTTTGAATCAAATGTCTAATAGTTCTTAAAATAAGTTTGTCTACAGCCTGTGCAGCCCATAAATGTCCAACGAATAATACCCCATGTAGAGCGAGTGCATGTTAAATATGCTTCTAAGTCCCAACGCTGCGTACGATGTCGCCCTTAACAGTTGTGTTGGTTGCCTACTCAGGTATCGGATCGTCAATTGTATGTGGTTCTAAATTACGACCTCAGTCGCCAATAGCCCTCGTGTAGCTCTACAGAATAACTGTTTTTGACGATAATTTAAACTTACCTGCCCTCTTCTTGAAATGTAGCAGTCAATGATTGGGAGGGAGTTGTGACTGTTATGTTTTTAAAAAAAGCAAATTTAGAAGCTTCACGTCAATTTGAAATATCAGGGCTGCCAGTGGCGACTTAAAAGGCTACTAAAGTGACTATTTTAGCGTCTAGGCGACTATGGCTACTATTTAAGTCCAAAAAGGGCCCAAAACGACTATTTTAAGCAAAACCTTCAACTATTTTCGATCTTGGGCGACTTTTTTTAGATTTTTTAATTATATAATTTTCACATAGATGGCGCCACGATGATACTGCCGATGCACAAAACGTGAAATGCCTTTAGTTTTCGTTTGGTTCTAATCTCAAATCCAACAGCACAACAACCACATGCTAACAAAACATACCATAACTTGATTAAAATTTAACTGCTATCAAATAAATTCAGAAATAAATGCTAATTGAAAATTTTTAATTACTGAAGTAAGAGGGAGAAACGTGTTGCCAACACACTATGTCTAGTTTTAACAGTTTTAAGTAACTTTTTTTTTACTTTATAAAGTTTTTTTTTAAATTTTTAATAAAATATGTATATAAAAGAATTGTGTATCAAAATACGTTTTTTTAAATATTTTTTTTAAAGTAATATTTTCTTTTGAATTTATTTTAAATTCTGGATCATCCTAAACAAGAATACCTATATTTAGGTTAAAAATTTAAGTAGTTTTAATTTAGCCCTCCTTGCTTGATTTTAAAATCTGCGAGTTATTTCAGTAAAACATATTTAAATGGATTAGTATTGATCCTTATGTTTCTTGAATAACTGATAACTACTTACAATAAATTTGTTTTTAATATATTTATATATTTTAAATTAAATTTATTTTTAATGTATTTATATATATTTTTAAATAAATTTATTTTCAAGTAAATTTAATTTTACTGGCAGTATCAATCCTTTCATATGATAGTTGGTGTTGCAATTTGTAAATTTAGTTTTAAATTTTTGGCACTATTTAGCATTTTAACTTCTTTCTCGCTTCTGTGAAATGATAGGCTTTTTCTAGATGAATGAATGTTGTTTTTTCTAGATTTTTTTTAAGTATAGCTAAAATAGAAAAATTAAAAATATTTGCCCGTACACATATATAATATATTTTTGGAGGATAAAAAAAAGGTACTTTTATGACTGTTTCTAAAAAATTATCCAATCATTAACAATTTTTTTTTTTTGAAATTTTTTAAGTAATTTGCTAATTAAGTTCAAATACAAATAAGTAGAATTAAAATATTTTTCCCGAATAAATTTCTCTAACAATTATATACAAATTGGTTTAATAATTTAACATGAAATTTTCTGTTGCAATGCATCCGAAAAACTTAGGGAGTTTTATCAATCCTTTCAACTGAGTGTTAGTGCTACAATTCTAAGGTTTGCACTAATACAAGTTTAAATGTTTAGTTTTTAAAATTGTGCATCGAAGCATGTTAAACTAATATATCACTTTTTTGGAAAATTTGTGTAATTGCAGATAACATTCAATGCAAATATTTTTAAAGAAATTACTTATTATATTATCTAACAATTAAAAGTTGTTTATTTAGTTAGGTAAAAGAGGATACTATTTTGGCTACTATTTTTTAACATCTGAGGCTACTAAAGCAACTATTTTCAAAGCTTTCTTGCACTGGCAGCCCTGAAATATATAAATGTTGGTCTGTAATTGTTTAAAATAAGTTAAAAATTTCATGTTTAATCATTCACATGTTGTAAATAAGTTGTGTGGTTTTTACTCCAACAAATTCAATTTGTCTGGCTGTCAGTGGTTTAAATAAAGTTGGGTTTCAAAGTTACTATCTTTAATAAATGTAGATAATTGAGTCAACTTTAAATTAAATATATATCCTTCCAAAATATTATATAAGATTAAAACTTTTTATATCTATGTATGATTTCCAAGAAATATTTGTTTCAGTGAAGTGTGTGAACACGTTTCAAAGAGTGGCATTTGCCCTCAAAAACAGTTATTCTGTAAGTTAAATTAAGACCTAAATACCTAAGACTTAACCATAACAACAAATTAAGTCGTTCTTGATTGATTTTTGAAAAATTCGGCACAATCCATCATTTTGCACGAGAATTTCCTTATGATGTTGCATGGTTTAGGACTGCAATATAATCATCAATTTTGGGAGTAACTGTTATGTTCACAGGCAACATCAGGGTGGCGACAAGACCAGGAAATCAGGGAATTCTCAGGGAAATTTGCAATCCTTAGAATATCAGGGAAATCTCAGGGAAATTTACCTATTACCCCCCAATTTTTAAAATAATGGATTTTTTTTCGACATAGCGGAACCGATCCTTTTGTGGATCGGTTCATTTGACCTCGTTCACTCTGGACCGACCCATTACCAGCGATCTCGGAGGGATTTCCTGGTCTGTAACTGGTCTTTCATTCGACTCGATATAGAGGATCCGGATGATCGTTCCCTTTGTGGATTCGTTCTTTTGGACCCGTTCACTCCGGACCGACCCATTTTTAGCGGTAGCACGCTCGGATTGGAATGAGTTTGTTTATTGTTATTGTTTCGTTCTCTATGGTTTCGTTTATATTCGTGTATTATTTTAAAGATGTAAGCGTCAGGAAACTAAACACTATCAAGTTTTTTATACTCTTACTCGAAACAATTCCCATGCATTGGAATTTCTCGGAATGGACCCGATTTCCCTTTCTGTGCAGTGTGTGTTTGTGATATTAAAATTGCTCCTGGTGGTTTAAATGACATTAAAAATCACATCAACTCGAAGAAACACACTGAGAGTGTTGAAAAAACATCTAAAATTGGGACATTTTTTAGTTCTGGTGAAAACGATAGTGAAGTTATAAATGCGGAATTTTCAAAATGTTTACTTTATGAAAATATCAAGAACCACTGTAGGAAATGTTAATTATATATTTTGTGTTGGGAGATAAAAGATGAAAATCACATCTCCTTTTTTGCTATGGAGAAATTAATGCAAAGTCAGTCAATTCATTTTGTGTTTAAGTTATTTTTATATGTATTACTTCAAAAATTAGATTTTAAACAAAATTTGAAATCTCAGGGAAATTTTTTGAAAATATTCTGGAAATCAGGGAAATCTCAGGGAATTTTACATTTCAATTTCTGTAGCCACCCTGAACATGCAAAAACTTGCAATCTGATTGTTGGCAAAATAACTGTAAAGACTGTCAAAACGGAGCCCGTCTTACAATGGAAACTACTAAATTTACACCCGAGTCCCATGTTCAATGGAAGCTTTGGGACCAGATTTGTTTTAGTGATTAACCTATGAAAATTTTCATCCATCATATTTTATTTTCATTGTTTTTGCTGAAAAAAACTCGATTTGCACAATTTTTATAGCTACATAGCTGAGTAACAAACTAAACCAAAGTGTAAAATACAGTATATCTGGTCTCCCTAACCGCAATCTATATTGTAAATGTAAAACAGCACTATTTAATCATTTATATCAAAACTTAATCTCGTCTTTTCTTCCAGATACGACCCCTTAAGCAACCCCCTACTACCCTCGTCCCAAGCCCCCTCTGACGTACAGCAGTACCACTACAAGCACTATGTGATTCATGCACCTGGTGGCGCCACTGTACAACAGCAGCCCCCATTTCAGGATTTTCCGGCACAACAGTTTGCTCAGTCCCCCACAGAATCATCACAAACCAGGTACTAGAATTGTATCTAATGGCGCTTGAGTTTGCGACGATAATTAAAACTAACCTAACCTAGAAATGTATTTAACCCTCTAATGCTTGAATTTTTATTTTCATCCCAAAAACATCTTGAATACTCATACATTATGGGAAAAAAACTGGAAAAAATTTAACTGTATTAGAATTTAAATAATTTCAATTTTTAATTTTTTTTCCATATGACAAAAACCAATTAAAAAATTCCAATTTCGATAATAAGGACTAGACCTCCTCCTCCTATAAAACTCCTAAATAATTTCAAAATAACCCTTTTTAATTATAATTAATTTTTCAAAACAGTTTATCTGTATTTAGTACTAATCTTAATCTTCTTTGAATACTGCCAGACGTAATTTCACAATAGTTAATAACTTTACTCTTTAATTTTGAAGACACTTTTACTATTGTCATCTATGAGGATTGTTAGTAGTGACTGTGTTGTACTGTGTTAGTAACTAAAACTTAAAAATTTAATGTAATAGATGAAAAAAAACATCAATTTGTCAAGAGGGAGCTCTAATTTAATAGAATAAAGTGGATTATGTTACTTGTTGCCAAACGGCAACAGTATGCATCAGAGGCTTAAGTACGCAGCATAGTAATTTTGGGGCTTAGTGGAAGATAGAGCTATGTGAAAATGATCTTTTAAAGTTTTTGGTTTGGCCTCGTATACATTAAAAAACAGCACTTGCTATGGGTCAAAAATATACTTAATTTAAAGTTTACGTAAAAGGAGAAACTTGTTCCCTTTAAAGGAGAGAATAACATGTTCCAATGACACAAAAACCTATTTTTGTTTTCTAAAAATGTCACATAGCATTTTAATAAGATATACAATTATTTTCTAACATAATAAATTTGAAAACTATAAAGGTACTATTTACGTGAAATTGTCTAGGTTTTTTTTAATCATTATCTATTGTCATTGTATTTCAGTTTGCAGCTCTTAATAAAACAATAATTATGTTGGTCAAATATATCTATTAACTGTCTTATTACTAATCTCCTTATTCCTACTTCACTTGAAATCTTTAAAAGATGAGTAGCCTGAAAAGGAAATGTATATTTAGAATGTTTACTGTTTAATTTACTTGTGCTGTTAATAACTATTTGCCAGATTGTTTCTAAACCATTCTATTAAAAATTGCAATAAAGTAATGTACTGATTTGACTTTTCTTAGAGGAATCTGTTGTTAAAATATTTTGATATATTTAATTTTATTAGAAACAAAACAAAAAAAAAACATTTCTACATTCATTCATATTTACAGTGCCTTTCTTTTAAAAAACTACCTCATAAACTTTAGAAAAATCTACCTTAAATTATGTACTTTTAATTTAAGACCATAAAATTAATATGAAAAACCTATAACATTCAAGCAATTTTTTAAAAAGAAAATTCTACAGTGGTGACCAAAAGTGTGGTCACTTTTTGAAAGTTTCATGTTTTTCAACATCGTGTTCTTGTAGAATATATTAATTTTCACTTTTGGCAATTTTAATTACTAAATTCTACATTAAATAACTTTCAATTTAATGTATAAACGTTTGTATTTAAGTAAAAATTAATATATTTTACAAGCACACAAATTTACATGAAACTTTAAAAAAATTTCCACACTTTTGGCCATCACTGTATTCGATGCCATCCTGCCTGCAAATTCCTGTTGTGTAAACCTAATTCAAAACCAAACCCCTGTTACAATAATCCATTTATACGTTGTAATCAAACATACTTATACTTTAAAGGATCAATTTACAAAATATTTCCTGACACTATATGTAAAATATGTAATACATCCGTAAATGAAACCTGGAAACACATAATTTTAACTTGTCCTATTTATGAATCCTTCAGAAGAAAATACTTTATTAATTCTAACAATCTTTCAGTATTTTTAAAATTTCATAACAAAAACTATTATAATATTTATAACTACTTAATATCAGTTTTAAAATTCAGACAATATATATTAAGATTCGATGATACTGACAATTAGTTTACTTCCTTGTGTCTCTTTGTATGTATTTAAGTTTTTGTATTTCATTTGTTTGTTTTTTATAGGTTTCCTTGCAATAGATTTATGTTGATATTATGTAACATTTTATTGTAATAACCATTGTTAACGGGTTTAGGCCCATTGCAATAAATTAATTACAGTAGTGGCCAAAAGTGTGGACACTGTTTCAAAGTTTCATATTTTTCAACTTTGTGTGATTACAGAATATATTAATTGTATATCAAATGAAACAATTTTATATCAAGTTAAAAGTAATTTAATCTTTATGAGGACCACTGTGTGCAAATCGCTAAAGCCGTCATGAGACCTTTGGTCCCATATATTCTATATTCATGAACACAACATCATCATCACCAAAGTAATTTCATGTAGAATTAAAAATAAATACAGTATTACAATATATGTATTATGAATAGGTTATGCAACTAATAATATTATCTGTCTTAGTTTTGCAAGTCATTGAACCACCAACTTGTATTGCAATTTCAGCATAAGAGAATCCATTGATTGTGCTTGTTTGTTCAACTAAATTGACCTTAACTTTATTTGTATTACAGATATTATTCAATTCTGTTTTTTTAATGAAATTCTACATTAAATTACCTTCAACTTAATATTTAAATGTTTGTATTTATGCGAAATTTAATAGATGCAAGAACGCAGGTAACAGTTGAAACACATGAAACTTTCAAAAAGTGTTCACAATTTTGGCCACCACTGTATCTTTAAAAAATTCCATTTATACATTGAGTTATTCCCACTATACCAGGTACCACCATGGAGGCATCCCGTACCACCCCCGATCTGGGTCCATAGCTGGGCACCACCGCCATGGTAAAGGAATGCAGAGATCTCCACCCATGGGCCAGGTTCATCGACCCCTTCTCAACCCACTACAGCAGGTTAATTTGAGGTGAGAATGCTTGAATTCTCTTACACTCCTTGCCAACCTAAGTTGGGTTAATAGAAATGAGTTGAACACTTTAGCATACAATTTTGAAAATGATAAACTTAAAATAGGTTATTAGCATACAATTTTGAAAATGATAGACGTAAATAGAAATTTGCTATGGAGTTGATCCTTTCGCACATGTAAAGAGTTCCAGACATTATATTGTGAATCCATCCTGAAATCATGTTTAAAGCATTAATTTCGTTTAAGGTCCAACAGATTTGAAGGTTATTTGAGAAAATGTGGCAATTTTATCGGAATGAAAAGTGTATTTTGGTTGAATTGTATTCAGATCATTTTGTATGTAAATATTACCAAACAAGAGTTTCCAACTAACGGACCAATCGTGCTTTTCCCTCTGCCTTTTTACTATTTGTTTTTACCCAAGTTAGGTTGGCACGGAGTTTAGTTGCTTTATTTTTACCTATTTTTTCTGGCTTTTCTTTGTATGTTTGCCTATGATCTCGTATTCAATTTCAAACCAAAGAACTTATTCTGTTTAAATTGAATGTAAAAGCCAATTGATCTGCGATTTTATTAACTTACCTTTCTTGTATGTAAAAACACTTTTGTCTTTGGGGGATCTTGTGGTTTTTTTCTCTTTTTTTTTATTTGCTTTTAGAAAATCTTTCTTGGTGCTGTTTATAGAGTCATTAGAGAAAATAAACCATTTTCTTATCCCCTTTATCCAAACGTCATTCATATGAAAGATTGAGTTCCAGCAAACTTTAAAATACATTATTCTAAATTAATCTAGGCATCCAAAATAAAACTTGTTCTTAAAAAAATAATTAATGAAACAAAAAAGGCTGAGTTTTGTCTTTATTGTAACCAAGGTATTAAAAAAACTGATATAAGCCAAATAATATAGCCTTAAGGTCTAGGTATTGACTGGAAAAAACTTTTAGGGTGATTAAAAACTTATTTATTACTATAATATATTTAGTTATATAGTTGTATTTGAAATCTTTAATAACTAGTTATCTATAGGTCTATTTAGTATGTAAGCTTGGAAAGCATTCCCTCCGCCATCCACGAGTGCTGCTTTCTTGGAACGGGGTGATTTATAGCTGTTTCGGTTTTTTCTCCACTCTACATGGGGAAATACTAACTGTTTTGATTTTAAGCCTCAAGCGCGCAAGGATTAGATAAGCGGTGTGGTTATACCATTTTATATTGAGATATAAAGAAACTGTTATGAACTCTAAAAAAACTTTAAAGAATAAAATTATATTTACTCATTATAGTTAAAAGTATGCATTCCTATATTTATGAAAATATCTGATCTACCAACTCTTCGGATTCAACATAGCAATACCAGATTTTTAAACTATTTTCTCAATTTTTGTGTCATCTGTATCAATTATCTTATTTTCAAAGGGGAAACATTTAACTAATCTCGATTTATGGAATCTGGAAAGGTTGGTTGAATTAACATCTGGCTATTATTTAGCCGACCGGGTAGCACAATGGGTAGGGAGCTGGCCTTTGGAGCTTAATGGTTCGAATCCCGATAAGGCAGGGATGTTTGTGTCCTTCAATAAATGTTGTTATTTGTCTATGTGTTTCTGTCGTCTCTTTCTATTTGTGTCTCTTGTGCCTGTGTCATTTTTGTGGTTCAGTACAATAGACTTGAGGTCGCAGTGCTTGTTGAACTTGCCCCCAACCAAGAAAGTCATAACATCACGCTATAGTAGGTCTATTTAGTATGTAAGCTTGGAATGCATTCCCTCCCCCATCCACGAGTGCTGCTTTCTTGGAACGGGGTGATTTATAGCTGTTTCGGTTTTTTCTCCACTCTACATGGGGAAATACTAACTGTTTTGATTTTATGCCTCAAGCGCGCAAGGATTAGATAAGCGATGTTCACCCCTTTTCGTAGAAAACCCAGTGAAGGGATGGGGAAGAGAGTCTTTTTGACGCTTACATTCTGGTTAGAAATGGTATAGAACAGTTTAAGGTCTGAAATATTTTAATTAAATGTGTGATTTTTAGTCCAAATTCTTTTACAGATCTGATTTATGTCAACAAGAACCCTACAAGCCCACCTACGAAGATCTGTTGCGAGCAGGCCGGCTGCCACAAGATGGCACCACTGTTCATTTGATCTGAACAAGGACAGATTTTTAAGTTCCTTTTACATATCAGTATCCATTCCTGATTCTGCTCACTATTATGGCATCAAATCATAGATATATTTTATCAATCGTGGAGTCTTTCATGCATTTTATTTATTTGTATAGTTTTATTTGTGCCGCTCTTTTGTTGATTTCATTTTTACTATTAAACTTTTTTAAAGAAAAACATTTATACAATGTGTTTATTTGTTAAGTACTGTTGACTTGCATTAATAGCGTTATTTTGTTTTTATGGAAAATCTAAAGAAATGTATTAAGTTAGCTTCTAGTATTTATTCCATGCTTTTGATTACATACAACTTCAATAAACATGCTTGTCATATCAGGGATATCTTGACCAAAAATCTAAAAATGGCTAAATAGTTCAAATACCATACCAAGTTGCTTTAATGAAACTAAGGTTTCTTAATTTTGTGCACTGTACACAAGTTTATGTCAAGTTTTTATGAGTATGACTTGTAGGAGTTACAGTATTAACATAAAAACCCATATATTTTTGTGGGAAGAAATTTTTTTCGTGTTAAAGACACTAAACTATTTCCTTCAGCTTAACAGTTTCTAGCTTGTTTTATTGATAACTATTTAAAACACTTTTTAAGTCTTTTGACAATCTATCTTCTACTTATGTTAAAAACAGCATGTACTGGATAAAAGTTTTAGATTGCATTTTATTAATGCTAACAATTACAATCAACATACATGTCACAATTGTTGATTTCAATCTGATTTGAGAAAGAACTATGTCAGATCCATAGAGATCTTAATAAAAGTATTAGAGTGGAGATCACGTGACCTGTCTATGCTAACGACGGGACGAGCATGGAGGCTGCGATCTTAGAGTCAGTTCAGTTCAGTGCTTGGAGTTCGGGACCAACTTTTTAATGGAAAGTGCTTAGAAAAAATAAATTTAATTCTAAAATATTAAAAAAATACCATAAAAATACTTGCTGCATTTTGGAATATTTTTAGTGACTTTAAAAGAACTTGAAACGCTTCTCTAGTATTTTTATAATATTTATTTTGTAATTTTAGAATTAAATTTTATTTTTCGCGTATTCTTCTTCTTAATGTGACGGCGATGGCTGCAAGTTGCCAATGTCGCCATCACAGAAAGCAAAAGAATGCTAGGCAAAAAATAAAATTTAATTCGAAAATTACAAAATAAATATTATAAAAATACTAGAAAAGCGTTTCAAGTTCTTTTAAAGTCACTAAAAATATTCCAAAATGCAGCTAATATTTTTATGGTATTTTTTTTATATTTTAGAATTAAATTTATTTTTTCAAAGCACTTTCCACTAAAAAGTTGGTCCCGAACTCCAAGCACTGAACTGAACTGACTCTAAGATGGCGGCCTCCATGCTCGTCCCGTTGTTAGCATAGACAGGTCACATGATCTCCACTCTAATACTTTTATTAAGATCTCTATGGTCAGATCTTACTTAGTTTCTATGGATTATTAATCTAGGTACTTTTGTTTAGAAAATTTACAAAAGATTAACAAATTGTATATTGGAGAAATAGTGGATGATGTGCTCATAAAAAGCAGTAAGTGCTGAAAAGGAGCCTGTTTTTTATTGAAATGAATCGTTGGCATTGTCTTCATTCACTAACAGGTTTGCCATCACTTACTGCCTTATTTTCTCAACCATTTATATGATTTGCAATTGATAAAGAATGAATCTATATAAATTTTATTTAAAAAAAAACATTTCCTCAATGATGCATTTGTTAATTAAAAATCTGCCATAGTTTCTTTGGTTTTTGATTTTAAAACAAGATAGTGGCTTAGGTAGATTTTGATAATTTGTGCAACTTCTATACAATTAATCTAACTAAATCCAATATTTGAAATATTGTATTTTGTTGCATTGTTACTAGCACAAGACCAATATGTGTTCATCCATCAACTATTTTTTATACATCTGATGAGCAGTATAATTTACAGTTGTACATTTACTCATTTAAAACTACAATTAGCTGATTCAAACATTACATTTAACTAATGTGTTGAGGGGCTACCTTTTTGTATCAATACCTGAATTAAACAACTTAGTTAAATTTTGTCTATTAACAAATAAAAAGTTTTTACTAAAAAAGCTACTCTTGTATTTGTCAGTATATTTGTGAATTGTTTGTTTATGTATTTATCAAACCATTCAAATATTATTGTGCTGTTTTAATGCAAGTCTACAGTATTTTATATAATGAATCTCAACAATACATATTCAGGCATCGTTTTTTTTACGCAATATACTTTCGCATGGAGCTTTCTTATTTGAAAATTATTGTCTTTGTAAATATTTCTTAGAGGTAGAGAAATTTGTTGAATTGCTATTTAAAAAAAAACGTCGATGAGTATGAACAATTATTGTAAAATAATTTTATTGAAATGTTGTAGACTTTATACTTTGTATAAAATGTTTTTATAAATTATTAACAAAAAATAACACTTTAGTGTGCTTGTAATGGTGTCAGGTTGTTTATAAATAAATGGTACCTGAAAATAATAAAAAGCATTTGATTTTTATTCTAGATTAACAGGGCCATTGTCGCTTTTATAAAAAAAAAAGTCTCAATCAAGAAATGTGTAACATAATTTCATTTAAAAAAAATTATTATGATGATTTTGAGATTTGTTGTTAAATTCCATGTTTATTGGAATTTCATTGAGATTCGATCAAATAGATTTTTAGTTGTATGGTTTTTTGTGTTATTTATTGTATTATAGCTACTTTTTTTTTTTCATGGAGTATTAGTATTACTGGCTATAGGGCTGGAAAGTAGTTGCTAAGTTATTGTTTCCTAGACTGTAAGCTAATGTTCAAAAGCTATTTGATTCTTAATTAAATTTCTGTGTCCTTTAGAAATTATGTGAATTACGAAATTTATATTTTTCTTATGCTTTTTAATTTGGGAACTTTTGCCTATCCTATATTTTTTTGCAAATTATTTTTACAATTTCAGAATTTTGATAATTCCTTTTTTTTATATTTTGCAATGTATTTCTGCTGCAAAGCAGTTGAATTTATGCAGAAATAATAAAAAAAAGTGCAAATAATTTTAGTTCTTTTATTTTAATTTAGCAGAAGATGAATAAAAAAACATGATTAATCTATGGTCTTTAGAATTCGATGATTGTTAATGAACATTTTAAAATATGAAATACTAACAACATGGTAAATGAATGGTCTTTTGAATATTAGCTCGTCAGTTGCCTTTTTTTTAACGCTGAAGAGATTATTTGCAATTTGTGGTCTTTCTGTGATGTGTAAATATATTTATATTTTGCTTCGTATGTTGCGTTGCTCATGTTCATGATGACCATCTTTTTTTTTTTTTTTTTTGTAGCTTTCCTACTTGAATTGATAATATATTGCTAGTCTGTTGTGTTAGGCGATATATAACGAAGTATATTTATATTAGCTATCACAAACCAGTCGCTGTGTATATCAGGGAATATAATGCAATATGAAATACATTATGAAAAAAAAAAGGCTTTTTGATTGATATTAAAAAACTTGTGGATGCATATGATGTATTGTGCAAAATTTTTAAGACTTCCTAAAATTATGCTCTAGCATTATATCTCTTCTGCTTGTTTATGGAGAGAATATAAAAATAAATAGAAAATTTATATAAATTGCTTTTGAATATATCTTTTAAAAAAAACTAAATATGATTGATGCAAGTTTAAAAAGTAATGAGACTACAACTGTTTTTATTAATGCTGTTAAAAGTTTCATGCTTGGTTTCACCAAAAAAAAAAAAAAATGGTTCTCAAAAACTAGCAGCTGTGTAACACATTTCACTAGTTTTTGAGTTTCAATTTGAACCATTATTGAGATTTTGGTTTTCCAAAACCTGGAAAATGGTTCAAGCATATTCCAAAAACATGAAATATTTTACCACACAGACATTGCAGATACTAAGAACCATTTTTCAGAGGATGAAACAAGGCAAGACATTTTTAACAGTGCAGGATTCTCCAGTTGAAATACAGTTATTTAAATTTCTTCAACTATGACCGCTGTTTAAAAAAATTGATAAATTATTTAAACTAGCAGAAAATAATTCCTATGAAAACTTATCTGAGTCATTCTTGCTTTTTGACATACAGTATTTAAATGAAAATAATCAAAAGTTTATTCAATTATGTACCAAAATTTCATGAAAAGGCCTAAAAGAATTTTACGAAAACTAAAAACGTTCCTAGCATGTTGACAAACAAAATAGTGACTGGTTTGTGCTTTCTTATAGAGGTAATTAATTATATGTAAATAGCTTTTATAGTGTTTTTATTTATAGAATTTCCTACTTAATTATTGTAGGGTAATTCAAATTTTAGCTTGTGCAAAAAAGTTTGATGTAGAACTTTTAAAATTTAGTAAAATGTTTAAAATTTTCTACTAACCTAAATTATTAAAGCATGTTACATGAATATCTGAAGTATGTTTATAAAAGTTGACTGTATATTAAATTTTGAATTGTTTTTACTGTTCAATTTGTAATAATATGAAAAACACGGAACTAAGTTTTAAGCTATCATTTGGTTTCTAAACTGTATTCTGATACATACGAATCAATTTATTAAAATAAAACTTTTTATACAACAAAAACTTGTTTCTATTCATCTTCCTTGCATTGTCTTTAACTAAGCATATCAGTCAAAGAATATAAGAAACATTACATTATAAAAGGCTTATTATGTTAAAATCCTTATTAAACTTTTAACTGCTGTTACTAGGTTTTGTGTTCTAATAAAGTTTGTGTCTTACCTTAAAATCAATATGGTCTAGATTTGCTCAATGCAAAAATGGAGCATGATTCGTATTAATCTATCCTTTCTTATAGCATTATAACCAATATTATCCTTCTTGTAATCACATGAATCCAGTAATGCCTTTTTTTTCTTGTAGTTTAGTGTGACCAGAAAGAATTAGCTTTACTTAGAATAACTTCTTTTCACCTACTGTTACACCAAGATTCAGCTATAAAGACAATGGGAGTTCTGACAATTTCTCCAGCAGGGTAGCATATTTATTTGATTCAGTTTATCGGACGATGGATAGATAAAGTTAAGATAAATAATATCGTCAATAAACATTTTAATTCCAGGAATACAAACCTACTTTTTACCTTTAAACTACATACTAGAGTAAATATTAACCCCTTGGTTTTTTTTTTATAAAATCTATACCAAAGCAGCAATTTGACTCTTAATTTGTTTTTTTCATGCCGAAGAGAATTTTGAAGAGCAAAGTCAGTTATCAAATATTAGTTTGTAAAAAATCGAATTAAATGTTAATCGATAATAGGCGCGTTTACATGAGCCATCGAATCCATGGAGTGCCAAACCCTCAAGTAAGGGAAGAAGTAGTCGAGCAGGATTTCTAACCCAATTGATAGTCTGTGGCCGTATCTATGGAACGAAACATTAAACTTTCCTTCATTGGAGGGTTTGCAAAACCCCTCAATGAACACTGCAATTCTGGTTCTGCCTGGGCGAAAATCCCCAAAAGGGAAAAATTGCGGAGTTTTACTCTTCATTCCATGGATACGATGGCTCATGTAAACGCCCCTTATTGTCACTGACCAGCTTAACCCCAAGAAATACAAACCTGGATTAAATATCTAAAACGATTTATAGTCCTTGGATTAAATAACTTGTTACAATTTCTATAGAGAGAGAAATAAGGTATCAAAACCACTGAATCCTGTTGAGGTAGAACATCCGTGCTACTAATAACCAACCATTATATAAAAACAACGGATTAGTATATTATTATTATTATTTACCACTCTTAGTTATAATAAGTTAACCAGATCGTGGCCGGTCTAAAAAGTGAAATAACTCTTGACAATCTTCAACACAGGATAGAACAGTCGATTTGGAACACCTTTCGCATTCAAATGTTCTGAGGTGTCACTTGATTGACGGCTTCGCCTTTCAATGACGCCGACGAAATCTACCTTCAACAAAACGTCATTCAACAGCTCACAGAAAACACTTGATTATAGACAATTCAAACAGGGCGTTTTCAGGAAAGAAGGCAATGATTGATGGAGCTGTGGCGTCACTGTTCGCATGACCGTTCCAGTTTAGACGAATTAGTTTTCAGGTGGATGATTTGTGGCATTCAAGATAAAGGGTGACGTCATTATAGGCTCGGATGTTCCAGTTAACCATTTGAGAAGCCTTCCGCAGTCAATGTTCTGAGTTGTCACTTGTTCTGTCAATGTCCGCAGTCAATGTTCTGAGTTGTCACTTGATTGACGTATTCGCCCTTCAATGGCGCCGAAATCTAACTTCAACAAAACGGCACTCAACGGCTCGCAGAAAAATTTGATTGCTGGCTAATTCGATTTCTTATAAATACAAAATAGCACGATTTCCCCGATGAACAATGTGAAGGACAACACCCATCCAACACTAAGAATCACCAGACAGCCCGAGACGTCCTTTACTGTCAATGGCTTGACGGCATCCTCTTCCTTGACTTTTACTCTTTTCAATGACGCCAGAGACACGTCACTCAACAGCTCGCAGAAAAATGTGATTGCTCTCTAATTCGAGTTCTTATAAATATGAAATAGCACGATTTCCCCGATGAACAATGCGAAGGACAACACCCACCCAACGCTAAGAATCACCAGACAACCCGAGACGTCCTTTACTGTCAATGGCTTCACGGCATCCTCTTCCTTGACCTTTACGCTTTTCAATGACGACAGAGCTAGCTTCAGAGACACGTCACGCAGCAGCTTGCCGTAAATTCCAGAACAATCGAGCCTTGAAATGATGGAATTTAACCTCTTCTTGCAGCAGAAGTTTTTGTTGAGGGCCAGGGCAATGGGAATGACCATCAAGACGTCCTCAGATATCAAGATGTCTTCGCGTAAACCTAGGAAAAGTTTGACTGGCGTTTGTCCTTCAATCAACACGGATCTGGAGTCGATGTACCTGTGTGAAATGTATAAAAATTAAAATCGGAAGAGTACAAGGGAAAAACCGCTTGATTTCGTAGAAGGCTTTCCTCAATAGGCCTCTTTGGCGATGATGGAAGGCGACAGTTAGGCAAGAAATCGCCTAAACTGGTGCAAATTAACCGATTACTCGCTTTGTTTTTCTTTCGTGGCAACCCTGATTCACGCCAGACATGAGTGGACACGAGTCACACGTTTGTGCAGCGAATGAAGAACCGAAAGAAAAACCGGTTTCCTGTCGCCAGTGTCCGCCAAGCAGACACAATTACGTTAAGACTCCTAATAAATCAAGCGGTTCTTCCCGTGTACTCATCATATATAAGACTCGATAAAAGTTTTTTTTAAGTATTTAAGTTTATCAATTGTAATGTTGCATGCTGGTTCCCTACAGCAAACAGTTAGGTTAGGTTTTGAATTATCGTCGCACGAGGGCTATTGGCGACAGGCGTCGTATTTTAGAACCACAGTCAGGTGACCTACAGCAAACAGAGCCGTACTTGTTGGAGGTTGGTGCAGAAACGAATTATTGCAGAGTGAAAAGTTCTTTTGAAACGAAGTTGCATCACATTCCGTCAAAGAAAAATAACATTCTCGTGAATTGCGGATGTTTGAAAATTGAATACGACAAGTTAGATAAATTACGTACACTCAATATACGAGTAACGTTTTGGTGAGAAGTTGGATTAAAAATTTAAAAAACTTTCTTAAGAATGCTAATAGTGTGTAGGATAACCTTATAACACATTATACTTGAAAAACAGTTTTATTAAAAAAAAAAACGTTCCTTTATCTATATCAGCTGTTCCCAACTTGGGGGCAATCACCCCCAAGTAGGCGGTTTGTGTTAGGGGGCAAAAAATACTTGAGGGGAGATGAGTATTCAAAGGGGGGGGGGGGGGATTAAAATAATTTTGTACCTTTGTACAGTAAAACCATGATTCTCCAACCATAACCAAATCCAGCCAATGTTTACTTTTAACTCTCTTAAATTTTCTAGAAGTCAGTAAAAATATCTTAGTTAATTATTCCACTTTTGTTCTTTAAAGATATATGTGCTTTACGTTTTTCTCTATTTTATTTCAAAGTGACCGGGAAAAGCTTCTTTGGTTGTTTTTATAAACGGTAGTAAGTGTTATAAAGCTGTTTTATGGGTACACTTTTAATCCAATTATGATTAGACATAACGTGAAAATTTAAAGGGGACGATGGATGTTAATCAACCTAAAGAACGAGGCGATGGTCCAGAAAAGGGGAGAGGAGCCACTGATCTAAATACATGTACAAATGCAAAAATTGTCGACCAACGGCCAGAGGCCCAGCAAGGTTGGTCCAAAAGATATTTAATTCCTTACCAGTTTCCAGTAACAATCGATATTTTTCTTAAAATATTCAACTCTCTTCGAATACACAACATATTCTGGCAAAGCATTCCACTCATTGACGACTTTATTGTAAAAATAATGTTTCCTTATCTTCTTTCTAAAGCATGATTTATTCAATTTCTGACCATGTCCTCTGGTCCGGCTACTTAAGGTAAAACCTAAGTCCTCCATGTCTCCCTGTTTTACGAACTTGAATAACTGAATTAAATCACCCCTTGTTCTCCTATTTTCCAGGGAATACATGTTTAAAGATCTTAATCTATTATCATAATCGATACATGATAGGCCCTTAATCATTTTTGTTGCCCTATGCTGTACTCTTTCAACCAACTCAATATCTTTTCTGAGGAAGGGGGACCAAAACTGAACAGCATATTCCAGATGTGGCCTTACCAATCCCCTATACAATGGCAATCTATGTGCTTCTGTATTACATACCTGCTATAATTCCCGACTTCTGATGCGTTGTAGAACCACTTGTTGTTTTCGATAAGTTTGCCGAGGATTTGAATGCTCTGAGTTTTTGACGCCTTTAATAAAGGGACGTGGATCGAGCCCTTGAGTGCGAAACACCTGAAAGCAATTTTGTAATGAAAATACATGAATTAAAACAATTTTGTAATGGAAATACATGAATTATAGCAATTTTGTAATGGACATACATGAATTAAAACAATTTTGTAATGGAAATACATGAATAAAAACAATTTTGTAATGGAAATACATGAATTAAAACAACTTTGTTGTGGAAATACATGAACTTAAACAACTTTGTTATGGAAATACATGAATTAAAACAATTTTGTAATATAAATGATAAAATTGTTTGTTTGAAAGTAAAAACAATTTTGTAATAGAAATACATGAATTAGTAAATTAAGCACAACATCAATTGCCCGAGGAGGACTGAACAGCCCGGAGGAACTGATAGTCAGGTCGTCAAGGGGGGGAACCCTGCACTGAGATGTTAAGTTTTTTTTATTGATGATTCTTATAGATTCGAGGGTGTAGATTACGAATCTGGAAGGTACTTTTTTGGTACCCTTGAGCATTTTTAGTTATTCAAGATGGCGTCTCCGCCATCTTGAATTTTGTAATCTTAATATTTGACGATCTATTCGACCAAAGTGAATAGTTTTTGTCTTTATAGATGCATTAAGTAATAAAGATATACAATTACCAAGAAAATTTCAAAAATAAAAAATTCAAAATGGCGGAATCCGCCATATTGGATTTTTCATTTTTTATATTTTTGTTTTATATTTAACCCAACAAAATATGTATATTTTAACTATATTTTTTATACCTAGTTACTATACAACATTATTTTGAAGAAAATATAAAAATCAAGATGGCGGCATCCGCCATATTGGATTTTTTCCCCGTTTATATAAAGCGTTCCACATGTCCTAAATTAAAAATTCTTTTTATTTTAGTTATATCTTAATTTTAGTTTCTTTTTCTGTTTTAATATGTAGATTATTAATTTAGAAGATATTTTTTCGCTAGTTTTGAGTATTTTTTTATATTTAAGATTACGTCTTCCGCCATATTGGATTTTCTTCCTAATTCAATTTTTCGGGTTCTTTTAGGCCAAATTAAAAAAATTTTTCTTTTATAGGTGCATTTTGTGGTAAATAATTACTTAAAAATTTAAAAAATCCGAAATCAAGATGGCGGCTTCCGCCATCTTGGATTTTTCACCTTCTAATATTACGTGATCCACTGGCTCGAAGTTAAAAATTCTTTCAGTTTTACTTGTATATTTTATTATAAAATGCTTTAAAATCATCATAAAGTTTTATTTAAACACTTAAAAAACCAAATTCAAGATGGCGGATTCCGCCATCTTGGATTTTTTACCATCTACTATTACGTAATCCATTGGTGCGAAATTCAAAATTCTTTCTACTTTAGTTGTATTTTTCAGTAACAAATGGTTTAAACTACATAAATGGGGAACACAATTGCAACATATCTGAATTTATGGCCATTCAAGATGGAATCTTTCTCATTATTAGATTTTTTACCGTTAGTATTAGGCGATCTATTAGCTCGAAATTAAAAATTCTTTCTTTGTTAGGTATATTTTTACTACAGAATTATCGCTATGTCTTCTTCTAACTGAATACAAATATGTAAACTCAAGGCCCAGCTTAGAGTTGCTGGCTTTAAGGTTATTCCTACAATTCTTTTTGGACAATGACATATGCTTTTATGTAGTTTCAGTCTACTTTTAATTTATTCCAAACTCCGGCAAACTCTTGCACGTGTCGCATAACGTGATCTGACTTTTAAAAAGTTCTTTAACACATTTTCGGGCATTTTTTCCATTTTCTGATATTAAATAATGCATATTATTCATAGTTTTGAGGACCAGATGCAAATAAATAGGGTAGACTTGGATAACAACTTCAATATGAAGGGACCAATATCCTGCTCTTCCGGCCCCCACATATAACATCTTGAAGAAAACTGGTTGCAATAAACAGTTCACCGATACTCTACTAATGTTGCGATTCGCACCCTTTAATTCTATAACTGATCGAAGATCTCCGCTGCAGTTTGGCTGAGATTCCTCATATAAATCTATAAATCCCGCATGACTTATTTTGCAAACATTCTTGAAGTCCTGAAGTTTTGGAAACTTCTTACCTTTCTGCATCTGTAGGACTCCTACAAACATACTATAGGCATAACTTTGGATAGACCACTACCCAATATTAACCCCACACAACCTATAACACTTATCAACGTGATGATTTACAAAGCCACCCTACAAAACTGATGATCCCAAGTAAATGGCCAAATTCTTGACCAGCTAATTTAGTGAGTCCTTGGGCTTCTGCTAAAGATGTGATGTCATGGTTGTATCTGGATTCTGAATAAGAATTAGGTATCATGTCTAACAGAGGATGATACTTTACAGTAGTTTCTGGTTGAATCTGAAATTCATATTTTCGGCCAATTTAAGTATTCATTTAACTCTGGATAACATTCTGAGAATGTATTTGAAGAATTTGAAATCTTTATAAGAAGAGAAACTAAAGAGAAACTTTTCCATCACATTACAGTCTAAGCGGTAACTCTGTTATTAAAGAACATTCAAGAGTCATAGGTGGTTTATTTTTAAGATTACATTATCGATCTTTAGGTTATAAGGAATGCAAGGTATGGGTTTAGACATTTCTTCTTTGTTTTTTGTTTCTTGAAACTGTATACCTCTATTTTTTTTTCATAGGTTACCACTTCTTCTGGTTGAATACAGTCTTTCTTTCAGAGTTTTCTGAATGTTTATTAACTCTTGATCCCATATTCTTATAATTGTGCCGCTAAACGAGATCTCGGCAAGTCCAAAGCCATTACTTCGATTTATGAATTCCCTACCCACAAGATGTGTGGAGGAGGGGTGTTGAGTAGAGCCCTCCATCCCTAATGGTGGGGGTCTCTAGTATTGAGAGGATACAAGCTTACGCAATCTTGCGTTACGTAGTGTAAGAGTAATCTTGTTTGAAAAGAGGAAGCATTTTATACGAGTAGGGCTCTTGTAGTAATTGTGCCTGATGAATAACAAAATATTTAAAATACTTAACTTAATATGGTGGAAAACATATTTAATATTTTCCCTTCAACATTCATTATTTTAAAGTATTTCAAACACAATAAAGAAAAAAAAATTGAAAGAATTTTTAATTTCGCACCAATAGATCACGTATTATTATAAGGTAAAAAAAAATCCAAGATGGCGGAATCCACCATCTTGAATTTGGTTTTTTAGGTGTTTAAATAAAACTTTATGACGATTTTAAAGCATTTTATAATAAAATATACAAGTAAAACTGAAAGAATTTTTAACTTCGAGCCAGTGGATCACGTAATATTAGAAGGTGAAAAATCCAAGATGGCGGAAGCCGCCATCTTGATTTTGGGTATTTTGAATTTTTAAGTAATTATTTACGACAAAATGCACCTATAAAAGAAAAAAATATTAAATTTGGCCTAAAAGAACCCGAAAAATTGAATTAGGAAGAAAATCCAATATGGCGGAAGACGCCATCTTAAATATAAAAAAAATACTCAAAACTAGCGAAAAATATCTTCTAAATTAATAATCTACATATTAAAACTGAAATAGAAACTAAAATTAATATATAACTAAAATAAAAAGAATTTTTAATTTAGGACATGTGGATCGCTTTATATAAACGGGGAAAAAATCCAATATGGCGGATGCCGCCATATTGATTTTTATATTTTCTTCAAAATAATGTTGTATAGTAACTAGATATAAAAAATATAGTTAAAATATACATATTTTGTTGGGATAAATATAAAACAAAAATATAAAAAGGGAAAAATCCAATATGGCAGATTCCGCCATTTGGAATTTTTTATTTTTGAAATTTTCTTGATAATTGTATATCTTTATTACTTAATGCATCTATAAAGACAAAAACTATTCACTTTGGTCGAATAGATCGTCAAATATTAAGATTACAAAATTCAAGATGGCGGAGACGCCATCTTGAATAACTAAAAATGCTCAAGGGTACCAAAAAAGTACCTTCCAGATTCGTAATCTACACCCTCGAATCTATAAGAATCATCAATAAAAAAAACTTAACCGCTCAGTGCAGGGTTCGGCCAAAAATCGGGGTTTGGCGACCTGACTATGATGTTCCGTTTGGAAAACGTTCATGGAACAATTGAACACAATTATAAGGAGTTTACTACGCAAAATCGGTTTCAGCAAGTGCTTGCTCCAGTTTCACGGAGAAACGCTACACTAAATTTATGGAGGAAAAGCTACACCACAAATTGAATCGGTGAGTGCAGAAACCACTTCAGTCAAAAAAATCCGAAAACTCGTTTTCAATGACAATAAGCATAGAAGGGCAAGATGCGTGCTGGGTGCAAAAACTACGTTAGTCTGTTGAGTAGTTCCGTAAATACAGGACGTTTGTTTCGAGTGTTGAGTGCAGAAATAGAGGAGGATTTATTACGTTTTTTTTCCCTCCTGGAAAATTTGAAATTTGTGACTGACATTGTTTCTGCACTCACCGATTCAATAATGTGTTGAGTTGAGTTGAATCATCATCGCATTAGATCCACAGTACGGGCTATCCGTAAATTTGGTGTAACGTTACTCCATTGCCGGATTCCTGAATAGGCTAAGTAGGCTGTAGCCTAGAGCGGTGAATTTTTTGGGGTGGCAAACTTTACGACCAATTAAGGCGGCTTTCGGCATAAAAAAATATTATAAAAATACGAATATATTTAAGAAAGAAAATAAATAATTTACCTTAATGCGTACACCGTAAACGTATGTATAGTACTAATATTTCGTAGCAAATATGGTCGCTGCGAGGGCAAGTGCACCCCTTTCAACCGGATTTCGAAGTTGAAAGACAAATAGTGGAGTTTAAAGAAATTCGCTTTTTAGCCTACTTTTCTTTTTTTTTTAATTCGAAGAATTAAAAAAAATAAAAAAGTAGGTATTGACATGCGGTCGATGTCCGTCCGTCTGTCCGTACCCCCCTTCCAAAATCGGTTCTATCCATCCGATCTTAAAAATTCTTTTTTTGTTAGAAAGCTATGACCTCAGAGACCCGACTTTCATACTTTTTGTCCGTCTGTCTGTAAGAACGGACGGACATAAATCTACTATTTGTCGACGAATTTCCCATTGAATTAGCATTGAAATTCAATTTCGAGTCATTTAAATCGCTGAATTTAACTACAAATGCTACGGAAAAGTGATATACGTCAAAAAATTCAGCGTATCCAAATGAGAATATATTGAAAATTTCAGAAAAGAATTCGAATTCTAAGTACTTCAATTACTTAAAAAACTTTAACATTTAATGCTCATTTAAAAAGCATAGGAAGCCATTTTATTAGAAATAAATCACCATTGCCATGGCAACAATCGCTTGAGAAACTTTAATTCTTTTAGACAATGAATTAAAATAAATTTATTTTTGCGACATCGATCAGTTTGAAATGACGTCAAATATATTTCACTTCAAGATTCTGTATGTAGGTAAGCAATGTTTTTATTCTATTCAAAAGAGAAAAATATTACATATTTATTTTTGAAATATAATTTTTTGCAAACGATTTAAGTAATAATTATTTAATTCTCGAAATAAAATAAATGAAACTAGCTGAATTTAGCTGGTAAATGTTTAATATAGAATTAATGCTGTGTTTGGCGCCTTTTTACCTGTTAAACACAACTGTTGTTTGGAAGCAGGTTAAGTGACAGATTCTGTTACAAACCTACTTGTTTATTTACATTTATTATTTTAAGTGCATTTTGGAATAGTTTTATGGGGTTTTTTCTACGAAAAATTAAATATTTATTTATAACTGCAAATAAATCATGCGGACGATAAGTAATATTTATTTTATTGGTGATAGAAAATAAATGAAAATAATGGCTTTACGAAGTTGAAATTATAGCTAGATGCTGCGGTTAGTGAAATTTATTCTTTTGTATATAAATTTAATGTAGAAACGGTTGTTGATGCCACTTACTGTAACGATCCTAGTTTTTTCAAGATAAGAATTTTAGTAAGTATTTAAGTAACAGGAAAGTAGGCTATTTTAGTTCTTTTAGAACTTCTTGTTTCTTTCTTTTTAGTGCGTAAAGGTACATACATGATTATATTATGTATATCTATTTAAACAACACACCGCCCTATTTTATAACAAACCAGCTACCTTTACCCGAATCGGGAGAATATTGTGACTGGGGCGGCAAATCGTAGACTACAGACGGGAAATCTTTAAATCAAGCTCTGCGTTACTCCGTTCATGTTATGTCCTTTAGTGTATATCTACATAATATAGGGTATACTAACCAGTGAATGAACGCTTAAGCACAGTTTGTTTTAAGAATATTCATACATTTTAAGAAAATATAGCTTCTGGTGTATGACAATGTGAACACATCTGTCATTACATGTAACTTCTACAAAAAAAAAGGAGGTGACTTTAGATTGCATTGCTTTGGGTCTTTTATGAGTCCAAATAAAAAAGTGGCACAAAAGCCACGTGAATGAGCATTTCAGAACTAGTGAATGAACACAAAAATGTCCAGTCAATAAACATGTTAGATTTTAATTGATGACCAATTACAACCAATCATACGTCAGATAGCTTCCTACAAGATGGAAGGAAGTCAGTGATGCCAATCCATAAAGTGGAATGATTTTTAATCCTTATTTTTTAAATGTATTATTTACCAACTGTCCATTCACTGGGGCCTGTTCACCCACTGGTCAGTCTACCCTACCTCGACTAAGGTTGAAAAGGTCCTTGCCTGTGAGTGCCCCTTTGCACTGCCAGAGAGAGCTCCTGGAAATTGTCAATGGAGTCCCTGCTGAAGGGGAGAGTCAGAAAAGATAGCAGAGCAGAAGCGTAGCATGAAGTGACCACCAGTGTGAAAATCTCCCAGCTACCGACGAAAAGCCTGTTGAAATGGTGACACATTATGCCATTAATATTAAGGTGAAATAAATGAACTGATTTACAGATTTATTTAAGAAAAGTTATTTTTTAATATCCTTTCCTCTAGTGGCAATTTTTTTTTATTGCCTCACCTGCTGTTGCCCCTGATTTTATGAAGTTATGAATAACAGGTTTTGTCGACTCATAAAAGGGAAATGAAAATTATTTTGTATGGATTTTTTTTAAAGAATTCATCAAGAACAAGTTAAATAAAGTTAAAACACTTTAAATTAAAAAAAAATAATGACGCTTTCGTTGCGTCGAATGGCTTTGCCGCTCAATATATTTTATGGAAATACCATTTTAGAATCCTTAATTCTTGATGTTTTGGGTATCATTTTCAGCAAAACTTTAAAACCAATTAAAACGATGTTGGAATTTCTAGTACTTTTAGAATGCAGATGAGATCACAAGTGAGTATTTTTAGTCAAAAAAGTATCGATGATTCTATATCTATTCTATCAACAGATTGCCCCTATAACATTAGTAAAAAAATTAGCAACATCATATGAAAAAGAAATTGTACTGAACCTCCATTTGAGCGAGTCATCTCCCATCTTCATTGGCTGCAGTAGGAGGCTTGACAGCAACTTATAGAAGCCCCAGCCACCGCCGAGGACATAGCAAAGCACAGAGAAAGCAATAATGGTTGCACAAATCCCACACCATGATGTCACATCAAATGGATAGACATAAGCAAAGATTGGGGTAAAGGTCCCGGGCTTATCCACTACAAAGGTCAGCCCTGCAGCGCTATAAATCCTTGAGAAGTCAACGACCGAAGCTCTTTCCTCGGACATCTTTAGAAGACCGAACCCTATGTCTGCCTCATTCCTGGACAGCATGCCTATTATCCCGGAAAAGCTTCCGTTTTCCTTGAGATTCCCGAATTCGAGGTCTACAGGAATCACGATTTCGTAGTCAATGCCCAAAGCAGCCAATACCATGGCAAGGAACTGGCCTTCAAGACCTCCTAGACGCTTTGTACCATTGGCATAGGGCTGCAGTTCGATGAGATGTTTCACCGAGACAGAAGCTACTCTAAGCAGTTTTGGAGCTACCATATCAAATATTTTATCGCAAGTTGAGCTCTTAGGCAGTATCTACATTTATCGTAGTTTTATTGGTTGGTTAGACATATTTTCAGGCTTGTGTGCAGGGCCGGATTTAAAGATTTGCCGCCTGCAGGCTACAATCAATTTGCCACCAGATATACTTTTCTCGACTATTATTTTTTTTCTTTCTGCATATTAGAATCATCTCTGTACACTCTAAATCACAAGCGAAATAATAGGCGAATTTTTTTAAACTGTTCTACGATTTTTTTCTTTCAACTTTCAAATCCGAGGTAGAATCTGCAATTGTCCTTACAGCTACCATAGTCAACTACTATATATTAATGCAATATATACGTTTACGATTTACACATGAATGTAAATAATTTGTTGTTGTTTTTCTTTACAAAATTACTATAATGATACTAATATAGATAATGATACTAATATACTAATATAGCCTATTTAGAAATCCGACCCTGCTTGTGTGCTTGATCAGGGACCCGCTTATAAAACCTTTGGTAGTTTGATTTCTAGGATTCAGTAAACAGCAGTTTCAATAGTTTTGGAGTATAAACTTGCAGCAGAGTAGGGTTGAACAGGAACTCTACTAATATTTAAACTTTTGTTGTAGTTTCATTCGCTGGAACGCGTCAACTTTAACCGTAGTTTTAATCATTGTTGTACGAATAAATTGAAAGCTAGTGTGCTCTATAGCTATTTTCGACTGAATAATTTTCACAATATAAAATAAGCAAAAGTAGTATTGATTAAAACTAATATGTTTGCCCTTTTTTTAAACCTACATTGCAATTTAAAATTTCCCAGTATAAACTTTGTTTGAGTAAGCAAATTATCTTTTGTATGGAGTTTGAACATTTTTAATGAGTTTCATCTTCAACAGTATACGACTTAAAACTATTTATATTTACAAAAACTTTAAAAGAACAACATACTGTATATAAGTAAATTAAGTTGCGCACACAACAATATAAGGAACCGATTGTCTGTTAAATTCGATGACTGAGAAAATGGAGGAATTAAAGACTGTTAATAAAAATGTATCAAATGACAATGTTTGTAATGTAGAGTAAATGTAAACTATTATTAATGTTCTCAGTAAATAGTGTATCGATCTATGCTAAATTAAGGTTTGTTTTACCGGATCATTATCAAGGTATACAGAGTGACCGTGACAACAATAAACTGATGGACGCACACCGAAATTAACATTTTGTTGAATTTGACAATAATGTTTTACCATGTTATTTTTAATGAAATGTTTATCGTGTTGTTTAAAGTTATTTTTTATGAGAAAATGAGACTGCCAAACGGCATATCTCTGTAGCGTGATTATTTTAAAACAACTACAAATAAAACATGAAATGTTTCACATTTCATCAATTTGACTTTTCTTTTATCTTTAGACATGACTTAGTAGACATTTATAACCGTCCACATCTACACTCCTAAAACAAACGAGCTATTTTAACTCAGTCTGAGTTAATTTTCACTCATTCCAGTGTCGAAAATGCACTTCCCCTATAGGAGTGGATTTCACTCCTTTGTTTTAAGAGTGTAGTGTTATATAATTCATTGAGGGCGAATAAGCCTGATTGACTGAGGGTTTTTAAACCTAAGTACCTCCATCGTCACACAAATGTTAGAAACAACAACAAATCAACTATTAAGTCAGATGATGTATGATGGGCTAATAATATGTTTTTTAGCATATATGTGGATGTAAAACCTAGAAAAATATACGTCATAGAGATAAAATATAAAAATTGCAGATAATAAAAAATATTTTAATTCAATTTAGCCTCTTAAGACGTGAGCGAAATCCTATACGAATATTCTTAATCTCTAACATACTTTTCATACAAATATATGCTAAAAAGTATTTTTGCAAAGCAATAATTTAAAGAGTTGTATTTAATTGTTACTGAGAGACACGCCTTAAGCTCTAAAAAAACAAAACAAATTTTTTGTGCTAGAAATGCAAAAAAGAGGCCATATCACTTATTTGTAATTAACAGTTAATTTTAACATTGTTTTTAATGCAAAAATGCCTTTAAAATTAACTAAAAGAACTTTTTGAAAATTTCGAGAAAAAAAAGTTTAAATTAATTTTTTTAAGAACTCTAATATCATATTGACCCTTGTTCAACTTCCTTTTTTATAGAAATAAATAACTGATATTTGTAGTCAAAGGCTGAAAACTGATATTTGGATCTTCTTCTATCGGATCAGGTCAATTTCGGAATTAATAAACATGTTAATTGTTTGTGAGGAGGTTTTAAAAAAATGTCCCCAAATGGGGATGCCAGGTAGCAAGAGGTTAAAACAGGAAAGTCCAGAGGTTATTTGCCATGACATGTTTTTTCAACTATAATTTAACAATGGACTGCTAAAATGAGTAAGCGTGTGAACCTGAAGATTTGCCATCCTATCATACATTTACCTGCGAAATTTTTAATGTAATGAAATCTGTTATATTATTGGTTGGTGTAAATATTGTTTGTTTAAATAAACATTCAGCTTCGAGTGAGTAGGTCTTTATTGAAACTTAAACAAACAAGTATTGAAGTTACAGCTTTATATTTTACCATGTGGTACATCAGCCAGCAGCCATGATCATCTTTGCCACGTTAAAAAAATGTCAACTTTCAGTTTCCCTTAAAAATAAATCTTTCGAAAACACTGTAAGAAATTTCAGTGAAATTTTAAGCACATATTGCTGTTATTTTTACATCACAAAAAAGTCAAGTTTTAGTTTTCCCTTAAAAAGAAAATTTGTACAAACGCTTTAAGAAATTTCAGTGAAATTTTAAGCACATATTGCTGTTTTTACATCACATTGTTGTAATGTTTGTTTTGCAGCACAGTGATATTTTCTTGACGTATATAGCAGCATGAATAACTTTCTTCACTAGTGTTTAAATAAAGAAAATATTGGTGTATCCAATCACTGCCGGTGACACAAAACGTTTACTCCGGTTCCACACAATAAATTTTGCATCAGATGTAAATTCACAGCACAGGGTGGTGGCAACTTTTACCCATAGAGATAGAAAATCCGTGCGCTATCACACACTATCTAGAAGAGAAACGTGATGGTGAAACAAAAGGAAATTTGTGCCGAAGCATCACCTAAATATGGCGGCGATTGGAGTAGAAAAAATCTGTACTATAATTGCGCTTTTTTTTTTTTAGAATCATGATTGTTGAGTCGATTCTAGTTGATAAATGCAAATTTCTTTTTGTAAGTGTCAAAAATAATATCATTAAGTAACCGACAATGTGATAATTTTTAATTATTGATTTAATATTCATTGTTAAGCCTAACCAATCATAAAATGTCATTCAAAATTGAGTCTGATGTTAACATTATTTCACTGAATAGAAATAGAACTAACCAAAAAAATGATCCTGATTCCACAAGTCATAATAGTACAATCCACGTCTACAAAATATTTCAAAGAGCCACCAGCTCCAAGATAACAGCTTCTAAAAAAGCGCAATTTCAGTATACTGTCATTTTCTACACAACTGGCCACCATATTTAGGCGTTCAAAGGAAACAGATTTTGACCCCCCCCCCCCGTTTTCCCCTCTAGATAAGCGTGATAGCGCACTGTTTTTCTATTTCTATGCTTTTTCCATCACGATATGATGTTAAATTAGAGTCTTTTTTCTTATCTTACAATGCAGATTCAAAATACAGTATCAGCCGAATAGACGCACGGCAGTTTGGTGACGCTCTTGCTCACCACGACCTGGTTCCTCCTGTTCCCTAGAACCATCTTCGCGAAGGCCTTCCTGAAGTCCGGGGAGAACATGGTGTAGATGACCGGGTTCAGAGTGGAATTAAGGTACCCCAGCCACAAGAAGAGCGAAAAGAGTGGATCAGGAGGCTGCCAGGAAGGGCAAAGGGCCGTCAGAAGGGCTCCAGCAAAGAAGGGCAGCCAGCAAGCGACGAAGACTCCTGTGATGATGACCAGAGTCTTGGCTGCTCGCACCTCGCGTTTCTGTTCTAGTCGGGTTTTCTTCGATGCGGCAGAAGAGTTATGCTAAAAGAAAGACATAAAAATCAGTTAATTATCCAATTATTATCATCAAAATTTGGTTGTGCAAGGACCGTCAGTTAAGAAATTTACTTGCTAGATAGTAATTGAATTCTGGAACTTTCTGGCTGTCGTTTGCCACTATTTATAGCGTTTATTTACCGCTTTTGCGGTGAACCAAAATTATGATCTTACCACAATAATGGTTATATCACGCTTCAAATAAAGGTAGCAGGCTATAGAAAATTCTAAGAATAACGGTGCAATCGTGCGCCTAACTTTTTTTACAGTCACTAAGGATCAAAACCACTGCTCGCTACTGCTCGCCAACCCCCCGGGAATTGCTACGCAATTCCAATTGGTTTGCTCCGTAAACAAACATGCAAGACTAATATGAGGATACTGCCAATGCAGGAATGCTCATCTATACAATCTGGCTAGTTTCCGTGGGACTGCTCTAGGGCATCACGTAGCTCTAGCGCTAAGCAGTGATCTCTACCAAAGCCATATGGGGCGCAACCTGAAGCAGCCCCGGAACAAAACAAGCACACCGCCACACTTACTTGCAGTGTTTCTGACGTCTTGATTGCCTGAAGCCGCGTAAGTCACGTGGCTTTCAAGCGTCCGACAATTACAATTTTATATTATATTGAGATAAGTAACTGAAAATGATTCTGTAAGTGGAAGTCACTCACCATGTTAGAGGATCCGTTGAGCGAAGTCTCACACACCAGGAGAGGGGGCGCCACCGGCCGGATGAAACCGGTTCTTCGGCGGATCCTCTTCCGCACCACTCGCCAAATGCGCCAGTAGAGCACCAGGATAGCCACCAGGGGAACGTAGAACGAGGAACAGGTAGCGAAGATCTGGTAACCAGCGTCCTGGCTGACAAGGCACCTGATACATCGGAAAGAAAATGAAGGCTATGAATGGGAGTTCTAACTCCAAAACTGATAGGGTAGACTGACCAGTGAGTGAACAGGCCCAGTGAATGAACATTTGGTAAATACAATTAAAATTAAGGATTGAAAATCATTCCACTAGATGGATTGGCTATCTGACATATGGTTGGTTGTCCTGGTCATTATGTCCTGGTGTTTATTCACTGGCAAACGCAGCGCCTTAAACGTTCATTCACTGGTTAGTCTACCCTATTCTCCATAGTAAATGTTAAATATAAAAATTATGTCCATTCAATGGCGACTTTTTGTGGTCGTAAGCAAAAACAATTATATTAGGGTAACTCCTCCTATCAAGTTAAACTAGAATGCCAATTAGATTCAAGCGTTTCCATTGCTTGGTAACGCTTTCAATCAATACCAGACCAAGCACGGCCAACTTCAATAACAAGGCCAGAGAAGCTCTCCCAAACATGAGTAAGAAGCAGGCGCGCAACCACGGGGGGGGGGGGGGGGGTTTAGGGTCAGAACCCCCCCCAGAACCCATATTATAGTCAAATTTTATTTTATTAACAATAAAAAAATCGAAAGTGATGAAAAAAAATTCCACAGAGAAACACTATTTCGCTCGCCGCCAACAAAATAAGAAACTGTAGGGATAGTGGTTTTTCAGGAAAAAAAACGATGTTTCAAAAACCGGTTTTCGGTTATACTGAACCTTAAGACTGGCCTTATGAAAAACCGGTTTTTTGGTCGAAACCGAGGGCAAAAAAACCGGTTTCGGTTTTCCATCCCTAAAATGTTTCAAATATGGGTGGCGGGAAGTATAAATCTGTGTAAAACAAATTATTTCTAACGAAACTCTTTTCTAATGTGAAGGGGGGGGGGGGTGAAAAAAAGCGCCAGCTCTGATAAAATGTTAGTTAGGTTTGAATTATCGTCGCAATAGAGCTACACGAGGGCTATTGGCGACGGGCGTCATATTTTAGAACCACAGTCAGGTGACGTCTTATAAAATGACATGTCTTGCCAAATTTATTGATTTTTTGTCGTTTTTTGCATGCTTGGCGAATGCCTAACCGACTGGGACCCCCCCCCCCTCAATGAGAGGCAGAATGTCAATCGTGGCCGGCCACTAAGCACCCTCCTGTGGGAGCGGTGGAAAAGTAATGGCGGGATAGACACGCTGAGTGCAAAAACTTTATGGCAAAACAACATCATAAAAATATTTTCAATAAAATTACGCACGCGCAAGAGGTTGCTGCAATAGAACTTTTTTGGTTTAAAAGGTATTGCTGGAAAGCGAATATAGATACAGACTTCAAATGTTGTGCACGTATTACCAGTACCTGTAGTACGTCATAATAACGTTTTCTATAAAATTGCCCTTGAGCAAGAGGTAGCGGAGATAGTACTTTTTTGGTTTTTTTAATAAGGTATTGCTGGAAAACGAAAAGAGATACAGGCTGTAAATTTGGTACACGTACTCCTAATTATATCTTCTATCCCTCTTATCGTATTAAGAAGATACTCGTAGAAATTGAACTTTCAAGAGGTATCTGTGATAGACCATTTTTGGTTTTAAAGTTATTGAAATTACCTTATAGAGTCTATTATTACCTTTAAATGTGTGCGTTTACTTTGGTTATTTGTAATTGAAAGTCGTGTAGTGTTACACACTTTTAGGTTCCAAAAGATAAACATTTTTTTTTCCTTTTTATAACAAAATGAATTGCTCCATTAAATCGCGTGTTAATAATTATTTGTTACATAATTAATAATATGCATGCAATAATAATCTTTTTTTATTTTTAACGGTTCCAAAAAAAGCTTTACTTTAAAAAAAATATCATTTCTTTTTGATAGTTATAAAGGGTTCGTCTACTTTTTTAAAAAGTTCTAACAGGCAGACGATTTTTTTTTCCATTTTACAATAAATGTTCGAATGACTAATTTGTTCTATTTGTGAGATCTTCTACTGATGATGCGTCACTCAAGCTCCAATTCTGGTAAATAATACTATGGCGCCACATTTTTTTTTTTTTTTTTTAGTTGCTCACAAATCTGTATTGCACAACTTCCTAACCCCCTCGGAATAGTTTTTCATCCAATAGAAATTTAGCGCGCGATTATGGATATATATATATATTTTTTATTATTTATTGGGATTTCTATTTTTATGCAGGCGTTAGGGTGGTTTTTCTTTCTTTAAGAAAGAAGATTGGCACCAGCAATTATAACATAACTCCCAACAGGAAATGGCAAGAAAAAATAAAATATGGACGATTTATTTATAAGGCACGTGCTACCTTAGGATAAGGATTATTATCGAAGAAAAATATGAAAAAAGTGTTTTCGAGAGTTTTTTCTGCTGCCTGTTCTCTCGTCATGAAAGCAAGATTTTAGATCTTAAATAGCAAGATGATTAGTTTCTTCATACAAATAAGTAAGTTCACATTCATAATTTTTTCGGCATAAGTTTATGTGCATTTGATACTTTTGTTTTCACGACATAAATGCAAACACTTATTAAATTGTTTCTCATGGGCAATTCGAGCCTTTACAATGTTATAAGTTTTTTTTTTAAGTATTAATCAGCTTGGTGAATTTTGAAATTGTCTGAACTCCTCGGCGCAACAGTCTATTAGTAGGCAAAGGCCTGCTGCTCCCATTTCAGTTTACAGGACCAAGGGCTCTGTGGTGCTAGGCATATTTCCAGGTTAAGGGGTCATAGGAGTCTTAAAAATGTGCAAAGAAAGGTACTATACAAAGAAGTATAGTTTGATCTTTCGTGTAATTTTTTAACTACTCAATATATAAGTATAATTTTTTTATATGTAATTCTATAAGATTTATTTAATATAAAACAAATTTTAAAATTTATGAAACTTTAGTCAAAACTAAAATAAATGATATTAAACATAAAGCTATTTGAACACATTGGGATTAGGCTTCGGCAAATTTTGAGGTCAAAATTGAAAAAATGACTTTATATTGTGCAAATATGTACAAACAAGCACTTATACCTAAATTCTCATCTCAATTTTAATTAAAAATTATTTTAAAAAATTTTAAAATCAAAATTTAAAAAAAAATTATTAATTTTTTTAGAAAAAAGTTCTTAAAATAATTTCTAATTGAAATTGAGCTGAGAATTTAGGTATAAGTCCTAGTTTGTACATATTTGTACAATATAAAGTCATTTTCTTGGTCATTTTTTTAATTTTGACCTCAAAATTTGCCGCGCAAGCCTAATCCCAATGTGCTCAAATAGCTTTATGTTTAATATCATTTATTTTAGTTTTGGCTAAAGTTTCATAAATTTTAAAATTTGTTTTACAATAAATAAATCTTGTAGAATTACATAAAAAAATTATACTTATATATTGAGTAGTTAAAAAATTACATGAAAGATCAAACTATGCTTTGCAGTACCTTCTTTGCACATTTTTAAGACTCCTATGATCCCTTAAATGGTCAATCTCAAGTGTTTACTTCCCAAGCTTGCTTGGTCCTCATTTTATCGACCCTCTTAAGGGATGAAAGGCTGAGTCAACCTCTCCCAATCCGGTATTTGACCCCCGGACCTGTGGCATGGTAATGCGAAGCACTAAGTACCACTAAGCCCCTTTACCTACTGGGAATTTTGAAATAATAAACCATTCAATTGTTTTATTGCTGAGCTTTTACTTGTTTTTGGCATCGTCGAAAATTTGTGTGAATCAACCTTTTTATGAATCATATTTTCTTACTGCAATTAAAAAATTTCAGATATTCGTTTCAAAATTTATTACATAAAAACTATTTTTTTAAATTTTTGAAAAATTTAATTTAATATTGAGAGCTTAATCTCATTAAAGGACGAAATAATTACATGATTTCGTCATCAAATATTATCATAATGTTACGTATTTAATTATTTAGAAAACTTTTTAAACAGACGAAAAGTAGAATTTTGAAAATAAATCGAAACCACCAATGAAACCGCAGTACGTAGAAAACTAAAGACAAGAGCGTTACATCAGCTAAAACATTCTCATTAATAATAATAAATTAGTAGTAAAAGCTGTACTAACTAATTAAATTAAAATATAAAAATTAAAAATATTTTTAATGAGAATATTTCTTATGACGTCTCGCTCCCAAACCTGCGATTTCATTGGTTGTTTTGCTTTCTTTAAAAAAGTGTTGAAAAGCTCATTGGTTTAAAAAAAAGATCGCGCGATCCGAACTAGGATGTCATTTTTTTTTTGTGGCTAAGTGTTGAAACAAGCTCGTTAATTTTTTAATTAATAATAATTTTAATTACAAATAACTTTTATAAAATGATTAGAATTTTAATTAAAAAAATAATTAAAAAAATGTATATGAAAAATATTGAAACCCCCCCCAGAAATTTTTTCTAGTTGCGCCCCAGGTACGAAGTGCCGAAGATCGAGAAACTAGTTAGGACGCATTCAGAAGCCTAAAAATGGGGTCAGACGTGAACGAGTGGTTCCGAACAGGTTTCGGGACAGGTTGTTTTCATCTTCGGAACAACGTCACTCGGAACCATGACGTCAAAATTTCCGTCCCCGAGCTTGTTTGGGAAAGCTTCTTCGGCCTTAGTAGTTGAGTAGGCTGTGGACCAATGTAAACTTTACAAAAAAGAATTGGAAAATAGCTTTGCCTCATTTTTTGCTTCAATATGACGCATCCTACTTGATTATGAGACTGTTGTTTCGTTTTGTGATAGTCGGTAATGGACAGACAACTGACATAGTATTTATAAAAGCTTCCACTTTTACGTTAAAAAATTAAAGTGGAAGTAAAAGGAAATTACTTCGAAAGTGCCATGTCTTTTTGAGGCTAATGCAGAGAAACTATTTTATACTTGCAAGCACGTATGAATAGAAAGTGTAGATTTTTGAAATGAAATTTTGAGCTTACTGTAGTTCTACTGTAATTCTATTTTAAGAAATTAGTAGGGGGAACCAGGGGAAAATGTCCCAACTCGAAAGTTTTTGCTTGTAACTTTTAAAAAACACTATTTATGACTGTGTAAATGCAGATAATTTATAATAACTAATTGATAAATCTTTAATTTAAACCAAAAAATGTAGACTGAAAAACCTTAAGGGCTCAAAAGTATACTTTCAGTACATGAAAACATATTTCCTCGCATAACTAGACACATACACAATGATTCAGCTCATTTTTTTCACCATGTGATCAGCTGGCTGAAAGGAAAAAAGTGCTGCCACTTTCAACTCACAAAACTTTTTCATTGCTGAGAAAAAAGCATCGGGTCATGTATCCTTATCAAAGAGTTCCATTGTTGGGTAGAGGAACGACTCGTACTGAGCTGCCATTGACAGCCATGGCTCACTATTGAGCCCAAAGACAGCGGCAGTTAAGCCTAAGAAGTGCTAGTTAATTTATAATTTTGATACTGAGAAAGGAAGTACACCCAGTTCAAATGCGAAAATCGAACCCGCGCTCGTTACAACGCACTGACTGCTAGGGTTATGGCCTGCGATCCAAACCACTCGGCCATCGGAGACTATATAGGGGAGTATTTGGGGCCCATGTTGGTCCATGATGCGGTTGGTAGGTTCAGTCTCTTCCCTACTATAGAACTCTTTGATCCTTATGGGTCAAATTTCCCTAGTTCCCCCTACACATAAAATCCACTCATAAATTACCTTCCTTCCACTTGAATTCTCTCCAAGAATTTTTCGTCTTTCCACCCCAGCACTGGACCGAACGACACAAGGAAACCCATGCCCCACACGACTCCAATCATCATAAACACCTTTCTAGAAGAATAAAATTAAAAAGTACAGGGGAAGAACCACTTTATTTCATAGAAGGCTTTCCCTAATAGCCTCTTTCGGGATGATAGCAAGAAATCGCCTAAACTGGTGTAAAGGAACTGGTTACTCGCTATGTTTATCTTTCGCGGCAACCCTGATTCACTCCCAGAGATCACTGGATACTAGTCGAACGTTTGTATGGCGAATGAAGAACCGAAAGAAAAACCTTTTTCCGGTCGCCAATATCCGCCAATCAGACACAATTAGGAAAAGACTCTAAAGAAATCAAGCGGTTCTTCCCCTGTACTCTTCTATTGCATTTTGTACATCAGAAGAAAAATGAGAAATGTAAAAAATAGGGAGGTTTCCCTTAGCGATTCTCTGTATGTCACTTCTAATCACTGTGTGTCTAGTGCAGAAAACCTTCCTGTCGACTCCGTTGAACATTAGCTCTTTGTTCCAGAGAAGAATTTAGAAGTATTTTTCAAAAACATCTTGCTGTTTGACTACTTTAAGAAATCTAGCTTCATTATTCTGTTGTTTGTGATTTATTTGTATTGAAAAAAAGAGTTGTAATATAACATTACAAATTATTTATGAAAGAACAATTTTTCGATAGTTATTGTTTATTACTGCACTCTGTTGTTTGAATTGTAATTAATCATCCTCTGCACAAAATAATTGTTAAAAATAGTATATCAGAAAACATATGAACAATACATAAAATATGTTTTGCACGAATATTTTCTGTATTGCTTTCTTCCACAAAAATTCTGTTAACATAGTTTTTCTGTAGCATTACAGACATTTTCTAACAACATAGCAGTTAGAAATTTTCTGAAGCACAACAGTATTTTTTACAGTGTAGGCAGTAGTTTCTCTTGAGTATTATAAATAGAATATATTTTAGACTAAAAAATGTTTAATAGTTTACATTAATAAGGTTCGATTAAGGAAAATATATTTATATGGTTAAACTAAATTAAGAATTTAGAAAATTCAATTAAAAAATATTAAAAGAAGGCATTTTTACTTGAAATTTGTTTAACTGAATAATTTTATATTTATCTTAGTTATCAACATAACATTACTCAAATTTTAAAAATCGATTATTCGACTTTGGGCAATAATTTTAATTTTGAACTTTGATTGTTGTTTAAGAGAAAACAAAACATTTCTTGAACCAGGGAAGCTCATTGAGACGGCTCAGTTTCCATCAAGTTCTTACAGTCAGCTGTTCCGAAGAAGAACGAAAGCTGCTCGCGCTCCCAACCGACTATTAAACTTTTATACGCCAACTTTCCACTTTTAGAGCATTCATATAGCCTGGAATAATTTTAGATGTGAAAAATTTAAATTACACGAAAAGCTAATTTTAAAAAATCGTTGTACAATTTTTTTTGGGGGGGGGGTAGAGAGAGAGTAAGGCATTGATGCTGTTTAAGGCAACTTTTCCGGTAAAACTCTTAGCATTTTAGTCTCATAAACTTAAATCAGCGCCATCTGAAAATGTCTGAAAGGGGTCTTTTCAGTTTCCGAAGAGGTTACATTCTTTGGTAAAGACAGCACTTCGAACAAGAAGAACGGTGTGACGTCACAGAGAGCTTCTCTGGCCTTCAAAGTTAAGTAGTCCATTTACCTGCAATTCCTCTGCTGCACGTAATCTACACTAGTCACCGCCCGGTACCTGTCCACAGCGATAGCCACCAAATGCAGTATCGAAGATGTACAGCACATCACATCCACAAACGTCCATACTTCACACAACATCGGACCCAGGACCCAGTGATTCCCCAGTACCTCGTACTGGGCACCAAGCGGCATGACCAGTAAAGCTACCAGCAGGTCTGCAACAGCCAGCGAGAAGACCAAGTGGTTGCTCAGGGTCTGTAAGTTGACTTCCCGGATTATGGCTGCCAGTACAAGAACATTGCCGATGATTGTGACCAAGATTACGATGCATAGAAGCAGTGAGATGCACAGAAGATAGCCTATGTTGATTTGTGGGTCTTCCTGGCTGATGGAAATATTTGTCCAGTTGTTCAAGTCGTTTGTTGCTTCATATGAAGGGCTATCCATGGTTCTTCTGAATATTAAATATGTAGTTTTGTGTTAAGTAGTATCTGTCATGTAAAAAAATTTTGTTGTTGATGTATGTTTATGATGAGAATATCGATTCTTTTGTAGACCATTATAAAATTCAATGCCCAATTGCTTGTTTCTCAAGGATAGAACAATTTGTTTGATTTCATGAGTTTTTGGCTGATTTCTCTTAAATCTATTAAAATTTCTTCAGGTATTTATTTTTACTTTTAACAATTTCTTTTCGATAGCTGAGCAAATGTAGAAAAAAAAAGAATGCACACAAAAATGAATTGTTTGTTTTAGTTGTTGAAAGATTCCGTTTGAACAATTGTAGAAATTGTACGCTGGTTCATGCATACACCATTCATTATGTAGTTATTATCATTTGCGTTTCTTATTAAATGACAATCAGGGTGCATTTCCCACACTTCCTATGCATGTTTGATGATGAACTGGTAGTTGATAACACCTATCCCTGTATATCATGCAATTCTCACCAATATGACTACCATCTTCTTGTTCCTGCTAAAATAAAAAAATATATACATTATAAAAATTAAAAGTTTAATTTTTAGCATTTTGTTTATTTTTAATAAATGCAAAGTTGTGTAAAAATGATTGAGATCCTCAACAATAATAAACTATTTGTGTCAAGAATAAACGTTATTTTTCAAAATGTATCTCCAAAACATGCTATAATAAATATGTTGATAAATTTTTAAAACACATTAAATTAATTTTTATGGTTTAAGACTTACTTTTTCTTGTTCCATATTTATTACTTATATAAATAACAATTAATAAAGGAAATTAAGATTTTCCTCTAAAAAAGTATCTCTTCTGACTATCTATTGATAAATAACTATTTTTTTTTCTTGTTGAGTTTTATTTGAAATGTCATACAAATGTTTTAAAAAACGCATTAATTATTTCGATCCTCAAAACCTTTTGCACTCTAAAAGGAATTCTAGCAGAAAAAAATAGCATGAAATGTTAATAAGCTTTTACCTTTAAAGTGAAAAAAAAGTATCAGAATGCTACGCCACGATATATTTTTTTATTAATTTAAATAACTCGTTGAATGTAAACAACGTTTTTTCTTAATCTAATGTACATTTGTCATAAAATTTACAACTAAAAGCAGTTCTATAACTGTACTACATTAAACAGAAAGGAACAAAGTGTATGTTTGACATCATTTAGTTTTAAAAAAGATGACAAAAAAAAAGTTGGCTATTAAAAAAATATCTTAAGCAGAATATTTAAATACCTCAAAAATAAATTTGTCAAACGTTGACTAAAATCTATTAAAATTTCTTTAAAAGTCATATTGACTATTATAATCTCATTTCTTCTACAAATGTCTTTTTAAAAGTTATCATCGACTTTTAAGGTATTTTGTTAAAATATATAGCATAAAAAACATTTTTTATATTCAAATGTAACTTTTCAATTAAATAAATAATATTTTTTTAATTAATTAATAAAACATTTGGTTTTAATGTACCGCTCCTATGAAAAATTCCTGTCTCTAACTCAAAAGCTTAATTGAAATTTTTTAAATATAATTTGTTACTTAGCCCTTTCTGGAATAATGTAATACAATTAACCCAACGAATATTTACTGTATTCTCCCATTCCCAATTGGATTTCTGACGTCACGCTCGGTGTCGTTATTCAAAAATGAAATGAGAAAGAATGTGGGAAATTACTTTTTCCAGAATTCCTTGAATTCGCTATATGACTTATTTCTAAGGTCAGTGTAATTATATGTTCTCCTTTTTCGTTATTTTTAAACTTTATGGAATTCGCTTTTCGTATGTTATTTTAAAAGATATACGTATTACAATATAGTAAAAAATGTTAGATACAATTAATTTAGAAGTTTTTATTTGTTCAGTCAACGCCAGTTGAAAAATGAGTTGACTTTTTTTATTATCGCTAACTGAAACGACTTTTATATTTAAATGTTTATAAATAACGCTCAATAAAACAAGGTTTTATTTAAATTTGAATAATTTATTACTAAAAAAAATAAAAGAAATTTAAATTAGTCAAGACTTTTGTCGGACTTTATTAATGAAATTGGTTAGTAACGCTTTCAAAACCTGGAAATACACGTTAATTTATTGATTAATTTAACTAAATAGTGTGATTAATTATAAATATTATCATTATCCAAGCGTTCAAATGTCTTACTTGAACGCAATCGATTAATTTTAAAGATTTCTGTAAAAGTTGTTTCTTGTTTAAGGTAGTTTTACAGCAGAAAAGCAAACGTATAGGATTATGTATCGATTATCAAATGTAATTATAATACCCGCATTCGAAAAGTTATCGATAGGCACATGTAAGGCATTTTTTATTTAGAAAACTATAACACAATGTCAAGCCGAATGAAGATTTATACCGAATAATGTGTTTTAAAATAAATATCTAAATGCCCAAATTGTATTTTCAACCGCTATCTGTTAGTTTTAACAATTTCTGTAAAAGTTATTTCTTGTTTAAGGTAGTTTTAGAGCAGAAAAGCAAACGTATAGGATTACGTACCGATTATCCAATGAAATTATGTTACCCACATTCGAAATTTCATCGATGGGCAAGTATATAGCACTTTTTATTTTGAAAATTATAACACAATATTAAGAAGAATAAAAACTTATGCCGAATTAAGTGTTTAAGAATAAATAATGTCATTCAAATGTTCAAAATTTTAATTTAAGCGCTATCTGTAAGTTTTAACGATTGCTGTAAAAGTTGTTTCTTGTTTTAGGTAGTTTTACAGCAGCAAAGCGAACGTATAGGATTGCATTGGACGATTATCCAATGAAATTATGTTACCACATTCGAAAAATTATCGGTTTGCACATGTAAAGCATTTTTCATTTTGAAAACTCTAATACAATATGAAACCGAATAAAGATTTATGCCGAAAATTGTGTTTAGAAATAAAAACTATCGTAAAAATTTAAAAAATTGCAATTATTTAAATTCCAATGCAGTTAATTTATTTTTTCAGTATTTTTCCCATAATGTATGAGTATATTAAAGATACAAATATGAATTTTTGGGATGGAAAAAAAGTTAATGCATTACAGGATGGACAATGCTCCCTAAAATATAAACCGTATTTTAATTAAATTGGATAAACTAATACTGAAGTGGAAAAAAATCAAAAGATTTAAAACGTGAATGACATATCTTTTATTGATTAAAATTGAGTAATAATTATAAAAAGACTAACAAGGTCAATTCATTCAATTCAATCAACTAGTAATATCGAGTGCGTAATATAAGTTGCTTCTCTATTGGGAGTGTTAAAAAATAAATTTAAAGTAAAGAATTATCAAAATGCACTCTTCTAAACGAAACTGGTTATATAAAACCGGTTTCTTGTTTCATTCACGTTAGAAACAAAAAAAAAACCAAACATACAGGATTACTTTATAACTTTTAAAAGCTCTCAAAAATATAAAGAGGTTTTTCATTGCTTTGCCTAAATTTTTTTGGGGGCTGTAATTTCAGTACCTAAATTCAGTAGACTAAAATCAGTAGGTACACTTGTGTCAGTTTACAAAATATGCAGTGCATTAAAATTAAATCCTTTGAATAACTTTCATATAATTTTATTCTATTCACTGTAACACTACGATCATTTAAAAATTAAAAAAAAAATGAAATAATTAATTGTTTATAGATATGCTTTACACAAAGTGAATTTAATTTCGTTTTATAAACATTGCTTTAAATAAATCGTTATTTGTTTATTAAACACGCTTTGGTTAGCACATGGAATCGTAACATACGTTTCAATGATTGCTTTGAGTGCATCTGTTTTCATTTGGATTAGATATAATCTCTCTATCCAATTCTATTAAATGGAATTATACCGAATAACAATTAATCATTATACGATAAAAAAAACTATTATTCATTTGATAGTGCTGCCTCTTAATTAAATAAGTAGAACTTGCGTGATAAAGTAATTGGGGTCCACACAATTTCGTGCTTACTTTTAGGAAAAATCTTCTCTACTTTTTTTTATATAATTAGGTGGGATTTATCTCGAAAAGAGTTTATCTTAGGATATAAAAAAACTTTACTAATTGCTTAACTGGATGCTTGCAATGCAGTAAATTGGAAGTAAATTCCTAAATCGAATCTTCGAATTAATTTTCGAATATTATTGACCTAAAGACGAAAGTCTAAGTGAAGATATTTAATTTTTTATAATAAGAATGTGATATGAAATTGCTGAATTTATTGGAAACAAAAAAAAAATTGGCTTCGGAATTTCATAAATATGAGCACTTGAAAATAAGGCTTCGTGTGAAAATTATTTACTTAATTAAATGTTATTAGCTTTGTTTGCAGATGATATTTTGTTGACTTAAATCGGTTTATTCTAGCTTCATTATCACAGACTTGCCTTAAAAAGTTTGCTGTTTATTAGAGAACTCTAATTTTCAGAACATTTAATTTATTATTTAAAAGTATGGTTAGTAAATTTTGAATTATAACTGTTTTTATCATATGATTTTAGAAATGCCAAATTGTAATTAAATACTGCAATGTCTGTTCTATTAAGACCATTTGATTACTATTTTAATTACTTTTGGGGTATTTAATTATACAGATTTCATACGTGCGTTTCGTATGTTATTAACTTTGTTTACAGATGATATTTCGCTCACTTAAATCGATATATTCTAGCGTCTTTATCACCGACTTACTTTTATAAAAAAAAAAAAAAAGGGATGTGTAACACTGCGTTACATTCAATTACCGCTCAATCAATGCATTTAAAGGTAATTATTTAACCTATAAGGACATTTCAATAACTTTAAAACTTTAAACTATTTCACCGTTCTTTGAGGTTTCATACGGGAAATTACGAAAATTGCTATACTTAATTTTACTTCAATCTTATAGTATTTTGTATAAGGCAAATATTATGTTTCGCAATATTTTTCAATCAAGAATTTTGAATTGTAAATTGGTTTCCAAATAATATTCAAACCTCGATTGCAGCCCGATATTACCCAGCGTCGGTAAAACGTAGTCCATCATGCATTGGGCAATGGGTATGAGCCTATATTGGGCAATACTGCTGTGCTACTTGGGAACTTGCACCAACTTCATTTACACGAAATATGTTTTGTTGAACTCTTGACTGCATAATCCCTTTATAGAACGGCATAATCAAATACTGCACAGCAAAGTCACTAGATTTAAAGACCAACGTCTTACCAAATGAACTATATATTAAGGCCTCACTTTCCACTTCGAAACGGGCTCTTACCAAAAGCACTCAATAGTGCAGTTTGCAGACTCATTCCTTCTCTACTTCAGCATGGGTGAATTATATCCTTTGTTTAGATACGAAATCGTACACTTCACTCCTAACAACTTACAAATCTCATGCCATGATTCTACACAACGATCTATAAACCATGTGGATGGCCCACCAAAAGTTCAGAAAACAGACTGATGCTAGGTACCTGGAGATAATTATTTGTCTTCTTCAAAAACTTTGGCGCAGGAGCTTGGCTCCTTTTAACGATTAGCCAATGCTCACTACCATAGAGTTAAGAAAGAGATTAGAGCGGTCCATGCATGTGTGAGCAGTAACGCACAAAAGAAGCAGGCTAGAGCGATGCATCTTGGGATACCTCAGTATGCGCAGTAGCTCGAAAAACCTGACATGCCTGCTTCAAACCATTTCAACTGATAGACCCCTCTACACCTCCTTCCAAACTCTATGCTCACTACCATCATCATTTAGCGATAAAGTTCTAAACCGGTCGCCAAGTGACGAAAGTTTTCGCCACTGCGCAGGCGCTTCCGCCATTTTGCTGGTGCCGACAGGTCGCACAAGTTGACTGGGAGATATACTTCCAGTTATTGTTGTACTTCGATGATTCTACCGGAAGAGGAAATTCTCATAATAAACCCCCGGAAGTAGATGATCCTGGATTTTGCTGACAGACGGGTCGAAGAATCTTCTCACAATCGCGTTACACGGGATTAAGAATTTGAGTATTTGGTAAACAAAGAGGACGAATTTAGCATTACATGAAAGGCAGCTATTTTTAGGAGGGATTAGGACATTTTTATGCATGTGATGCTATTTTTGAAAAGGTTTATGAAAAGATATTGACTTGCATGGGTATGTGAAAGATTTAGGGGGGAATTGGCGTGCTGGGGGGGGGGAGGGGGGGGGATAGCGGGTCTCCAAACTCAAGTGCCTCAATGTTAAACCAAAGGGAAAAAGCTATTTTTTCTGCCACATTTCTCCGGCTTTATTGAATATTTTTACAAGCGTTTTTTTTTTTTTTCAAATAGCAAATGTAGATAACTAACAGATCTCTATAGTCCAATTTTTAAATTGTTTCGAATACTTTTTGTTAAATCATTTATTACAAATTTTGAGAAAAATCGGGCCAATTTCAAAAAGCGGGATTGCCGGGACTTGTAAGTCAGATACATTAATACATAAAATAATCGTTTGTAAAAATATTCAATATAGCCGGAAAAGTGTGGAAGAGAAAATATTTTTTTCAACATTGGATTAACACTGACGCACTTTGCTTTGGAGACCCGCTATCCAGCGCGCCTATTCCCCCTTAAGCCAAGACAAAGACAATTGACTTCTCTCTGTATTAATCCTAAGGGATACAAATAATTTTCAAAGACAAATTACTTTAGCTGCATCGAATATTTTACATAGTCTCTTATGAAAAATGTAGCTGCTTTAAACCGTCGTAAGAATTCCTGAAATTGGTTCAACGAAAAATTATAATAGGTGGAAGAAATTTATACAAAACCTTAAAAATATTATTATTGAAAACGGAAATGCTAAAGGATAAAATTACAAAGATGACAAAATAAAAAGCAAAAAATATTTTTTTAGCAAATTACACATTTTTCCTCTCCTTATCATATTACTACCACATGGGATATCGCTTGGAATACAAAATCACCCTTTGTAGTTCTTTATTTCTTAAAGAATACAAAATATGGATAAATGAAAATATTGATGCTAGGCAAAATATTCTAAGAATATTCACAAACATACAGGGTGGTTATAAAATAACGCTCGCTATTCGGAGTGGTCTGTAGTTTGAATGAATGATCCAAATGCATCAAAAATTGAGACTCTTACTAATCAAGAAGTTACTAGAAAAGAATGGATCATAAAAAAAAACCAGAATCTTTAAAAGTAATCATAAAAAAGAATAATCATAAAAACAAACTCGTATCTTGACCAGGGTTCTAAATTACGAGGCGTAGCCAATTATGGCCAATTAAAGCCTACACAGTCAATTATGCCTAGTAATTTAGAACCATGGTCAAGAGACGAGTTTCTTTTTTATAATTCCATTCTTTTTTCACTTTCGTGATTTAGGACTTGACCAGGGTTCTAAATTACGAGGCCCAACGATTACGATTACCCAATTGTGGCCAATTATGGATATCACAGATAATTACGCCTTGTAACTTAGAACCTTGGTCAAAAGACGTGTGTATTTTTTATGATTCCATTCTATTCTAGTAACTTCATGATAAGTAACTCGTCTCTTGACCAAGGTTCTAAATTACGAGGCGTAGCCAATTATGGCCAATTACGGCCAACACAGCCAATTACGCCTCGTAATTTAGAACCTTGGTCAAAAGACAGATTATTTTTTTTATGATTCCATTGTTTTCTACCCTTCTTGATTAGTAAGTGTCTCGATGTTTGTTGCATTCGGATTATTCATTCAAGCTACAGACCTCTCCGAATAGCAAGAGGGCTGGGGAGCCCAGTCGGTTAGGCACTCGCTTAGCATGCGGAAGGTCCCAGGTTCGGGTCTGGGCATCGCCAAAATAGCTGCCGACCTATAAACGACCAGTGCAGCCAAAAAATATCCGACGAATAATACCCCGCGTAAGGGAGCGCACGTCTAATATCCTTCAAAGTCCTAACGCTGCTTACGATGTCGCCCTTAACGGTTGCGTTGGGTGCCTATTCAGGTGTTGGCTCTTCACTTGACTGTGATTCTAAAATACGACGCCCGTCGCCAATAGCCCTCGTGTTGCTCTAGTGCTACCATAATTCCAACTTAACCTCTCAAAGGAGAAATTAAACCTTATTATCTTTTTATAGTTAATTTTTTTACGAAATAAACATACCAACCCGAAGGCCACTTTATTCAACTTCAATTCTCTTAACACGTTGGATGCCACTGACTCCTTAAGGAGTCGCGTGGTTCCTATTCACCGGTAACAGCACATTCTGATGAAATTCATAGTACCATTTCGCCAACCGTTCTTATGAGTTCAAGTTCGTTTGTAACTTTTGCAACCGATCCTTCTGTGCTTGGAATAATAATTGGTGATTGAAGAAGGCATTCTATTTAAAATTACGAGGAAATTAAATCCTTCGTCTCAAGTGTAGGGCGACCAGACACCTGACATACCGCATTTCGTAAAGTGATTCAGTTTGTTATTCAACAATCTAGCTATAAAAAAATTGCAAATAGTCTGTTTTATTTTTTTTTTGTATTTTTTTTCTAACAAAAACTACCCAAAAATATGAATTAGGAAAATTTAATGATGATTTCTTAGTCGAAAAGTTAATCACTGAAGCAAATCTGTTAATTGGCTTTCAATTCAATTATTAGTGACAGATGGTTAGTTATCCGGTTGGAAAAGGCCAGGAACATTTCCTTGTATTTTTACGACTAGGTAGCTATCGTGAAGCTTTAGTTAGTGACTTTAATTCAACCTAACCTTGCTATTTTACGATCTCGAACTAAGATTGGTACTTGTTCAAAAATGAACACTTAGTTTATTTCCATTGCAACGAACAGGTTTAAAAAAAAACAGGATGTTTTTCTACTTCATCAGCCTCTATCGATGAAGACTCTATCGATGATTTAGTGGCAGCGAATGTGTTAACACGTTTGGCACCATGGAAGATAAATTAGATTATTCTTCAGTCGAAGTTCAACCAACTCCCAGAAAACTCCAAACCTTGCGTTTTGCAGTTCATTACCACTTCCAGACCGATCGAAAGTCTCCTTTAGCAGGATTGATAGCGATCTCCATTCTTTTCCCCCAGAAAATCTTTTTCATTCTACCACACAAAAGCATCGCCCAAGCACATTATCGAGCTTTCACTTTGAAATATCTATTTTGGAAAGCATGAAAAGCTATTTTTGGATTTCAGGAAAACTGTAGGATAATTGGGTAAGATTCGGGTGCATTCGAAAGGCTGGATCCAGTTAAATTGCTAGGTCCCATTTCAGAAGAAATTTTTTTTAATGTATCTTCGTGATGAATGGTTTAAATTTAAATTAACTTAAGAACAAATTCATGGCAAAAAAAGAGATAGTAAATTGAAACGAACAAATCGAGATGACAACCGTAGTTTTTCAAAAATAGGAAAAATATACTTGAGTTATTTTTTTAGCTTTCTCACTACATTTATAACGTAAAAATTGGATGTATTTTATTAAATATCCTTTTGTCTGTCCGTCATCCACTTTCATAGAATTAACGACATGCTAGAGTGCATCCAAATTATAAGTCATTGAAAATATGAGAAAAAAATCGAATAAAGAGTTCGAAATACCTCAATTATTAACCCTATAATGCATACTGTTACAGTTTGGTAACAAGTAACATAATCCACTTTATTCTATTAAATTGGAGCTCCTCCTATACAAATCTGTGGGTTTTTTTTTCATCTATTACATTTCATTTGAAAGTTTCAGTTACTAATAATTCTCATAGATGACAGTAGTAAAAGTGTATTCACAAAATTAAAGAGTGAGGTTATTAACTTTTGTGAAATTACGTTTTTGGCAGTATTCAAAGAATAATAATATTAGTACTAAATACTAATAAATTGTTTTGAAAAATTAATCATGGTTAAAAAGGGTTATTTTGAAATAATTTTAGTAGTTTACTAGTCATTATTATCAAAATTTTACTTTTGCAGTTGGTTTTTGTCACATGGAAAAAAAATTAAAAATTGAAATTATTTAAGTTCTAATGCAGTTAATATTTTTTTAGTATTTTTTCCATAATGTGTGAGTATTAAAGATATCTATATATTTTTTGGGGATGAAAATAAAAATTCATGCCTTAGAGGGTTAAAGAACTTTTCAAAATTTAATACTCATTTAAAAAAGCATAAAAAGACAATTTTTGATTATTTTCAATCTACCGATATTTCTTACAATTAAATTTGGGGTATATTTTTCCATTTGAAATAGCAGCTAGCTTATTTAACTCAAAATGAAAGACAAATTAAAATTTGCCATGCAATCAGAACATAATTGAAGAGCTTAGTGGAAGAACACGTGCTTAGTGACATTTTTGAAAAATTTTGGATTTTTGTGTCCCAAGGAACAAATTATTCCATCTTTTAAAGAAAACAAGATTTCGCTTTTTCATAAACTTAAAGTTTAGTATATTTTTAACCGTTTTCAAGTACTGGTTTTCAAAAAATTTGAGTGCAAATTAAAATCTTTCAAGCTCATTTTTCTCGTTTTCACCTTTTTGTCACTTAGCACGTTCTTCCACTAAGCTCTTCTATTGAGATACTTGTTCTTAATTTAGTACTCAACCGCTGAAATAAGACCTTGAAAGCTGATGGATAAACTTATCTAATACTTATAGGCTATTTTATTCAGTCATTTTTGAGATACCAGCACTCATATTATCTGATTTCAAGAATATTTCTCAAACATTTTATTAAAATTCCGAAAGAAACGAGAAATAACAAAAAGCCTTGTATTTGAATATGTATATAGAATAGGATCTATATATAGCCTTTCCTTCTTTAACTATACCGAAACACTTTTAAATTAAGATGAAAATTGACATTTCTAAATTATTTTCATGGGCTTATTATCCTTGTATTTACTACTAGTTTGTAATCTGTTCAATAAAATGTCAATTAGAACAAGTTTATTGCATTTACAGTGTCATTCCAATATTGTCCGTTATATTCAAGCGGTTGAGAAGTTCTGAATTGTTTAACTTTCATGCGTCATTTTAATTGCATATCTTAAAAGTGGTTTACTATTGATTGGGAACTTGAAAACTTAAAGGGAACTTTAGCTTTTCTAATCATCACACTGTAAAACTTTTGGTTTGACATTACTTAATAAAAAGTGGTAGTGATGGCACGGCAAGAATGCACAAACATTTCGACGATATTTTAGTTTGACTGTTTTATTTTTCGCTACCCGTTTATGGGATGACTAAATAACTACGTTGCATTTTCCTTTAGAAGTTAAAAAGCACTTCATGTATTGTTAAAACATATTTGCCGTTTTGAAGTTCGCTTGACATAGCTCCATTCCAAATGCTAACACGTTAAAATATTCATTCGAATAAAAACTTTATTTGTCAATACCAAAATAGAATCGCAAAGCACATGAGATAAAAACAATTTTCTAAATCTATATCCTAAACAAACATTTCTTATTTACCAACTGTTTAGAAGGCAATAGCACGAAATGTCGATTTAAATTTCGGAAAAGGCTCCCAAGCATGAACGCCAGTTTTGGGAATCGAATTTGTACTGCTTTCAAATTTGAATTCTTAACTCCTTCTTCACTCCCTCTGATGCCTGTTTTATGGCAGCTTGCTATCTGTTTGCATTTATTTTTCTCATTCATGTTTGATGCGCACGGGATGCGAAAAACAAAATTCAGGTGTTCTTCTTTACTTGTAATTTACAGTTAAAAAATAATATATGTTCAGTACCGTAAAGTCACCTGACTGCGGTTCTAAAACACGACGCCCGTCGCCAATAGCCCTCGTGTAGCTCTAGTGCGACGATAATTCAAACCAAACCAATCAGTACCGTAAATTTGTTAGTGTCGCGTTATTGTATGTTACGTTATTGGTATAAAATCTAAAGACCCGAGTAAAACCCTACACTCTTATATTCTTAAAATAAACGTATTTTTCATACAAATATATGCTAAAAAGTATATTTTGCAAAGAAATTTTAAAAAATATACTTTTAATAGATTCTTAGAAACACGTATTAAACTCTAAAAATTCACACTTTTTGTGCTATAAATGCAACAAAAAAGGTCGTATCACTTATTTGCAGTTAACAAAAACTTTAACATTGTTTATAATGCAAAATGTATTTAACCTTAACTACTAAAAGAATATTTTTAAAAGTTAAAAAGAATTAGAATAATTTTTAAGAACTCTAATAATCGTATTGATCGTAGTATCGTATTAATTTCATTTTTTATAGAAATAAATGACTGATATCTATAATCAAAGGCTGAAAACTGATATTTATTGAATCTTCTTTTATCTGACCATGTCAATATCGGAACTAATTAACACGTTAATTGTTTGTATGGAGGTTTTAAAAAATGGACGCCAAGTCGCAAGAGGATAAGGAACATAAAATTAAGTTAACAAAAAACAGTAAAATATCAGCCATGTTGAAAAGTAAAAGCACAACGATCCTAAAAAAAGAATTTTCTGATTTTATAATTAGTCGAATTTATGATCTGCATTAGGGTGATAGGGAGCCCAGTCGGTTAGCACTCGCCTAGCATGCGAAAGGTCCCAGGTTCAGGTTCGGGCATTGCCAAAATAACTGCTGACCTATTAACGGCCCGTAATACAGTCCCTGTAATGGAGTCCCGTAAAAATTTTTGTTCTGATTAGGTTTATCAACAGAATCGAGTTAAGCACATATAGGAGAGTAAAAAAAACTTGGGTAGACATCACCATATGGTGAAAAAAGTTTTTTAGACGCCATTTTCCAAAATGGCGGATGCCGATTTCGTTTTGCATGTATTTCTTCTTCTATGACCGTTATACTCATCATTTAGGTGTCTAATTATATGTTTTTAAGGTCAAGGAATCGACTAATATGGGTTTTAAAGTTACCTGACTACTATTTATCAAACAAAATAAGTTATTTGCTATTTTAAACAAAATATTGGAACAAAAGTAGTAAAAAAACAATGCTTTATTTGGAAAGTAATATTCACACTTCACGGCACTGTTGGATGTAAGATATTACGTGCCCGCCTTATAAGTCCATCAAGACCCGGAGGGGTAGGCAGATTTTCAGGATGGGAAAGTCATTGGCAAGCATGTCATATGATTATATGGCATGGATAATATACCTTGATTACATATTTGGCATAGGTTCTCTGGGCAAAAACATATCTCGGCATGCTTTAACATCCATAAAATTATTGTAATCTGAGAGCAAAAAAGAATAGCGAGAGTCACCTCTGGATGGTGTTACAGAAAAATGGTTCTCAGTTCATGGGAAACTGCAACTTGTGTGGTTTCGTTTTGCATGTATTTCTGCTTCTATGACAGTTATACTTATCATTTAGGTGACTAATTATATGTTTTTGAAGGCAAGGAACCAACTAAGAGGGTTTTTTAAGTTACCTGACTAATACTAGTCAAACAAAATAAGTTATATTTTAAACAAAATATCAGTACAAAAGTACTAAACAAACAATGCTTTATTTGGAAAGTAATATTCACGCTTCAAATCTCAGTGGCTGGGAAGAATAGCGTGCCCTCCTCAGAAGCACAAGATTGTAGATTTAAATGCCCCGGCTGAGTCGGTTTATTTTCAGGGCGGGAAAATCGTTGCATGATTTTGTGACGTGTAAAAAATACATTGAGTTCCTATTTTTCTTGAGTTCTCTGGGCAAAATTAAAATTTTTCTTGACTCCTTTGTTGTCATCCCTCGTAAGTACACTATATTTCTTCAGAAATGATTGTCACCATTTTCTCGTGCTCATAATGGTCTAGCCAAAAAGTATGGTTTTCATAAGATTTCAAAGTTAAGTAAGATCTGCTTTGTAACGAGACAGAGTAAAAGATATATGATAAAACACAGTTTGGGAGACGATCGCGCTAATTAAACGTTGTAATACCTTTAGAAAGCGATGAGCGATGACAGTAAATTGTTCCAACATGAGCTAGATATTGTTCGCGGTTCTGGGGAGCCCAGTCAGTTAAGCACTCACTTAGCATGCGGAAGGTCCCTGGTTCGGGTCCGAGCATCGCCAAAATAGCTGCCGACCCAAAAAACGGCCCGTGCAGCCAAAAATGTCCGACGAATAATAACCCGTGTAAGGTAGTGCACGTTAAATATCCTTCAAAGTCCTAACGCTGAGTACGATGTCGCCCTTAACGGTTGCGTTGGGTGCCTATTCAGGTGTTGGCTCGTCACCTGACTGCGGTTCTCAACTACGACTCCCGTCACCAATAGCCCTCGTGCAGCTCTAGTGCGACGATAATTTAAACCTAACCTAGATATTGTCCGCTGGTAGTAACTGCGATTTCCACTCTCATGCATGTGCTATTTCTTTCATTCATTCCCAAGCCATTTATAAAAGGCATAACATTTTTTATTCACAATTTTTTTAAGAACATTTTTTTGTAGCTGAAATGACAAGATTTTCCGGTATTTTCAGACTTAGCATTGCCATGTAATAAACAAGCCATCTGAATTAAGTTTTGGGCAAAGACTTTCACATTTTTAGTAGTAAATTCAAAGCTAAGAACTAATGTTCTGCATACATTTATAAACACTAAGGGGTAATAATTCCTACGAAACATACATCCAAACTCATTTTCCTAATTTTATCGGTACAAATATGTATTTGTAGATAAGATGCTCTCCATATGATGAATGCCGAAGTACTCCTGTCCCTGTAATGGAGTCCCGTAAAAATTTTTGTTCTGATTAGGTTTATCAACAGAATCGAGTTAAGCACATATAGGAGAGTAAAAAAAACTTGGGTAGACATCACCATATGGTGAAAAAAGTTTTTTAGACGCCATTTTCCAAAATGGCGGATGCCGATTTCGTTTTGCATGTATTTCTGCTTCTATGACCGTTATACTCATCATTTAGGTGTCTAATTATATGTTTTTAAGGTCAAGGAATCGACTAATATGGGTTTTAAAGTTACCTGACTAATATTTATCAAACAAAATAAGTTATTTACTATTTTAAACAAAATATTGGAACAAAAGTAGTAAAAAAACAATGCTTTATTTGGAAAGTAATATTCACACTTCACGGCACTGTTGGATGTAAGATATTACGTGCCCGCCTTATAAGTCCATCAAGACCCTGATGGGTAGGCAGATTTTCAGGATGGGAAAGTCATTGACAAGCATGTCATATGATTATATGGCATGCATAATATACCTTGATTACATATTTGGCATAGGTTCTCTGGGCAAAAACATATATCGGCATGCTTTAACATCCATATAATTTATTGTAATCTGAGAGCAAAAATTGGTAGCGAGGTAAACCTAGATGGTGCTAGAGAAAAATGGCTTTCAGTTCATGGGAGTCTGCATCGGGCTTGTTAAGGCACAAACGAAGCTTTAGCACACCATTTGCATCTTTGCTCCATCTATATTTTGTTAGCAGTAGTCTTCTATAAGGAAAATAGTTCTGCTATAGGTTTAAGCATATATTCTGCAAATCAAAGTAATTGAGTTACTAGAAGTTCCTGGTAGTACTTTTAGTGCAGATAATTTCGTTATAATTGTACACATGACACCACAACCTCTAAGCATGTGTTCCTGGATTAAATTATTGTAACTTGCAACAGCGAGTTGTTCCCCAAGTGTGACAACAAAACACAAAGACAAAGCATATCAACACCGACTCATTTCATCTCATCTTTAATCAAAAATCTTACCGTACTTTACTGAATAGTTAAAATGAACATCGGACGATGAGAACAACATTGGTGACCATTGATATCTCAGTGATCAGTGTTTGTTTACACTGTATTTTATACCAAACTCAAAAATATGGCAGAGAGCAGAGATTATCCTCATACCTGCTTCTTCAACAAAGTCTTAAAGATCCGGGTTTCATAACCTTTCTTTAGTTTTGAGTTGTCAAACTTGTGACATAAATTAAACTATGTAAGCAGTACTCGTGACATCATGCACGATACTGCATTTGATCAAGTTTCTCCTCTAGTTCAGTCAAACGTAGATGCTATAGAAGTTTACTTGAGCAGTTACTAGTGTCTAATGCTTGTAATAAAATAGATCATATAGAAAAAGGTTTTTCAAAGTTTAACCTCTTGCTTTGCTGTATAGCAGTACTATTTTTTGAGAAGGTAGTGTTGCCTTGACTATTATTTTCCTCTTTAGTTTGGGAATCTTGTGATGTTTCTGATGTTTTATTTACTCAAGGGTAAATTATATATTTTTTTTCATATCCGTCGCTTCCATACACTTTAATACAGTCCCTGTAATGGAGTCCCGTAAAAATTTTTGTTCTGATTAGGTTTATCAACAGAATCGAGTTAAGCACATATAGGAGAGTAAAAAAAACTTGGGTAGACATCACCATATGGTGAAAAAAGTTTTTTAGACGCCATTTTCCAAAATGGCGGATGCCGATTTCGTTTTGCATGTATTTCTTCTTCTATGACCGTTATACTCATCATTTAGGTGTCTAATTATATGTTTTTAAGGTCAAGGAATCGACTAATATGGGTTTTAAAGTTACCTGACTACTATTTATCAAACAAAATAAGTTATTTGCTATTTTAAACAAAATATTGGAACAAAAGTAGTAAAAAAACAATGCTTTATTTGGAAAGTAATATTCACACTTCACGGCACTGTTGGATGTAAGATATTACGTGCCCGCCTTATAAGTCCATCAAGACCCGGAGGGGTAGGCAGATTTTCAGGATGGGAAAGTCATTGGCAAGCATGTCATATGATTATATGGCATGGATAATATACCTTGATTACATATTTGGCATAGGTTCTCTGGGCAAAAACATATCTCGGCATGCTTTAACATCCATAAAATTATTGTAATCTGAGAGCAAAAAAGAATAGCGAGAGTCACCTCTGGATGGTGTTACAGAAAAATGGTTCTCAGTTCATGGGAAACTGCAACTTGTGTGTGGTTTCGTTTTGCATGTATTTCTGCTTCTATGACAGTTATACTTATCATTTAGGTGACTAATTATATGTTTTTGAAGGCAAGGAACCAACTAAGAGGGTTTTTTAAGTTACCTGACTAATACTAGTCAAACAAAATAAGTTATATTTTAAACAAAATATCAGTACAAAAGTACTAAACAAACAATGCTTTATTTGGAAAGTAATATTCACGCTTCAAATCTCAGTGGCTGGGAAGAATAGCGTGCCCTCCTCAGAAGCACAAGATTGTAGATTTAAATGCCCCGGCTGAGTCGGTTTATTTTCAGGGCGGGAAAATCGTTGCATGATTTTGTGACGTGTAAAAAATACATTGAGTTCCTATTTTTCTTGAGTTCTCTGGGCAAAATTAAAATTTTTCTTGACTCCTTTGTTGTCATCCCTCGTAAGTACACTATATTTCTTCAGAAATGATTGTCACCATTTTCTCGTGCTCATAATGGTCTAGCCAAAAAGTATGGTTTTCATAAGATTTCAAAGTTAAGTAAGATCTGCTTTGTAACGAGACAGAGTAAAAGATATATGATAAAACACAGTTTGGGAGACGATCGCGCTAATTAAACGTTGTAATACCTTTAGAAAGCGATGAGCGATGACAGTAAATTGTTCCAACATGAGCTAGATATTGTTCGCGGTTCTGGGGAGCCCAGTCAGTTAAGCACTCACTTAGCATGCGGAAGGTCCCTGGTTCGGGTCCGAGCATCGCCAAAATAGCTGCCGACCCAAAAAACGGCCCGTGCAGCCAAAAATGTCCGACGAATAATAACCCGTGTAAGGTAGTGCACGTTAAATATCCTTCAAAGTCCTAACGCTGAGTACGATGTCGCCCTTAACGGTTGCGTTGGGTGCCTATTCAGGTGTTGGCTCGTCACCTGACTGCGGTTCTCAACTACGACTCCCGTCACCAATAGCCCTCGTGCAGCTCTAGTGCGACGATAATTTAAACCTAACCTAGATATTGTCCGCTGGTAGTAACTGCGATTTCCACTCTCATGCATGTGCTATTTCTTTCATTCATTCCCAAGCCATTTATAAAAGGCATAACATTTTTTATTCACAATTTTTTTAAGAACATTTTTTTGTAGCTGAAATGACAAGATTTTCCGGTATTTTCAGACTTAGCATTGCCATGTAATAAACAAGCCATCTGAATTAAGTTTTGGGCAAAGACTTTCACATTTTTAGTAGTAAATTCAAAGCTAAGAACTAATGTTCTGCATACATTTATAAACACTAAGGGGTAATAATTCCTACGAAACATACATCCAAACTCATTTTCCTAATTTTATCGGTACAAATATGTATTTGTAGATAAGATGCTCTCCATATGATGAATGCCGAAGTGTATGGAAGCGACGGATATGAAAAAAAATATATAATTTACCCTTGAGTAAATAAAACATCAGAAACATCACAAGATTCCCAAACTAAAGAGGAAAATAATAGTCAAGGCAACACTACCTTCTCAAAAAATAGTACTGCTATACAGCAAAGCAAGAGGTTAAACTTTGAAAAACCTTTTTCTATATGATCTATTTTATTACAAGCATTAGACACTAGTAACTGCTCAAGTAAACTTCTATAGCATCTACGTTTGACTGAACTAGAGGAGAAACTTGATCAAATGCAGTATCGTGCATGATGTCACGAGTACTGCTTACATAGTTTAATTTATGTCACAAGTTTGACAACTCAAAACTAAAGAAAGGTTATGAAACCCGGATCTTTAAGACTTTGTTGAAGAAGCAGGTATGAGGATAATCTCTGCTCTCTGCCATATTTTTGAGTTTGGTATAAAATACAGTGTAAACAAACACTGATCACTGAGATATCAATGGTCACCAATGTTGTTCTCATCGTCCGATGTTCATTTTAACTATTCAGTAAAGTACGGTAAGATTTTTGATTAAAGATGAGATGAAATGAGTCGGTGTTGATATGCTTTGTCTTTGTGTTTTGTTGTCACACTTGGGGAACAACTCGCTGTTGCAAGTTACAATAATTTAATCCAGGAACACATGCTTAGAGGTTGTGGTGTCATGTGTACAATTATAACGAAATTATCTGCACTAAAAGTACTACCAGGAACTTCTAGTAACTCAATTACTTTGATTTGCAGAATATATGCTTAAACCTATAGCAGAACTATTTTCCTTATAGAAGACTACTGCTAACAAAATATAGATGGAGCAAAGATGCAAATGGTGTGCTAAAGCTTCGTTTGTGCCTTAACAAGCCCGATGCAGACTCCCATGAACTGAAAGCCATTTTTCTCTAGCACCATCTAGGTTTACCTCGCTACCAATTTTTGCTCTCAGATTACAATAAATTATATGGATGTTAAAGCATGCCGATATATGTTTTTGCCCAGAGAACCTATGCCAAATATGTAATCAAGGTATATTATGCATGCCATATAATCATATGACATGCTTGTCAATGACTTTCCCATCCTGAAAATCTGCCTACCCATCAGGGTCTTGATGGACTTATAAGGCGGGCACGTAATATCTTACATCCAACAGTGCCGTGAAGTGTGAATATTACTTTCCAAATAAAGCATTGTTTTTTTACTACTTTTGTTCCAATATTTTGTTTAAAATAGTAAATAACTTATTTTGTTTGATAAATATTAGTCAGGTAACTTTAAAACCCATATTAGTCGATTCCTTGACCTTAAAAACATATAATTAGACACCTAAATGATGAGTATAACGGTCATAGAAGCAGAAATACATGCAAAACGAAATCGGCATCCGCCATTTTGGAAAATGGCGTCTAAAAAACTTTTTTCACCATATGGTGATGTCTACCCAAGTTTTTTTTTACTCTCCTATATGTGCTTAACTCGATTCTGTTGATAAACCTAATCAGAACAAAAATTTTTACGGGACTCCATTACAGGGACAGGAGTACCGTGCAGCCAAAAGAAAAATGTACGACGAATAATAACCCGTGTAAGGGAGTGTGCGTTAAATATCCTTCAAAAGTCCTAACGCTGCGTATGATGTTGCCCTTAACAGATGCGTTGGGAGCCTATTCAGGTGTCGGCTCGTCACTTGACTGTGTTTCTAAAATACAATGACCGTCGCCAATAGTCCTCGTATAGCTCTAGTGCGATAATATTTCAATCCCAAGCAATCCCAACACTTGTTGAAAATCGTCGAGTGCTCCAAAGAATGATTCTTTATTTAATACAAAGGGCTTGTTTTAAGTTCTGAGTGACAACATAAATGTTGAATGAAAATAAATTATTTCTCTAACACCGATCGATGAATCAATGTCAGGTAAGAACAAAGCACCAATTTTAGAACCGATCGAAGTAAGTCAGGAATGAAAGCAGAAAGGAATTACGTTACCTGAAACAAGCCAATTACTGAACGGTCAATTTGGGACTTCTTTATTCAATGAAAACGCTGTCTTGGCATATAAATAGAAAGAAATAGTCAAAACTTTACTGTAAAATTGCAAAATTGCTATTAGTTTATTTTACTGATGTGTTATAAAAACATTTTTTAAATGCTTTAATATTCTTAATTTGATCTATGAATGACCACTTTAAAATAATTTTTAAATGCTTTAATGGTCTTAATTTAATCTATAAATGACCACTTTAAAATAATTTTTAAATGCTTTAATGGTCTTAATTTAATCTATGAATGACCACTTTAAAATAATTTTTAAATGCTTTAATGGTCCTAATTTAATCTATGAATGACCACTTTAAAAGAATTTTTAAATGCTTTAATGATCCTAATTTAATCTATGAATGACCACTTTAAAAGAATTTTTAAATGCTTTAATGGTCTTAATTTAATCTATGAATGACCACTTTAAAAGAATTTTTAAATGCTTTAATGGTCTTAATTTAATCTGTGAATGACCATTTAATTTTTTTTAAATGATTTAATAGCCTTAATTTAATCTATGAATGATTACTTTAAACTAATTTTTAAATTACTTAAGTAAATGTTGCATAACTAATATAAAAAGGTTGAATTTATTCCTGCATCTGCAGATCTTAGTAATTTTTTCCTAACATGGCAAGTCCCATTTATTTTACGGTCAAAACAAGCTGACTATTTTTGTTCAAAAATTATTTCGCAGGTATATTTCTTTGTGTTTAATTACTGCAAGACAAATTTTGCATTTTTAACATTAAAATGGTAAAACTTTATGTTAGTGTGTTTCAGAGATTCGCTGATTAGTAGGGTTGATTTTAATCTAGCGCCTTCCCGAAGGTTGTCTGATTTCAGGGTCAAAATAACTTTTAAATGTCAAAGTTTCCGCAACTCTACTGAAAATATTTACAATTTTCTCAGAACTAAGCAGGTAATAAGTTATTTAAATTAGTTTTATTAAACAAACGCTAGAGTATTTGCTTTCCGCACAGTGTTTGCTTTCTTTACACGTATTTTGAATCTTATTTTTAAGAACTCCTCCCAGTATTACGAACTGGTAATTGAGATTTAAAAAAATATTTATTTGTGCTGCAAAAGTCAAATAATTCAGTAAAAAATCTCAAATATATAACCAAAAAACAAATTAAAATCATCATTTAATGCAAAAAAAAAGTATGACTTGTAAAAAACGCTGAAAAGAACATTCAAAGTTAAGCTAATTAGACTTTCCAAATACTCAAAGTGATAATTTATTTTTTGCAAAATTTCAATGGAAAGTCAATTACTTTACATTTCTCCCTATCAATAGTTTTGTAAAGAAATGAACAAATTTACTAAAAAGAACATGCCCACAAAAATAAAAATTTTAAAAAGAGAAAACATAATTAAATACCCGTTTCCTAAAAATAACAAAGTACTCTAAACAGTTTTATGCCGTTTTGCAGTTTCTTGCTAGTTTATATTTTCCATCAGATAGCTATTTTAAAACTGATTTTATATTTCAACGCAATGCATTTACGATTCTAAATGTTAAGGAAGCGAAAAAAAAATTATAAGAAATATTTTGCGATAAGAAGGAACATTTCAAACGACGACGGTAAATATTTTTTTCATTTTGGTTCTTGCAAAACATGCAGTTTGATTGATTTTTATTCAATAGTACTCTGTAAAAAGAAAACCTCTGCAATTGAAGACTTACTTTAAAATCATTCATTTCTTATAAGAAAAAGTTTTCTTAAACTTGTTTTTGAATAAATATTTGCTCAGAAATTAAAATGGAAATAAGCACAAAAAACATTATAATTTCAAACATAAACATACTACATGAACAGAAAATTAATTGAAAATACTTCGTAACAGGAATTTTAGTACATTTTTGTAAATTTACATTTTATTATTTAATATATCAGATAATATTTAAAGGGGAATGGGCGGGCTGAATCGCAGGCCTCCAAACTCAAGTGCCTCAGTGTTAATCCAATGGGGGAAAAACGATTTTCTCTGCCACATTTCTCCAGCTTTATTGAATATTTTTACAAACTGTTTTTTACTAATAAATGTAGATAACTTACAGGTCTCTATAATCCCACCTTTAGAAATTGCTTCAAATATTTTGTGAAAAAGTTACTAATTACATATTTAAAAAAATAGTCGAACAAATTTCAAAAAGTGAGATTGTCAGCAACATTAATTACATAAATAAACACGTTTGTAAAAATATTCAATACAGCCGGGGAAATGTAGCAGAGAAAATATTTTTTTCTTTCTTTATTGGGTTAATACTGGTGCACTTTGCTTTGGAGACCAACGATTCAGCGAGCCCATTTCCTCTTGAGAGCGTAGAGTAAATTCGTAATGTATTTATATTTACAACGAGTTTAAAAAGTAAGCTTAAGTATGATAGCTAAAGTAATTCATTTTCATTATTTTTTTTTAAAAAATATTTCCCTTTATCAATATGAACGTTATTTATGTAGTAAGAAGAAATACAACTAGGATTTTCGATCGTTTTTTACCGTATTATATATATTTTAATCGCTATAAGTAATGATATAAAAAAGTATATGGCATATTTAAAAAAAAAAAAAAATTTTACTGTCAATTTAACAAACATGAGTTACCTTTTTTTTTAATTTAATACCGTAAAATATTTTTTTTAAAAGAACTGGAATTGATTAAGCACTTAAAAACTTATTATAGAGCTTTACTTTAATTTTTAATAACTAATGACAAAAATTTTTTTTCTACGTTTAAGTTTTCTATAAAAAAGCTTTTTTTGGTAGGGTAAAAAAATCTATAATAATAAAAATGAAGTTTTGTGTGTGTGTGTGTGTGTGTGTGTGTCTCTGAAACTCACAAACTAGACATTTGTTTGACTCGTAACCTGGCACAAATACGTAGTTCATACTTGAGTTGCAAAATAAGAACTTTCAGAGCTCAAAATGTTCTATTTTTAGAGAAAATTCAAATTTTCTGGAAAAACTACACCACTTTGGCTCAAATCCGATCATTTTTTTTACTTTCCTGATGCCATCTGCTGAAAAGATTAAATAAACTTTCAACGAAAATAAATAAAATTGAAAATGTTTATTTTTGTGTTGCCATTACTTTCAGAAACTAAATTCATCATTTGAAAATAATTGATATGTTTCAAGTGACGTATTTCTTACCAGTCTTCATTATTTTGGGTTTAGTTGAGGATTTCTTAATTGATGGTTCTGTTGATTGCAAATATGCATATTTAAATAATAAATGTATAGTTAAGAGCTATTCCTGAAATGTGATGGTTAATAAAGGCCGTCGCACTGGAACTGCATATAAGGGTTTTATGCCTTTATTTTTTCGCCAAATATGTTGCCAATCTCGCCAAATTATGAATTAAAACACGCCAAATGGGCAAAATGATTGTTAAGCTATTACTGAAATGTGGTTAATAAAGGACATCACACTAGAGCTGCATATAAGGGTTTTATGCCTTTATTCTTGCGCCAAATATGTTGCCAATCTCGCCAAATTATTTATTAAAACTGGCCAAATGGGCAAAATGTTTGATAAAAATAATTTATAAGCTGGTTGGTTGTGCTAAGGTCATTGTGTTAGAGCTGTATAATGGGTGTGCTTGTAGCTATATCTATTTTCTCGCCAAATTATTTCCCAAAAACGTGACAAAAGAGTTAAAAGGTTTTATGTATTTATGAGGGAATTGTGACGGCATTTATGATTACATTTTACACCGTATTTTTGATTTTGGCATTTTAAAGCAATGAAACGGGATTTCATACTTGAAAACGAGCGGGAAGAATAACTTAAGTTTATGATCTTACAACAGGTTACATGGTACACATACTTCGATCGATTTGATATTTTTTTAATCCGTGCGAAGTACGGGTATACATTTGCTAGTAGTTAATAAGCTTTTAAAATCGCAGTGTTATCAGAAAAAGATAACAGTAGCAATGCGTAGAAATTGAAATTTTAGGAAGAAACAAAAATAAATAGATGTATATCAAATTTTAACAAGCATTAAAAAAATTAACTTCACACTTCAATTAAAAAATAATTTCTTTGCTTCTCGATGACTAAAATTATGTTAAACATTAATACACATTAAAATTAATTTACTAATACTCGAATACAATTACCAATGTGATATTTGTAAGCAATAATGAAATGATAATATATTAACGAATGTAGGCATTGTTAGATTAGCTCATTACATACATGTTCAAGTGATTTGCATACATACTCATCCCCAATGCAAACTCATTAAAGTTCAAATTATTAGAGTCAATCGCAATATCCAATTCGATGCTTCAATTTGGATAATTTAGAACACTGATGAATTCATTCATAGGTTTTAAGTAACATGACTAATATGGAAATTAATCGTTTGCGATTTATATAGGTACTTTCATTTTTCCTCCATTAATAGTATGAATTAACCCTCTAATGCTAACTCTTTCCTTTTGACATTATGCCTTTTAAACTTTTGGGACCTGGCGTCCCCATTTGGGAACATTTTTTAAAACCTCCCCAAAAACAATTAACACTTTAATTAGTTCCGAAATTGACCTGGTCCGATAGAATAAAATCCAAATATCAGCTCAGCCTTTGATTACAGGTATCAGTCATTTATTTCTATAAAAAATGAAGTTGAACGAGGATCAATACGATATTAGAGTTCTAAAAATTATTTTGATTTTTTCTTCAAACTTTTAAAAAAAGTTCTTTTAGTAGTTAATTTTAAAGGCATTTTTCATTAACAACAATCTTAAAAGAACCTGTTAACTATAAATAAGTGATACGGCCTTTTTTGCTGCATTTATTGCACAAAAAAATGTGTTAACTCTAAAAAGTTTAAGGCGTATCCCTAAGTAACTATTAAACATATTTTTTTAAAAAAAATTCTTTGAAAAACATATTTTTATAGCATATATTTGTATGAAAGGTATGTTTATTTTAGGTGATTTGCAAAAAAAAAAAAAATCCACTGATTTTACACTTTATATCCTATTACATATTTACTTTAAATCAGTTTAAAAATTGAATGCATTGTAGCTCAAAATTTAAACTGATCGAAGTTAACTTATACAAATTTTTCTTAAATTTTGTAAATTAATCATTTCAATTATTTATTATTCAGTTTTAATGCCAAGTGTTATTTTTCAGAATATTTGTTAATTCTTTCAATGTAATAAACTATACTTTTTAAATGTTCAGTAAGTTTTAAATAGATGGTAAATTTTCGATTATCTGAAATGGTTTTGAAAAATGAAATTACATTTAACACACAAAACTTTCGAAATACTTAAGATTTTCTATTTATAGTTAAATGACCTCAGCAAGCAAATCGTAATAATTTTAAAATCCATCATAAAAATTTCAATTTCAATAACGTAACTTGATTGAAAGTACTATTTTTGTATAGCATAAAGACACACACTTTACATCAGCTCAAAACGAATTGTGATATTAAGCACAGAAATTAAAAAAAAAAACTTGAATCACAAACAGTTTTAATTAATATCAAAGTATTCAAAATCTATTCATAAAAACACATTATTATCACTATTGATATCCTCTATTAAATGTATACCATAATCTTTAAATAATAAACATATCAGTGTAATCCTCGTAACATTAATGAAATATTTAAGAAAATGTAAGATTGCAATTTTATCAAATATCTTTGACGTTCATCACTTTAAATATAAAATAAAAATTTTGACATTTATATACCCATGTATTTGTTATTTCGATAAAAATTATTGTTTTAATTATAGTTATTATTCACCAAATAATTATAATTTCTAATTAATTATCCAAATAATTATTATCTCTAAATTAAATCTATAATTTTAAAAATCGGTCCACTTGCCTGTGTTCTCAATATATCCTATCCAATATATCCTACTCAATATATCAATATATCCTATATATTATTAAAATGTTAACAAATTAAAAATTTAAATTTAAATTATAGATATGGTATTATATACATGGTATTTATATGATATTATGGATTCATTATTAAATTTAAATAAACTCGAACTATACCCTAAAATAAAATATTCGCCATTTTTGTAAAATGTTTCATTTAAAATTAACGCATAAAAAGGCTTGTAATAAATCCAAATATATTTAATTAATTTTAAATAATTGATTTTCAAAACTATAAATAATTTCACTTGCCTTTGAAAATAGATGCACGGTTTCACTTCTACAGGCAGTCCCATTCTCCAATCATATGGGAATAGATTTAGGGAAAACTTGAAGGATCGAAAAACGTTACCAGCGCCCCCTAACTTGTTAAAACTAACGAGGTTCGAAATCGAAAAGAATAAAATTTAAAAAAAAAAGTCTGTTGGAAATAATAAAAGGTTTTTCTCAAGCTCTGTAAATATTTCTCTTGTGGAATAAATATTCTTTTTTGTCATTATCAAATATGTTCCTGGTTTTTATTGATGCACTTAAATATTTTAAATTCAAACGTAAATTGTGCAATTGGGAATAAATAAATGTTTATGCTTAAGGTTCGGACGATTTTTTATTTTATATTTTAATATATTTTTATTAAGTTTTTTTTTAAAGTCAAAATGTATTTATGTGTGCCATTATTTCATTTGTTTATGTATGACATTACTTCATTTTAGTTCCTTCTTGAATTTTATTTGTTTTTGACGATACAATATTTTTTTTATCTTACTTAACGAGTGTTTGTACAAACTTTTAGTAGATCAAAGGGTTTTCTCTGTTCCTGAATCATGTTAAATTAATGTCTCACAATTCGTTTAATTTCTCCGCTTAAGATAAAACATCATTTAAACCGAAGTTTTTAAACAACATTGACGTTTCAGGAATGCTTGAGTACTTGAAAGTTAACCTCTTAAGAGGACTCCCTTGGAATTCCACATCTTGAAAATCGTATTGTTATTAATATGGAAAACATTCGCAAGTCAATTACCGCCACAATTTTAATAAAAGGATACTAGTTTCTTGTATCATTGTAACGAACGAAAGGAGTAGATTTTGTAAAATTAATTTGTTTTGTAAAAATCACACAGGTTTAGAATTTTTAATAATTTTTTGAAGTAAGTAAAAATTAAAGTACACATTAGTTCTGACTTGAAAAAAAACACTAAAAATACTAAATATGTGATTTTCACAAAACAAATTAATTTTACAAAATCTACTCCTTTCGTTCTTTACAATGATACAAGAAACTAGTAACCCTTTAATAAAATTGTGGCGGTAATTGACTTGCGAATGTTTTCCATAGGAATAACATTACGATTTTCAAGATGTGGAATTCCCAAGGGAGTCCTCTTAAGACCCGAGCAAAATTCTACACGTATATTCGTAATCTAAACATACTTTTCATACAAATATATGCTAAAAGGTATGTTTTTCAAGGATTTTTTTTTTAATTATGTTTAATAGTTACTTAGAGACATGCCTTAAACTCTAGAAATAAACATTTTTGTGCTATAAATGTTACAGAAAAGGCCGTATCACTTATTCGTAGTTAGCAGATTATTTAAACATTGTTTTTAATGCAAAATGCTTTGAAAATTAACTACTAGAAGAACTTTTTGAAAAGTTTAAAAAAAATTTTAATACTTTTTGAAGAGCTCTAATATCATATTGACCTTCGTTCAACTTCATTTTTATTGAAATAAATGACTGATACCTGTAATCAAAGGCTGAAAATTGATGTTTGGATTGGTGAGCTTTTTAAAAAAAATGTCGAGCTTTGTAGCTTTGTAGGGTCAGTCACAATGTAGTGTCAGTCACAACTTCTTTTTGGTCTAAATGTATTAGATTAGCTATAATATTTGTGGATTTCTTATATTTTGATAACTTTGATTTAAGATGGCTATATCAACAGCTAAAAGAAAAAAGAGAGCAAAAGGGAAGTTTTTAAGATGGGATAAATTCTAAAATTTTAAAGAAAATGAAATCAAAAAACACTTTACGGACAACACTTCAATTAAAAGTATTTCACCTCTATTGCAATCCTCCAACCGTTTGGCAACCTTGGGTGGTAATTCTCTTCCAAAATTCATGGTCATCTTTGCCTTCAGTCATGGTAAAGAACCAATTCATGGGCTTCGTGATACAGTGAGGAGGAGATAAAAGAAGTCACACTTTTATGAAATTTTACCCACATTTTGCTAAAGATTTTTTTCACTTAGAATAAGAAATCTGCCCAAACATATCACTATTATACATTTCTGACAACTGTGTAAAGGGCAAAATAGGTAGATTTAATTATATATGCTCATATATACTTTCCGATTACAGACACTCAAAAACTGCTCCGTTTTTTAAATTTAAACGAATACCTACTTAAAACAACTGCCAATATTTCATTAAATCCCCCAAAATACTACACGGCTAATTAAACAAATTTAAATGTTGTAAAACGAAATACCTCTCAACAAAATTCTGAAAATGAATTTGATGCTGGAAAAAGAGCTTTATTTCCTTTTTTAGATAAATTATCGTTAAATATTTTGTGGGCAAATGTTAAGTAAAGATGCTTATTCAATAAAACTGAAACATCTGCAATAATCAGAGTCTTTTTGCGTGGCCTGAGAAGGAAGGTTTTTCAGAAAATGCTATTGAAGAAAGAAGTTAGAAACTACCAGACACCAACTTTAAGGACGTTGTGTAACTTTTTCTCACTATATTTTTTACCATATACGCAATTTTTTACTAACCATGTTCAAAACTATTTACATATGTATGTTACTATTGCCTAAATTTCCATTTCTGTCATAAAATGTACACAATGTAGTGTGTCACAAGTTGCATGTAGTGTAAGTCACGCACAAAAGTGTTAATAAATTATTTCCTATGATATTTCAGTACTTTTTTTTTGCAATTAAACGATTTAGCTTTAAACCTTATACTTAAAATAAGCACTTGTAGAATGCTGATATACTGCATTTTTAAGAAGAAATTAGAGTTCAAGAAATTACCAGAAGCCAACTTTAGGGGACATTGTGTAACTTTTTCTAACCATAATTTTACCATTTATGCAATTTTTAACTTACCATGTTCAAAATTATTTACATATGTTGTGTTATTATTGCTTAAAATTCCATATCTGTGATACTTCACAATATAGTGTCAGTCACGAATTGAATGTAGTGTCAGTCACGTACAAAAATGTTAATAAATTATTTCCTATGGTATTTCAATACTTTTTCTGCAATTAATATATTTAGCCTCAAACCTTATACTTAAAATAAGCAGTGGTAGAATGCTGATTTTCTGAACAATCAGAAGAAATGAGAATTTTTATGATGGCTAAAAATCTACGAACTTTCGTGTAGTGTCAGTCACATCAAGACATTTTTTTTAGTTAAATATTAAGTTTAAAAAAGTTTTTACTGATTGCTAAAAATACTATATGCTCAGGGGTATACTGGCATATAATATTTTTTAATAAATTGAAAATAATTATGAAATATGCAAACGAAATTCGTTACATCGTTCTGATGTAGTGTCAGTCACGCGTGGAAATCCCCCATAGTGAACCAAATATTTTTGCTCATCAACTATTTCGCGCATACATATAACTAATTAAAGATGCCTGTTCCTGTAATAAAAGCCATAGTATATAGCACTGGATCAACAGCATGGAAAATTTTATTAGTTTAGCAGCCTAACAACAATGGACTTTTCTGACAATGTAAAAAAAATAATAGTAGTTTACAAATTCCAACAATGAATTATGGGAGTAAAATTGAAAAATCATTGTTGCAGATCAAATATAACACACAAAAAAACATTTATCGTCCCATTTGAGCATTTGACAGCCGATCTTAAGTCTGACGGTAACAAATATTATTTTTTTTTTCGATTTTATTGTAAAAAAGAAAACATCGTTAGTTTCATATTGCTTGGACTAATCAACTCCAAAGCTAGGAAAAACTTGACCGATATCTGAACCTGAATTCGTTGCACTAAAGGCCAGGACAGCAAGATCCTTCACACGAATTTTAGGTCATTCGAGAAAAAAGAACATACAATTAAACAATGGGCTGCTTTGGATGCTTCGCCTGGTGCTATAAGCACTTGTAAGTATTTTTTTTTTGCGATTATAAATGAAATATATGGTTTCAGTGCTAATTTTAATAAGTAAACGCTTCTAAAACATATACTTTTATAGTTTATATCAGTTAAAACTAGGGACCAAATAATAAAGTTTTATGATATCAAAAACAATTTACATTCAAAAAGCCTTATGCTGAATCAGTTTTAGTTTAGTTTTGATCGCGAGTGTCAAAATGTGAGTGTGACAAATAAAGTTTGGATAGATATGATTAAACACATGAGATAGTGGTAGAGTAATGCAATACATCCTAAATAAAACATTATTAAATAAAAAAAAACACGTATTCAACTAATTTCAAATGCGATTGTCATATGCATGAATTCGTGATAAGGATTTTACTTCTAATTCCACTTAATCTCTTTCTCCATGTATGTAAGACCATAAAACATCAACCACAAAAAACGCTACACAATTCTTGCAAACAGACGAAACTGGCTTCAAACTATTTAAAATCAAGATAACATTTTGATTTTGTAATAGTTATCTGAAATTAATTGAAAAACTTGTTCTACAATGACCCAGAACAAAATATGAGGGAACAAAATATACTTTAGCATCCACACAGAACTCAGATTCATTGTAATCTGGGCGTCAAATTTGGTAGCGAGTGTCGCCTAGATGGTGCCACAAAAGAATGGCTCTCAGTTCTGGGAGATTTGCCGAGTCTGCAAAGGCTTGACTGCCAATATTGCAGTCTCATTATAAAAAAATAAAATTTAAAATTAAAAAAAAACAATTTAAGGTTAATTCAGGAAAGAATGGTGCATAAACTGTGGAAGAAGCCATGTCTAACGATAGAGGGGGTTTAAATACGAATATTTAACCAGACCGTGTCGAACTAAAAATTTTCTTCCCTAGGTGGCCCCCCGAGCGTCGCCGAGAAAAAACAGCACGAATTCGCCGCGAAGCCTTTGTAGCTTCTCTGTGGCAACAAGTGGACATTGACAGATGGGTCTGCGACACTAAGCTGTGCAGAATGCCGGAGCCGCACTACATGGCCCGTACCTCCAGAGTCACTGTCTAAAGTAAGTTAGTTCGAAAATTGGCTATTTTTCTGAAGTAGCTATGATATTAGTTATTATGGATTTTCCCCAAACATTTTGTTACAAGTTACTAGAGCATTATTGGTCATTGTGGGAATAGGACAGAATATACATAATGAAAGCTACAAATCACACATTATCCATTGAAATAGAAAAAAATAACTTTTTAATTTTAAACCTTTAAAAAAAATCATTAGTTTTACTTTTACTAATTATATACCCTCCGAGAACCACAGACGTATAATCCCGTCACCTGAAAATATGTCAGGTTTTCCTTCTTTTTCGTCTTTTATAATCCTCTGAAACCGAAATAAAGTTTTATAAAATTTAAAAAAAAATTATATATTCAGTTAAAAAATTTAAAACAGCACTGCAAACAATACTCTTGCAATGAAAACTAACTTACACTTCATCCAATTTCCTTATCCCTCAGATTTTTTAACATTTGGCCGAGTAGTTTGGACTATTACGCTAGAAATCTGCGCGCTGTAATGGGTGCGGGTTCGATTACCGCCTTCGTCCTGGGTGTATATTCCTTTCTCTAAAACCTAAACTAAACTCCCCGGCGCAACAGCCCACTACAGGGCCAAGGCCTGCCGTGCCCATTTCAGCTTTCGTGACCTAGGGCTCAGGGGTGATAGGCATATGTCCCGGTAAGGTGGTCAGCCTCACGCGAAACCCCCAGTGTTTAGTTTCCAAGCACGCTTGGTACCCATTTTATGGACCCACTCAAGGGATAAAAGGCTGGGTTAACCTCGCCCAGTCCGGGACTCGATCAGCGGACCTGTGGCGTGGCAATGCGAAGCACTACCACTAGGCCACTGGGCCTATTATCCTTTCTCTGTAACAGTAAAAATTCCTTCTGTGTCTGTCTTACTTGACGAAGGCTTCATAAGCGGGTCTCTGATCAAGCATTCAAGCCGGAATATATATGTAATAGTATTAGCTAAACGATATATTTTAAAACAGGATTTTATGACAAATAATTAGATCTTTCAAGTGAAATATTCATTAACAAATATGCATTTATAATATTAATATTTGTAACATGGAATTTTTCTTTTTTAGTCTGGCCTACTAGAGATCGCCTAAGAAGGGGGCGACCGACAGGACAAAAGTGCCTGTTGTGTAAATAGTGTATATAGATTGTGTCTTCGTCATGTGTTTCGTCCATGTTTCGTCCTTGTGATTCGTCTGATTTTATAAAAAAATGCCATAGTTGTTCACCTCAATAGATTGTAACCCTCGTTCCACCTCAATAGTTTCAAATAAAAAAACCCCAAAAAATGGTGTCTTTTTTGAGTTATAGTTATTACATATAAAATGCATATGTTATTATTTTAATATCATATGTGACAACAGAAATATTTTTAGTTTCTATTCACATAGTTGACAATAATCTAAATTTTTCTAAAAAATATCACTTCTTCCTCTAAGCTCTTTCAACCCTTTCAGTCCCATTGACAATTTGGCATCATCGTTTTACAATTTTTTGTTCTGATCGTCTATAGCCATTTATGATATCAAAAAGCACAACATTCGATTCTTCAAACTTTTTTCCATTAGAAAATATTTTTCATTACTCCCAATAGATTTGAGTCCTATTATTTGTTTTTAATTATGATCAGCAACATGATGATGCCAAATGACATCACTGGGACTGAAAGGATTAACTTCGGATTGTTCCACCACACATATACTCCTTATTAAATTTGAAATCATACGAACTATTCACACTACTATTTATTTATGAAATGTTATAATTTTAAAACTAGAGGTGTGCAACTTTACATGATACCCTTAAAACTAAATAAATTATTTTGCAACTACAATTTGCACGTGCATGATTTTCGCGAAAACTATCTATAATCTATATCTATAGAGTAGTTTAAGACAGGCACACCAATGCGCAAAACCCCCCTTTTCAGAATCAGCACCCTCCAAAACATGTCGAAAACACAAAATCTCCATTAATGATTTTCGACCACCTCGCAATACTTCTGCTACCTTATATTTCATATTAGGTATAGAGCTGCTGCACCCCTCTTCCTCACCTCTTTTCCTCTGCACCCCTGACGATCGCTGATTGGATGAAATCGGTTGCACGGGTGTGGCCAATTTTTCGTAGAACATACAAACGCACGTGCTTCGGTAAAATACTGTGAAAAAGTGTACATAGGTTGCTATTTTTCCCTTTTTAATATTAAAAATGCCATCGTTTTGCTGCATTATAAATTGTACTAGGATTAGAGGAGATCGAAAATGTATTTCTAATACAGCGTTTACATGCTACGAGCAGCCATTTGAGCGTGACCTTGATTATTTTAAGGTAACCGCTTTATACGTATTTATTCGAACATCCGCTGAAGTTGGATCTCAAGGCCACCAACCCACCTTATTTCGGTTTTCCTGCCAAGATCAAAGGAAATGGTTGCCATAAGGTAAATAGCAAACATCTTGGCGTGTTATCTCTTTTTTAAGTGATCCTTTGAAAAATTATGTAAAACATCAAATTGAATTGTATGAGTTTTTCTTAATTTTTTTTATTTAAAGCATTACGCATTCATTATTTTGAAAATAAAATTCAAGCACATATATGAATGAAATTCAAAATTTGACACTGTAAAATATGTTGATGATAAAATACTTCTATGTTAATAAAAGTATTGAAACTCTTATTTATATCTTACCCGTAATCAATACAATTAATTTTTAAACAAGATTTTGTAATAAAATACTGAAACCTGGTTGGAGTTAATAGCTTAATCAGTTAATTTAATACAAATAATTTCGAAATTTTTGTCAGACAATACTGAAAACACTTTTTTATTTGTCCTGATTTTAATCAGTAATACTCCAGCATTAAAAGTTTTAAATATAAGTACGGAAAGAACAGTCATAAAAAAAAACAAAAATAATCCAGAAAAAAATGCACTTTCCTATACACTTTAAAACAAAAAAAAAAACTCCCCGTAAAATATTAATAATGGGCAGGGACCGGCAGCAGAGATTCCAGGCATGCCCCGTTAAAAACAGTCATGTCCCGTTTTTTTTTTAAACAGTCATCCCCCTTAAAGATGGTACAAACAGTTAAAAACTGTAAAAATACGGAGATTTGAGATAAGGCCTTTTATTTAGTGGGTCAAACCGTTTCCCACCAAATACGGCTGTTGCACTTAAAAATTAAAAGGAAAGTAAATTTACAGGTTTTTTTTTTTTTTTTTTTTTTTTGCAGCGTAGGGTACATCTTATTCCAGTAGAGACTAGTTACCTCTAGATAATTATCTAAGCTCTCTAAATGTAACACAAGCAGCAATCAAAATTTCGTCATCCATAATCTAGTTGATTTTAAACAATGAATAAAATCGCCGCGCTATGCAATCTCACTCGCCAATTTCTCGCCAACCAAAGGTTGAATCGATGAAGGGCAAATAGCTGGAAGCAGCGCTCGAAGCATGTAAACGCGGTGTAATGATTGAATGTTATACCAAAGATTTTTTAGAGTAACTATGAGAAAAATTCAGTATAAACACAATAGAAGAACGGATTTATATGTCCTAACGATCCGGTTGCAGTGGTTGCCAGATGCAATAACTGTGATTCAGTTAATAGTAGGTCACGTGGTTGCAACAACTCTATAGTAGGTTTATCTAGAATGTAAGCTTCGAAAACATTTTCCTCCCCTTCCCCGCATGAGTTTTCATCGAAACGGGGGGAGCGTGTTTTTTCCGCACCTTACATGGGGAAATACTAACTGTTTTGTTTGTAAACCTCAAACGCGCTACAACCAAAACCGACCTTAAGTTTGCAGTATACAAATGTCCTACGAGAAAAAGGGTAAATAGTTCTCATTTTTGATCGAATACAAAAAGGTATTTCACATTCAATAAACAAATTTATTTGTTATTTCAAGACATAAATTTATTATTTTTATTAGTTTAGCTTCAGTTAGAGTGTTATTTTAATTATTTTTTTCCCTTCGATATTGACGTAAAAGGGCGCACGAATATCAGGGTCAAAGGAGCAGCCAATCAGAGTAGGCTCAATTTCGGTGCCAGCTGAGTTGTTTACCCATTTCCTCCGCCCAATACATTTCTCTGCTGCAAACTTAAGGTCAGTTTTAGTGTAGGATTAGATAGGCGATTCCCCCCCCCCCCTTCCTGGAAAGCAAAGTGAAGGATGGGGGACGAGAGTCTTTTCGAAGCTTACTATTTTCTCAGGGGTATACTGACATACAATATTAATTATGACACACAATAATTGAATCGGTGAGTGCAGAAACAACGTCAGTCACAAATTTCAAATTTTTCAGGAGGGAGAAAAAACGTAATAATTCCTCCAAATTTTAAAATATTTGAGAACTTTTTTTCCTTTGTCATAACATGCTTTTATGCTGCTGTTATAAAAAAAATTACCTAATTTCTACATAAATTAGGCTCAGGAGAATTAAAACTATGATTTGGACTAATGCTGTTTCTGCACTCAACTGTTTTTACAGACAGTAGGAAACTTGGAAAAAGATAACCATTCGTTAAAAGTTTGTATTTGTTATTAATTTTGTTTCGATTTTTGTTAATAATATTTATTTTAATTAATTTCACACAAAAATTACAAATGTATATTTTTTAATATTACATGAGAAATGAAGTTACAGTATTGCAAAGTCATAGGACAGGAATATAACAAACTGAAACGCTAGTATCATTATATCTGATAGTATCATTGTCATGTTCAGTGGTTGACCAGGTAAATAGTTCATCATAAGAACTTTGAAGTTTTCAGGAATATGAACAATCATTTTCTGTATGTCTTCCATTTTCTTTATGTTGATTGGAACTTTCCCTGATGGGTAGGCTGCAATACTTGAAGGAAAATCAATATCGACGTTACGGAAAGCAGGTCTCAGCAACTGATAGCTGTGCTTTTGTAATCCTTCAATGAAAATGTATGTTTTCTTCAGAGTTATAGTGGAACTCTTTATATCGGGTGGGAACAAACTTGAATTTTACTTCTTTTGGCACACTGTGCTTAATGGCGTGTTTTTCGATCAGTTGTTGTAAGAAAATATCTTGCTCATCTTTTGATTTGAACTTGATCGAGATGGAATGAGATGCCCTTTCCAGTTGATGTGTTCAACCCCACGTACTTTAGATGTAATAATCGCATTTCTTCGAAACTCTCTTCATTGCTAGACGTTGAAAACTAACTTAGAACACGTTGAAACACTTGACTTATAATACTTCAATACAAGCCTCACCTTAGGGTGTTAATCACACGCGCATGCTCGGCAAGGAACCCGACAAGACTGGGCACGCGATCAGGAGGTGAGTGCAGAAACAACGTCAGTCACTGGACTCATGTTGTTTCTGCACTCAACACACGAAACAAACGTCCTGTATTTACGGAACTACTCAACAGACTAACGTAGTTTTTTCACCAAACACGCATCTTGCCTTTCTACGCTTATTTTCATTGAAAACGAGTTTTCGGATTTTTTGGACTGAAGTGGTTTCTGCACTCACCGATTCAATTATGAACACAAAAATAATTATGAACTATGCAAATGAATTTGGTTAAATCGTTCTGATGTAGTATCAGTCACGTGTGAAAATGCCCGTTTTATGCGTGAAATTATGGTGGTATTTATCCTTGAATTTTATAACGAATTTTTAGTTTTGAATTTCAAGGTAATACAGTGGTGGAAATTGATTTATGAACTAACATTCTTTTCACCAGACATCGCTTTGTATTAAGTGCTAACAATTCTAATTTTGTGTGTTGGATATTCAGAGCACAATAAAGGAATTTCACACATAATTTTTTTTCAAAAAATGATATTAAATAAAAATATATCTAATTTTAGTTTTTAAGCATGTCAAATGATGGAAATTGATTTATGAACTCAAATTTATTTTGAACCCAGGTACCAAATATTTCAACTAGTTCTTCATTTGAACTTCAGCGGAGCTTACTATCAGTGTTTATAAATAAGATTAAGGCCAAATTTGTTGAAATTTATCTGTTTTATTCCCATTTTACTAAATAGGAAAGCTTGCGGGACTGCCTGAAGCCAAAAAGGTAAAAAATGACCCTTATATAATATTGTAACAAATCTATAAGAGAAATTAGCATATTAATTAAAAGATCAATAAATATAATTCATAAATACTTGAAGAATCATTCTGACTTCGGCAAAAACCATCATTAAAAAAGGTGTAACCCTCGTGGGACGAGGGACAAAAGCAGGATTATTGGACTGGTATCCCAAAAAGTTACCATTTGTGGCAGCATTTGTGCATTACAGGGCGAATTTGTTATGAACAATCACTTCCTGTAACTCCCAGAAGAGTAGGACCAATATTGATATCGTCTTGGATGTTCCAAAATGAAGGCTGGTCCAAAGCTTACTCTTCACCATAAGAACAGGCTATTAAAATATAGTCGTAACTACATGAAAATGGATTTTGTGGGGGTGGAGGGAGAGAAATGGGAAAAAAGTGACATTTGCTGATGAAAAAAGTTCAATTTGGATGGACGTGATGGTTTAAAATGTTATTGAAGGGATCTTCGGAAATAACCAAGATCTGTCCTCAGCAGAAATGTTAGTGGTGGAAGTTTGATGGTATGGGCCCCGATATCTTATGATTGAAGAAACAAGGTTATGTTTCTGAAGGGCTGACAAACATCACTTTATTGCAGATTAGTTCTAGAAAATTTTTTAATTCCTTTTTGCGTTGCAAAACTGTGCTTTTGATTAGATTTTTATGCATGATAATGCAAGTATCCACATTTCAAACGAAATTAAAGACTATTTAATGAACTAAGTGTTGTTCATTTAGATCATCCTGCCAATAGCCATGACTTAAACCCCAAGAATAATGTCTGAGATCAATTGGTTTGAATAATTTACCCAAATGGAGTATGGTTTTAATGAAGTGTGCATCAGTTATGGAATAGAAGGACTTAATCATTAAAAACTGCAAATTGCTTGACCAAAACTTGACCCAAAGTTTTGTGTTGTCTATGAAAAACAAAATCAAGGAAGCATTAGCGACAAAAAATAGTTTTAGCAATTATTAATTGAGATTGAATGCAAAAGTTCATAAATCAATTTCCCTATGCTAAAACTAAAATGTCAACAAAATAAATTGTTTACGAATTTATATCAAATTTTATTTACGTGTATAGTTTATAATGCAAAGCCTGTATAGTTCATAAAATTTAAATCGATAAAAATGCATTTAATAAAGAAATACTGTTAAAAAACTGTCAGTTCATAAATCAATTTCCACCACTGTATAAGTAACGGAATTCTACACTCTAGCGGTAACAATAAACATAAGCTTATTATCCTATAACGGATCAAATGATACATATACTAGGATCGATTTGAATTTTTTTAGTCCGTGCGAAGAAATGGCATTTATTTGCTAGTTATGATATAAATAGATCGGTCTTTTAGCTATCGCAAAAAAAATAAAGTTGAATATTTAGTATATGATATGTCGGATTGTATTTCTTGGCAATAACCTTTAAGGTAGGCGAATACCCAAAATTCTAAAATTTTTACTATTGTTTTAATCTTTTCCAAATTTAGCATAGTGATATCAAATATAATGAATAATACTATAAAGGCATTTTTTTAAATTTAAATATGATTTATTTATTTTAAACAGTGTTTTTCTACTAAAAAAAGAGGTTTACGCTAACAAGTCTACCAAATTGAATTTTCATCCTATGAGCATTTATTATGTGTTAAATTCTTCGTTTTGAACTGATACGTGCAATGACCTTCTAGAGTTACATACAATTTGCAAGAAAAAAAGTTATTAAGAAAAATGTTGTAAATTAACCACAAAAAAAGGATTTTTTTCGGTTAACTGACACTTGGACATTTTTTTTAAAAAAAACTTGTATACTTACACCAGATGTTAGAGGTTCATGGCACAGATATATATTGAAATAGCATCTGTGAAAAATTTCAGGTAAATTAATGTAAAACTTTTTATGCTAGAAGTGTTGGCGTAAACCCCTTTTTTTAGTTGAAAAACACTGTTTAAAATAAATCAATTATATTTAAATAAAAAAATGCCCAAAAAGCATTGTTCATTGTATTTGAAATCACTATGCCTAATTTGGAAAAGATTAAAGTAATAGTAAAAATTTTAGAATTTTGGGTATTCGCTTACCTTAAGGGTACAACCAGCCAAAGTCGGGTACATGAAGTTAGAAATTTAATTGTATTGTATTCGATCTGCATTGAAGCAAAACTGACGTTTTTAACTGTTCACCTTTCAAACTTATTATTTAATCTATCCAAGCTCAGAAAAATTCAAAACCAGATAGTAATATGATATTATGGCTGATAAAACGCGAGGTTTCATCGTGCGAAATACATAGCATCACTGTAAAAGATTCAACATCCAAATTTCAAATTAGTTTCATTAGAAAATGTTTAATATGAAAGTAATTTATTTACCATTATTAACCATCGCAATTATTTTAAAATATTCAGAAAGCAAGTTTTTGGATTATCCGGAGACTTCGCTTAACAATATTTTCGATGAGGTATCAAACCTTACAACGTCAAATAATTCTGAAGATTTCAATACTTTGAGCTTCTTGGGTGACACCATTGAAGTTATTTTGCCAAATGGAACGGAATTCGAATCTAGTGATCTAGAAAATGATTTGAGTAACCAAACTGGCGCAAAGACATTTTCAGGTAGCTGCAATTTTGTTGCACTCAATTTAATTATTTTTATTATCTAAAAATACATTAATTAATTTATTATTACGTTTAATAAATTCCTACTTTAGTGTACCTCATTCACTTGAAATTTTTAAGACATAAATAAGGTTAAACTAAAGAATCGTTGCGGATTTGGCGTCTTTTCAAAAATAGCGCCAGGTCGTATAACAACAAACGAATCAATCAACGAATGACCGCAATATGTATTTATGATAAGAAACTTTCCCCTTGCTAATTTCGCCAAAGGCTGCCATAATACCAATAAGTCGGGTTTCCCAGACTTGGTGTAAAGTATCCGGTCCTGATTCTTTAGTTTAACTATAAATAAAAGTAGTGCTGTAACATTAGTTTAGAAAAAGGGGTCATATTTTTTTTTAATTCATTTCATGTAAGTTACTTTTGAAATAAAAATTTAATTAACGGACCATAAAGTTATAAAATTAAAAATATTTAAAGTGGCCAAGCTATTAAATTAAGGCAGATTTTCGCTTATATTTGCATAAAAGATTGTATATGTATATTGGTAAAATTAAAATCCCCAAACCATAGAGATCTTAATAAAAGTATTAGAGTGGAGATCACGTGACCTATCTATGCTAACGACGGGACGAGCCTGGGGGCCGCCATCTTGAGCCCGAGACCAACTTTTTTAGGTGGAAAACGCTTAGAAAAAAATAAATTAAATTCTAAAATATTAAAAAAAATACCATAAAAATACTAGCTGCATTTTGGAATATTTTTAGTGACTTTAAAAGAACTTTTAACGCTTTTCTAGTATTTTTATAATATTTATTTTGTAATTTTAGAATTAAATTTTACTTTTTGCCTAGCATTCTTTTTCTTTATGTGATGGCGACACTGGTAACTTGCAGCCATCGCCGTCACATTGAGAAGAAGAATACGTGAAAAATAAAATTTAATTCTAAAATTACAAAATAAATATTATAAAAATACTAGAAAAGCGTTAAAAGTTCTTTTAAAGTCACTAAAAATATTCCAAAATGCAGCTAGTATTTTTATGGTATTTTTTAATATTTTAGAATTTAATTAATTTTTTTCCAAGCAATTTCGACTTAAAAAAAGTTGGTTTCGGACTCAAGATGGCGGCCCCCAGGCTCGTCCCGTGTCGTTAGCATAGATAGGTCACGTGATATCCACTCTAATACTTTTATTAAGATCTCTATGCCCCAAACCCATAGGGAAAATCGAGGATAAAGATGCCACTTCTGACTTGTACAACTTCCTATAATTATGAGGAAAGGTCAAATATCCTGATTGGTCAAGTATCCCTGGATACTACTACATTTTTAATTATTGATCGAAATGTATGCTTATTTTGTTTTTCTCCAAAACTATTTAGACATTTTTTTAATAAGTCAAGAACGTATTTTCACTGACACAACACATATTATACTTCCAGAAACAGCCACAAAGGGAAACATAGACCCTATCAAAGTACAACCCCTTGTCACTTCAATCGAAAACGTGTCTCCATTAAACTTCACGGAATCAGAGAAAAACATGCATGATAAGATGGTAGATAACATGTCCAAAGGGATTTTCCTCTTGAAGAACATGCAAACAAAGAGGAGCGCTTCATCTAAAGATGCGAATTATATAAAAGAAGACAAGTAAAATATCGAAAAAAGGTTTTATTTTGCGAAAAAGATGAAGGATTTTAGTTTTGATGGTGTGATGAAAATAATAAAATATTCGCCATTGCCATTTTATGAGCACTAGTTGTATATTGAGCGTTTTATTTGTCACAGCACACTTAGAATTTTATTTATAAAAAAGTTTATTTTATTTAAGGTGAAATTGTAACGTTATACCTAAACCAATTGGAATATTCAGTGTAGTAATAATTATTAACGTTGTAATTAATTTATTAACGTTGTAAAATGACATATATATTTTAAATATTTTTTTTTACTTAATGTGCTGCTGTTAGTAGTAGTTTAATTTCTCCTTCTCATGTTAATAATTTTTTAGGCGACATATAAATTTCAAATTTGGTGACTTTTTGTATCATTTGTTGAATAAATTATCAATTAACAATGGAAAACGAAACGAAACAATATCTTTCAAAGAAAAATGTCTTCTTCATTGAGACATTGTGAATACCGTACAAACGTACATTTTATCGTTATACCTACTACTTAACTTAATCAAACATTGCCGTTATAAGCAAGATATTTTAACCTTTAGGATCTGTGGGTAGTAAGGAACCGAAATTTTAAGCCGTTATAAACGTGTTGCCGTTGAAGGCGATGTCGTTGCAACCGAGTTTAACTGTGTAAGAGTTTGAATAATTTACGAGAAATGATAACAGGAATATTTCAGTCTTGAGAGGCTATACAGAAATGCTGAACAAAAAAATATTTCTAGGTGAGCCTTAATTGGCAGATCAATATCACTTGGGAACAGAGAACCAATCGAAGCACTGTTAAAAGGAAATACAGGAATGAAAAATGAGAGGAATGCGTCACCTGAAAGAAGCAAATTTAATGAGAATATTTCGTATGATGTCACGCTCGACTTACAACAATTTAATTAGCTGTTTTGTTTTCTTTGACATAGTGTTGAAACAAGCTCATCGGTTTTTGAAACGTCACGTGCTCCAAACTGCGATTTCATTTGTTGTATTCTTTGACAAAGTGTTGAAACAGTGGTAGGGGGTAGGGGTAGATACATCATCTATATTCCAGCTTGATCAGATACTCACTTTATAAGCCTCCACCTTCATCAAGTAAGACAGACACAGAAAGTATTTTTACTGTCACAGAGAAAGGAAGTACACCTAGGGCGAATTCAAGAATCAACCCCCCCCCTCCCCCCCCGTTACAGCGAGCAAACTACTAACGTAATGGTCCAAACCACTTGGCCATCCAAGCCCCAGTGTTCAAACAAGTTCTTTCAATTGGGAAGGCACGATCAATCAACAAAGTCCCGGATTGGAACGTCACATTTCCCAGCTTTATTCTTGGGCATATATATTTTCGAAAACGAAACTACCGAACTGAAGTGAAACTGAAAACAGAAACTGATATTCCAAAACTGTCAAAAAAGCATGCAAACAGGAAAACTTTAATAATTGTATTATTAAATATATAACTTATCTAGAACTACTATATGAGTAAAATATATTTCTAAAAGTTATAATCTTTCATTATATTTAAAAATTCATTTACAGAACTGCAGCGAATTCAAATTGTTGATAACTCAAGTGATCACAAAGTAAGTGTTATTTAAAACTTACCAATCGGAATATTAAATAAATAACCTTATAACTTCTAAAATCTGAATCACTTTAGGACAGAAGTTTCTAATCAGTAGATATTCTATACAAATTCTTAAAATGTATTCAAATTGACTTTTAAAATTCGGCTGAGATTAGTGGGGCAAGAGTATAAACATAAATCATCTTTTACATTTTTTATTTGATTGGAGAAAAACATTTTTTTTTTCTAAATTTGGTCTCTAATAGCTTAGTACGGAGTTTCTATTAATAAATTAGTTTTTGAAAAGTATATATGATCTCAACGAACATCTGAACATTTATGAGTATTAAGGTAAAAAGTTACTGTACGGTCACTCTTGGCGATTTTTTTAAAATCTCTTCAAAAGTATTTTGGTGCCTTTTCAACCACTACCATTTTTTAAAAAAAAGAACGTTTTCGAAATGTTGACTGGCGAGAAAATGGATTAAAAAAAATCTTGAAATCGTAAATAATGGGAAATAAACGATACCTTTATCCAAATTAGACTAACTCGAAGATGGTTGCCAGAAAAAATATATTTAGCGCCAAATCTGAAAAAAAACGCGCCAAGCCAAGGGTGACCGTGCAAAAAATCTGATCATTTTTATGTTAATCCTATCTGCAGAGTATTTATGACAAATAAGAAATAAATTATCATTTTTCTCTGTGTGTATATTGGAACCGCCAATTCAAATATCAATTTGGTTCAGCTATGATATAATGGCTGGTCTTGATTTGGTGAGTTTGAAAATTCAACCTAGGGTAGCTATCTTCTAGTTGTATGAAATAGGAAGTGGAAATTTTACCACATTTTGTCGCTTTCCATTGCTTGGCAACATAGCGTAAATTGAGACAAACTATTATATCATAGCTGTTCCACCAAATCATATAAACTGTGATCCACACAATTATAGCTTTAAAAAAAATGCTTAAATATCCTATAACTACATTCTTCTACTTAGTTTCTGGGTACTGCTAGCGTATTATGGCTGTGGTCTTGATTCGGCAACATACCTTTTGTAGCTAAGTAGTGAAAATTTACTTAATATGGTAAACATTCCAGTTCAACTCAATATATATACTATTTCATGTATCGACTGTAGCAACCCTTGTGTTTACTTTTCCACGAACGCCAAAGTCACCAAATAGCATTCGGGCCATAATAAGCTAGCTGTTCCACTTTCTGAAATAGTTATTTTAAAGTATTTTTATCTTTCAATATATTGTGTTTTGCAGTTATATTTTAAGATGGATGTCTATTTTGACATCAGCCAAGAGCAACTGCCCATTATATACTCCAGTAACTACAATATCCATTTTATGGGGTTAGAAAAGCTGCATCCGTTTGATTCGGCAAAGTGGAAAAAAGTGTTTCACTTTTTGGAAGGTAGGTATACTGCATAATCTATAATATTTATGATGGTAATGGTAATGTAATCGTTTCCGGCTGCTTATTTCTAGGAGTCATCTTTAGGAGCTTTAACACAGCCAATAACGCCTTGTAATTTTGAACCCTGGTCAAGAGATGTGGTTGACACCTGAGCGGGCACCTAACGGTACTTCAAGTGAAATTGTACGCTGACGCCGTCAAGACTTTGGACTCCAAAGATTTAACGATCACGTCTGTCCCAGTGTACTCGGGCCCATCCATCAATCCGTTGAATTTTCCTACTCTTTTCAGTACAGATATCCGATTTATAGGATGACTGACAGTAGGTGGAATTCGAACCTGAGAAGGGTGAATCCTGAGGCTGATGCCTTAACCACTTGACCACATGTGGGCCTTTTTATGTTTTTTGTGTACTAGATAAATAAATCATAGAAATTTTATTTCAATATGAAGGTTGTATTTGTTTACCTGTTCTGTTTTATCTATTACTGAAGAATTTATCCTGTTCTTTGTGGCCTTAAAAAGTTGCTGGTATAATTATTCTTAATTATTTTTGAAACTTTTTCATTTCACCGAAGCTCCAAATCTTGCCAAACAGAATATTTGGCGACAAACAGAATTTCCTGGCAACAAAACACAGTATACATGGTTAAATAACCACAAAACCTGAGTTAAATGTTATTTTTAGAAATATATTATGTTTGGTGGCAGTTATAAATTTTTGGCAATTTAAACGCTTATGCCCTTGAAATATTTTTTGATAAACTATTCAATTTTTTTTGTGTATTTATATAGGTGCTGGAGTTGTAGAAAAAAGTACATCTGTAGAACCACACGAAGCCAGTGATAAAGTTTTGCTCATAGTTCACCCACAATCATACTTAAACAAGTTAAAGGTACTATTAACCTAAGTATTATTTTGAATGCCTATGAATTTGGAACCACATTGTCAGAAATAAAGTATTGGGGTTGAAAGAAAAAGTGAAAACAACGTTACTGAAGTGATCTGCAACTTTTATGTTGCCAATCTGAAAAAAAAAAAACATTTTTGTTAACGCTCTTTGATTATGTTCATAAAATTACTTTTCCAATAATGGAATTTGCAGTAAATATATTATTTTTATAGAAAATACATAAATAACTACTGAATTCCCATTAAAACTGTTGTGCAAAGAGCATTAAAATATAATTATATAATTAATTAAAAATTTTCTTCATTAACTCCTCAAAGTGATATATGTAGAAATAGACATAAATTTGTGTTCAGTATAAATATAGTCATAAATTATTTCATACTTAAATATTCTTGAAAACTTTGATTGTATGCATTCAATGTTATTATAACATTTAAGTTAAATGAACTTAAATGTCCGTAATTCTGTGTTAACCATGGCAATATTTGTTTGATAAATTGCAAATTTGAGTTTTTTTATGTTAATTTTTTTTTTACAGTGGAGTATAAACGTTGCTCGAATCACCGAAGTTCCCTGTGTTGCTTCATTGCCAAATAGTGTAGTACAAAGGAGAGTATTAAGACCTTTTCGTTACCATACTGGAGGGACTATATTGGTAAACAACTGCTTATTTGTTGTGTAGGGTGTAGCTTTACTTCAATTTAGATGAAAAGTTAGTATGTTTAATAGAATGTTCAGTTTTTAGCATTTTATTTTATTTATTTATGAGGTTTCATTGATAATATGGTTGAACATTCTCCTAAAAAGGATTGAAAGAATGCTAATGTGAAAAGTTATGTTTTGTAGGGATTGTGTATTCAATGGTTTCATTTAGTCATAGAAAGTGTGAATAGACACAGAGTGACAAGTCCCGCCACTTTTATGAAAATGGCCTTGCTTCACTCTGCTTTTACCACTAAATTCGATATTCCCCATGAATTAATATTTATTGTTTTCAGTTGTGTTAGAAGTACAAACAAAATATTAAGTATTAAGCATTGTTCAAAAAACTTGTATGTTGCATACTTCTTAATTTCTCTTTGATAATACACATTTATTCAAATTATTTCTTGTATATCCTTATCTAACTAAAAGGAATTCACAAGGTTCCGGTTTCCACATTTAATCTTTTTAAAACGTAGCCAAAAACAAGCTAAAAAGTTGCTTTATTGATGCTGTGAAATGGCCCATAAGCCAAACAACCCCAAACCTTTTAATACTTAAAACTTTTTACTGATTTTTGAAAACTTTCAACTAAATATCTGTTTATTCTAGGCCGGCAAGTTAGCAATGGAGAGAGGTTGGGCCTTGAACATCGGTGGTGGTTTCCACCACTGTTCAGCTGAGCAGGGCGGTGGGTTTTGTGCCTATGCTGACATCACACTGTGCATCAAATTTCTCTTCCTCAACTACAGCCACATATCCAAAGTGATGATAGTCGATTTGGACGCACACCAGGTTAAGAAATTTTTTGTTTTATTTTTGAGCTCTTAACTCATTAACGCTCTGAGATATACAAACAAATAAACCGGTCACCTGACTGTCCAGATTTCTAGATACACATATTTTTTAATATAAAATTTAAGTGTTATAATTTTAGTAAATTTAAAATTATGGAACAGTCATTTATTGTCATCTGCTATAGAAATAAAATCCAAAACAATTTAATAAATTAAATTTTCTGTTGAAATTAAATTTAAACTCATGGAGTTAGGAAAAAACTATGTTGAATGTTGCACAAAAAATATATGACTAAGGTTAAGATTTAGGTACTAAACTGTTTATGTTAACTTAAATTAAGTCGTATTTTAGATATAAATGAGGTCATATTAAATGTAAATTTACACACTTAAATTTGATGTTTTTATTTGGTAAGAAAGGTATTGATGCCATTCTGAAATGTGCCTTTAATTTGTTTATGTATTTTGTGCGCTGTAATGGTCAGCTTGTCTCCCTTTCAAACTTGGATCAGATATGATAATAGTCATGTCGATAGTCATGTCTATGCAGACATTCATCATTTTTTAAAAGATTAATGATTACCAAGCTTGATTGGAAATTTCACTGAAAGTTTATCATTTAAATAGCTACTTAGCAAGGACAATTGCTAGTTTTAGCTTATCAGTTCCAAAGGCTATGGAAGATTAGTTGGTCAGTCCCTTGCGATCCTAAAACTTAAAACTCGGACATTAACTAAACTTTTGGCTTCAATACCAGTTAAATCTAACCATTCTGATATCCCAATTCTTTTAACTTAACTCTACAGGAGCTTCCCGGTAGCAGAAACCGCGCAGCACGGCAGCAATGCTGCGGCCCGATTGAGGTGTTGCGGCCAAACTGCCGAAACTCTCGAACTTTCGGATCACGATTTTCGGATCCCCGGAGTTTCACGACTTTCGGGTTCCCTTAGTTCCAAGACTTTCAATTCGCCATAATTCCGTGACTTTCGGATCCGATTGAGGGGTTGCGGCCAAATTGCCGAAACTCTCAAACTTTCGGATCCCCGTAGTTTCGCGACTTTCGAATCCTCGGAGTTTCAAGACTTTCGGGTTCCCAGAGTTCCGAGACTTTCAATTCGCCGTAATTCCGCGACTTTCGGATCCGATTTAGGGGTTGCAGCCAAATTGCCGAAACTCTCGAACTTTCGGATAAGGATTTTCCGCGGAGTTCGAAACCCTGGAGTTTCACGACTTTCGGGTTCCCGGAGTTCCGTAACTTTCGGATCCCCGAAGCTTCACGATTTCCGGAGTTCCGCGACTTTCAAATCCCCGGAGTTACGCGACCTTCGGGTTCCCAGAGTTTCGCGAGTTTCAGATCGACGTAGTTCCGCGACTTTCGGAATTTGTATGCATGACGTGCACTTCTGCGTTGAAAACTTTTGTGCACAATTTTTTTTTAGGTGGACGGTTCACAAACTAATTTCGAACCCTGGTTTTAATAAAATTAAAGATTCGGAAACAAAAAGATGCTTCAATCGATTTTTTTGTTGTTGTTGAATGTTGAAACACTGGTTTATTTTTAAAAAAAGTTTTATTTGTTTGAGATGAATTCATTAAAAGTGTATACAAGGCAAATTTGATATTTAAATGATATATACACATTATCTTGTACTGCAGAATGGTGTGAGTAGTTTATATTGTTATAAAGCTTTCAATTGCATATTTTCAGACAAAACACAACTGCTATCCGATGTACAGTAAATCTTTTAATAATGTTGAATATGGGGGGGGGGGGGGGTATTCCCTGCAGCCATATTTTTTCCTTAAAAAATCGTGCTGCAGCCGCATTCAGAAAATTCTGCTACTGGGAGGAGCTTTAATACCAATCTTTTCGCTCTGCAATTAATAAGATTTATTTGAAAATTAGTTTCGTGTCTAAGCATCCTCTTGAACTACAAATGTCAAGCCAACATATAAAACAAAACATTTAATAAGTATTCTAAAAATATTTCTTCATCATCAATTGTTTTATTAATCAAATTCATTCCTATTGGTTTGAAGTTAACTTCTGAAAGTACTCATAAGTTGCAATTATCTATTTTCATTTAGGGGAATGGACACGAAAGAGATTTTATGGGAGATGACAGAGTCTATATTTTAGATGTCTACAATCATGGAATTTATCCTCATGACGAATTTGCAAAAGGTATTTGAAAGATTCGATTCAAACATTTATTAAGCTAGTTTTATGTTTTTCAAATTATAGTTATTTCAAATATTCACTTTATTTAAGGTTATTTATTGCAGTGATAAAATGTTCTAAATCTATCTTAGTTTAGAATTGTAAAATAGTTATTTATGCAACAAGTGTGAAAAGTAACGCTTTTTAAAACTAGTGGATTTTATTTCACAAGCGAGGTACGAGCGAGTGAAATAATGACACATGTTTTAAAAAGTTTACTTTTCGCACGTGTTTCATACACTATTTTTTATAATTGTGTGAAAAAAAACATCATTGGTCCAAAAATATTTAACGCACATTTATATCTTTAAATAAAAGTAGATCGATACATATCTGGATTTTATTAGCATTATGAAATAGAAATTTTAACTTGAAATGTTGGCATCTTATGAAAAGAGTGAAAAAAGGTATTTTTTCTCTGCTTTTGGGGGAAAAAAAGTACTTTTTTTCACTGTTTCAAAAAGTCTAACTTTTTGCATGCGTCTGATATTGAAATTATAATGTAAAAGTCGTTTTTTTTTCATACAATTATAAAAATAAAATAGTATGACTTTTTTTTATAATAATTTTATAGTTAAGATTTATTCTTTAAACTTACAGAATTAAATGTTTAATTTTTTTATGTTATTCAAATTTTGTTTATTTCAAATATTCACTTTATTTTAAGGTTATTTGTTGCAGTGATAAAATGTTCCAAATTTATCTTAGTTTATAATTGTAAAAATAGTATTACTTTTTTATAATGATTTTAATATTTAATAAACTCTTAAGATATAAAAAAGATATTTAAAAAACATTACACTTGTATAATCAGTTTCCGAGCTCATCTAGAATACACATCTAGAGCTAAATTAAAAATTATTAATGTACAAACATAAAACGTACAAATACCAATTAGTGTACAAATATAAAACTCATTTGTATAATCATAGAAATATTTGTATAAGATTTATTCAGGAAAGCATTTAGCAATATTAAATTTTAAATTACTACTAAATTTAAAGGAACACTGCAAGAAGTAGTATTCTTCAAAAGTAATTTCTTATATTTATTGTGAAATTTGTATTTTATTAGTATTTTTTCTTTCAGGAGCCATACGTAAAAAAGTTGAATTGAAACACAGGACTGAGGATGCAGAATATTTAGAAAAAGTTTCTAGGTGTGTAATTTTTTTGTTTGCTGTTGAAAATGTTGATTTTTTTTATATAACAATAGTTATAAGCACTGACAAAAAATCTTTTTCCTGGAAAAAGTCTTTATTGATGCAGGTAAAAGTTAAATATTTTAAATAGTTTATTTTTAAAGACTTAGAACTAGAACATTTTAAAACATGGCAAATTTACCTATCCTTATATATGTGCCATATATTGAAACTTTAAATTTCTGTATCTGTTTCATTTAGGACCATAACATAGGTATTTAAAGAATTTTTGTCCCTAATTTATAGTTATATATATAATTTAGAAAAATATACTTTTAGAAGCAAATAAAAACATCTAAGGTTGATATTTTAACACAATTTTTGTTTAGAAACCTGATCAGATTTTAAAGAAGTTTTTGCACTGCTCATTGTATATAATTTAAAAACTGATATTCTTAACAAAAAACAAACAAACTTGGCCATTTAATTAAATGCGAATTACAACAATATTTATATTGTAAAGCAATATTTATATTGAATACTATGTATATTTAAAAGTTTTTCTATTTCATCCAGGAATTTAACAGAGGCTTTTGAAGAATTTCTTCCACAGTTCATTGTATACAATGCAGGAACTGATATATTGAAAGGAGACCCATTAGGTTGTTTATCAATTACACCAGAGGTTGGTCTTGTTGATTATCTGACATTTATTCTCTTAATTTAGTTACCTTTAGTTAACTTAAAAATAGTTAATTTAAGAAATGAGTTAACATCCATTAGTTACTTAAAACTTTGTGTATGAAATATTTGATGCAGATTGATAGAGAAATAATATTTGAGTTCTTAGTTATGACTTAATGCCTAGCAGTAATGTCAGGATTTGTCTAAGCCTTAAAAATATCCTTTAAGCATTAATTCTCGACCCATGAAAATAACGTGGTGAGGTTTTTTCTATTTATCATCCCTGCAATATTTTTGGGCTGAAGTAATCAGTGGTACCCTGCATAATAAGATTAAAATTAATTTCTTTTGCCCAGAAAGCATTTTCTCATTTTACACAGCAATTGTTTATATATTATAATTTCAGGCATAAAACAAATTAAAGTTGAAAATAAATGGATATTTTGTTCAAACTATATATTTTTTATCTATATCTTTTTAGGGAATTTTTTTTGCAACAATTTTCTTGGGAATTATCCAATCATTAAGAGGTTAAAAAAATTCAAATTTATTTACAATAGAATGATTTTTATGTTAAATTCCTGCTCTATTTTACATTAGAAGGTTCATAAAATTCAAGAATCTATCAAAAAGTTCTGAATTCAAACTAGTAATTGCTATTTTCATATTTGTTTTTGTAAAAATAGCCCACTATTTTTCTATATATTTTATGATCCAAATTTTACGAATATAAAATTTTCGTGTTGCACTTATTTTAATTACAAATTTCTAAACAGGGTATAATCCAAAGAGACGAAATTGTCTTCAAAGCAGCAAGACAACGAAATCTGCCTATTGTCTTTGTTACTAGTGGAGGCTATCAGAAATGTACTGCTAGAATCATTGCAGACTCGATAATCAACTTGAAGCAGAAAGAACTGTTATCTTGATTTGATTCATATGTGATATTATCTAATGGCATTTATCATAGCTCGTTTTCTTAACGGATTTTTATCTGTTATCGAGAATTTTTGGTATTGAATTTTCTTTCTTAAAAAAATGTTATTCATGCCAAATTTGACTTTTACAAAAGAGGACATGTTTTTTTTAGGTTTACTATGTTATTTCTTTTCTTTTGCTTTAGTATTTAACTCGTAATATTAGAGTAACTTTACTGCCATATTTTAAAAATAATGACTTCCATGTAATTTGATATTATATTGATCAACGAAAAATGCTTTATATGGATAATGTGCAGCATTTGAATCGAATAATATTTATATCTAACTTAGCAAAATTGAAATCTTTCTGCTCTTTCAAATATTAATATATTTTTCGAAATGTTTTAAAGTCTTTCTTATTGCTCATATTGTAAGAAATTAAAAGTAATACTTTAAACTATATTCCTAATACTGAGAAATTTTTATTTAGTTTAAGACTTGGACTTGAAGAAGGGTCAAAATTTAAATCTTTATAAATTCTCAACTTAATATTTATACAAATAAATGGAATTTGAAACCATATAAAAACTTTAATTTATAGGAATTAATTGTATATTATGTTATGTTTTAAAGAATCATATCAGTTTCTAACCATTAGTTTTTCAAAATGAGAATTGCTGTATTCAGTTCAACAAAACTGGTTGTGGGAATGAATTGAAAACTCCCTAAATCTGTTATAGTTATATTTATGTTAACTTACTGTGTGTTTCTAGTCAGTGTTATGTATATTTTATACTCATGTTAGACTAATATTTGTTATTTTATATTCTGGTTTGTTTAATGAATTGCTCAAATAAGCTTTAACATGAGAAATTATAATCTTGCACTCTGTGCCAACCTAACTTGGGTAATAACAAAGAGTAAAAAGGCAGGAGAAAAGCGTGGTTTGTCTGTTAGTTGGAAACTTTGTTAAGGTAATATTTGCATACAAAATGATCTGGATATAATTTTACCAAACTACACATTTCATTCTGATAAAATGGCCAAATGTTCTCAAATAATATTCAAATCTGTTAGACCTTAAACAAAATGTTTTGAACATGTTTTCTGGATGGATTCACAAATAATGTATGGAACTCTTTACATCAGCGGAAGGATCTTCTCCATAGCATATTTCTATTTACCCAACTTAGGTTGGCAAGGAGTTTAGCTTGCATCGTTTTTTTTTAGAATGTTTTGTATGTCATTCAAATTAATGTGGATTTAGTTATTATGTATTCTTTCTTGAGCTATGCATGCAATTTCTAAATTAATAAAGTAAAATACTTACTGAATATATAATGAATGGATATGTAGATAGTGAAAATCAAATGAATAACAAATACATGTTATGTTTAGATATCTGCATGGAATCTCAATCAACTGTTTAATGTATAGATATCTAAAGTGTAAATAACGTTTATCAAGACAGATATCAGATATACTTATCTATTTTTATGTAGTCACAATAAATCGCATGTCACAATTTTAACTAGCCTCTTAGTCCATAGGATTAGCAGATAAGAATTTGCTTTCTAATATCAGCATGTTTTTTCACAGTAATTTTAAGCACAAACCTAGACTCAACATGCATGAAAACTTCCTTTACATATTTAGGGAAGAAGACAATATTCGAGTAATATAGTTGAACCCCGTTAATGCAAACTTGAAGCGAGCACCAAAACATTTTAGGTTAACTTGAATATCAGTTTAAATGTCAGGAATTGTTTTACATTGAACCAGTGAATACTTAAAAAAATAACATTTTAAAAAGTATGCTAATTTCATAATGTAATATGCTAATAATGTACATGTATACAAAGAGTGATTCAATTAAATTTATTAGAAGAAGTACAAAACATAGAAAAATTAAACTCTCCAGCGCAACAGCCCATTACTGGGCCAAGGCCTGCCGTGTACATTTCTGCTTTTGTTATGTAGGGCTCTGGGATGCTAGGCATATGTCCCAGTCAGCCTCACGCGGCACCCCCAGTGTTTAAAAAATTAGTTTTAATTTTAAAAAATGTTTTGCTTCATTTGTTCATAGAAACTTTGAAATACTAAGAAAAAAATGGTTGAATTCTGTTCTGTGTTCTGTTTGTGTTCAGCAGGATTTCGTCTAAAGCTATTTCGCGTCAAGAGATTTTTTAATCATGAGGCCTGCCGTGCCAATGCCTGCCGTGTACATTTCTGCTTTTGTTATGTAGGGCTCTGGGATGCTAGGCATATGTCCCAGTCAGCCTCACGCGGCACCCCCAGTGTTTAAAAAATTAGTTTTATTTTAAAAAATGTTTTGCAGCAATTGCAAAATGCATGCAATTTTTTAATCATGAGGCCTGCCGTGCCAAGGCCTGCCGTGTACATTTCTGCTTTTGTTATGTAGGGCTCTGGGATGCTAGGCATATGTCCCAGTCAGCCTCACGCGGCACCCCCAGTGTTTAAAAAATTAGTTTTAATTTTAAAAAATGTTTTGCTTCATTTGTTCATAGAAACTTTGAAATACTAAGAAAAAAATGGTTGAATTCTGTTCTGTGTTCTGTTTGTGTTCAGCAGGATTTCGTCTAAAGCTATTTCGCGTCAAGAGATTTTTTAATCATGAACTCAAGGCTCTTTTGTCCAGAGAAATGCTTTCAGTTCACCTTAAGCAAAATTTCATGTTAAGCGGGTTTGCCTTAATGAGGTTCAACTGTACTTGCGTTATTGGCCTTACTTATAATAAAACAAAGATAAAATAATCACCCAAATCTTGAAAGCAATAAATATCCTGAAATACTTTAGCTGTGAAGTTGCTCAAAGACATTGCACACATTGCTGACTGCATAAAAACAAATTTGAGATTTTTGTTTACTTGTTAGGTACTAAAACAGATCTGCATGCATAGTTTTTTTTCTCTATCATTGCTATTATACAATACAGAGTATGTGAATGTTTAGAGATCTATCGAATAAAATATGCATTTACATGCCAAGATATTTACACTATTTGTTATTCTATTTACTGTTATGAAATGTTATTGTTAAAGTTTAGTGCATGATATACATGTTGATGTTTATTAATGTTTATATATCTATTAAGTAAACAATTTAATATGCTTATATCTCATAAATTATGACATGTTTCTGCAAGATGAAATGGTCTATTTGTGTTTAGGGAAAATAATTATATGTATACAAAATTAATGTTTTGTTTAGATAGTCTATATTATGTTATTATACATAGGAAGTAGCATAGGAAATTTAATATTGCCATATCATTAAATAGATAAAATTGTTTTTAGAAAATACAATCACGAAATTGCATGAACTTATATCATATGAAAACATGTATCTTAAAAATAATTAGAACTCTAAAAACAAAATACTTACTAATTGCATGCTAAATGTTTGGAAACTGAATAACTGTTAGTAATAATTAAAACTAATTATGTAAAATAACTACTTCTCATTTCATGATGCTTTCGCATCAAAATGCAAAGAAAGTTTATAATGTCAAAAACTGAACTAAACTAAACGCTTAGTAGTATAGATGAATATTCCAAGTAAATAGTTACAAAGAAATAACTATATTTATGTTATGTTGTTTTATAATTATTTTTCAAAGATAAGTGCAAAACTGATACATTCTGAAAATTTTCGTTAACTAGTTTTTGGTTAGGTAATTTTAATGTCCAATAGCCTTTTTCTGTTGAGCTTTTGAATTTATATTTTACTTGATGTTAGACATATTTTATATGAAAATACTTTTTAACAAGCCTTTTTTTCTACCTGATCACTTTAATTTTAGTTTTTAAATAGGTGTCCCATTTAAACTATAAGCACTTAATAGACCAGTAAAAATGTAAACGTTCAACTATTGTTTCTAAGCAACTTATGTGATAATTGTACATTTGGGCAAAACATAGACAATTTTTGATGCATTAAAGCTAAAATTTACTGTTTAAAACGAATATTGTACATTTTGGGACCAAGAAATTACAAAACCATTTAAATATGTTAGAATAGCAAATTAAACTGTAATACAGTAGAGTCCTGTTTATCCGAAAAGTACGGAACCGAAGCTTTTTTTTTGGTTAATCGAGATTCCATAGTAATTTTCGTGTGATCGGGAATCATTCACCTTACACCTAGTAAAACACTGGAGAAGGGAAAATTTGAAGTCGTAGAATTCGCCTCTTTCTTATTGGCCGAAAGGGACTTATGAAGCTCTTCCTAATTTTGAGCCAAGTGCAGCATTTTGCATATGGAAGCTCAAAAATTCTTAGATCAGGCCCTTAGATATACATCGAAGCGCATAGAAAAGCTCCGATTTCAGAAGTTCTCTTGTTTATAAGATGGTGGGACAGGGCTTCTTTAAAATGCAGAAAAATTAAGCAGCAAAAAATAAAAAAAAAATACTGCATGTTTTGAGAAATAAATCCAACTTTGAAAGTACGTATTTATTCTTTGTGTATTTATGAATATAAATGTCATATTTTAGAGAAAAAATTCTGCAGCCTTTCGGTTAAGCCGAATTTTGGATAAGCGGGACTCTACTTTAAATACTATATAACTGTTGTTAACATATACCAATATAATATGGAATCGAAACTTGAAACTGTTTTGCAAAACAAAAATTGCATATACCTAGTAAAATGTAATGCTTTTCTTCACGATAAAATACAAAACCAAAGCATGTGTAAACATAAAATGCTATTTCTCAATAATTAGGAAGGAAACCAAGTTTGTTATGGCTATCTATAACTCTTATAAAACTGTTTTAGCGGTTTGTCCACTTTCATTGAAGACTTCCATTAAAATGGCATTTAATGAATACTTTTAAAATTTCAACTTGGCTACTTATTTGAATGTCTTCCACAAATTCAATTAAAACTGCATGTTTAAAAAATATACGTGTAATGAATAAAAAATATATGTGTTATTAAGAATTGGAAGTTAACAATGAAGTAAATATATTTTTTGTATTGTAGAGTTTTAATCTGTTCTTGTTTTTAACTCTTTATTTTAAATTCTTATTTTAGTTAGATTACTTGTAAAAAACTATATTAAAATATTGTTTTCTGATTTTCTTTATTATGAAATCCTTATATTATGCTATTGTATACTTTAACTTTTCCATCAAACATTTTATTGCATTTTGAAAACAATCAAGTTAAATAAATAAAAGCTTCAATATACTTTTTGAAATATTTTTCATAAGTGTCCTTTTATCTCAAATGAAATTTTAATCCATATTACATTTAGTAGTTCAAATGTAAAATAAATATCTAATACGTGCAGGGTTGCCACACCTTTCGTTTAAAAAAAATCAAGGACTATTTCAGGACTGTTCAAGGATATATTAATCCATTTTCAAAGCTTGTATTATTCAAACATGCAACACCTAAATGCCACGAGAGTTTATTTTAAAAACGAATAAGAACTCTCTCAAATGAACTTAAATATGTTATAAAATAACCATTTAGTTACATTACTAATCCATGTAAAATCACTGGGTCTGTCTTCTTGGATTATACATAAACAATTAATCAAAAAGTAAAATAGAAACTGATTGACATTGAAGAAGTTTAATGAAGCCAAAATTAAGCTTACAGAAAAAAAAACCGGTCAGTTTAAAATTAATACTCCGGCTAAAAATATTAAGGACTTTTCAAGGTTGATAATGTTTCTCAAGCACTTTCAAGACCTTGAAAATCAATGTTTTCTATTCAAGCACTTTTTAAGGACCGTGGTAGCCCTGTATCTGATAAGTAGGTTTTCCACAACGTTCAAAATAACCTTTCATTTATACTTCAGACTTAAATTTTATTCAAATATTTATTCTACAAACGAGCATCTAACTTCAAAAAACTACAACGCAATTTAAACGTATTTGAAAACAATCTCTTTCTTGTCCGCTACACTTTGCAGTTCAATCTTGACGGGACACTTGAAAATGTAACTTAGCATCTCTTCCGTATAACCAATCAGGAAGTACAGCTTCCGAACCTGGACAGTTCTTTGGATGATTCCCGTTATGATGATCTGGTTATGCCGACGTTTGATTATGACGGGATCGGAGACGAAAATCCGGTGCCAAGTTCCGAACATGAACTTGCGAATAAAATAGTCTTCCACGGCACATTGTGATGAACGTATTCCATCTAACAGGTTACCTAGAATTAAGAATTAGAATTTTTTTAATGGCATTATTAACCGAACGGTCTGTTAATGAAATCTTAACATTAGCAAAATAAAAAAGTTTTACAATAAATTAGCTTAATGTAAAGCTTGCACATCATTTAAGGTTACAAATTTTTGATTTTTTGTTTTGTTTAGCTAAATGTTTAGGTTAATCATAACATTTTTATGTGTTTTTTTTAATACTAAGAAAACTTTTAAAAACGTGATATTGAAAAATTTTAAGCCTGCTAGATATATTTAATCTTAAAATAATTTAAACTTTGATTCAAAAGATGATTAAAAGTAATGTACTTAATAAATATTGTGCTCTGCATCTTACATTAATACAGAAACAAATTTTGAAAACATTAAAAAACTGATATTTAAATTTATAATTTTATTAACTACATACAAATAATAGGTACAGTACAGTTATAAGACTATGAAATACACATCTGTTGAGTAACTTGTTTTTGAATAAATCTCTACTGTGTTGTGTTAACAAAAACTAGGATTTGGCAACACTGTTTTTGTTAAGTAACTGATATTTCAACTATATTAAGATTTAACCAGGGTTCATATGGATATCTTTCCACAAAAATCAGGACTAGTTAAGACTAAACAATACCAATGAAAAAGAACAATTTTTGAATTGATGTGCATACAATAAATTAAAAAATACCAATAAATTCATCTTTATAATGTCAATTACAAAAAGTTTTAAGTTAAATTTAAACGTTCATTCAACTATATTAGATACAGTACATAATGAGTTTCTGGTTGTTTAAACAAGGGACTCATGCTAAATATAAGGTACTTTACAATCTTTTTTTCATATTTGCCTTATCAAGCCTTCAGTTAAAAGTTATCACTTTTAACTGAATAAAAAGCTGTTTAGTTTAGTTTGGATTATTGTCGCACTAGAGCTACACGAAGACTATTCACGACGGCTGTTGTATTTTAGAACCACAGTCAAGTGATGAGAAGGCTCCCAAACAACCGTTAAAGGCGACATTGTACGCAACGTTGGGACTTTCAAGCATATTTAACGTGCACTCCCTCTACACGGGATATTATTGGTCAGGCATTTTTGGATGCACAGCCGTTTATATGTCGGCAGCTATTTAGGCCATGCCTGAACCCGAAACTTTTGCATGCTGGGCGGATGCCTAACCGACTAGGCTTCCCAGCCCCGAGGAGAAAAAAGCAGTGTTAATCCTTAAAAGTAATTGTTTCAAACTTTTAACCCTTTCAGTCCCAAAAATTTACTACACTACAGAAACATCTGATATTCACAAAATAAGCTTATTTTAGGTCAAATATACAAATTCCATAAGAAAAAAAATTCATTTAAATTTTTTATGTGGTTTTTGAAACAATGCCAAAAATTTTTAACTGTGGAAAACAACAAAATAAAAAAATAAATATTACCTAAAAACACTTCGAGTTATACATTTTAAGGTATCTGACAATTTTATTTAAAAAAATTTAGTAATTATTTTAACCGAAATAGTTTAAATTGTGTTTTAAATATGTGGAACTGAAGTGAACTTATCAAAAATCAGGAGAAACGCTTGTTGACTATTTTCTAAATAAAAAAAATAGTAGTTCTGACTTCTATTGAGATTAATGTAAAATATTGTCTGATAGAACAAAGTGTGAAGAATCGAATAATGTGTGTTTGGATGTCATAACGGGACATAAAAATTTTGAAAAAAATATTGAAAGTGATGATGCCAAATGGCATCACTGGGACTGAAAGGGTTAAAGTGATATTTTTCTATTTTGCAGGAGCAAATTTCAACAAACTCATCTTTCATCTTTGCCCACGAACAGAATAGGTTGCTGGTGACAAAGCACAGTATACAGTTAAAAGTTACCTTCGGAAAAATTCAATTATGCTGCAGTTGTACATTTTGAGTGACTCCCATTTTTAGCGAACCCATTCACAACAGTTGGCAAGAAAATTTAACACACGAAAAAGATCTTTCTGCTAATGTTTACCTAAATAAACAAAATATCAGATAAAAGATCACAGTACTGACAATTAAGGAGCGGGAGAGCCCAGTCGGTAGGGCATTCGCTTAGCATGCGGAAGGTCCCAGGTTCGGGTCCGGACATCGCCAAATCAGCTGCCGACCTATAAACGGCCCGTGCAGCCAAAAATATCCGACGAATAATACCCTGTGCAGAGGGAGTGTGAGTTAAATATCCTTGTCTTAACGATGCGTACGATGACCTCCTTAAAGTATGTTTTGGGGGTCTACTCAGGAGTCCGCTCTTCACTGGACTGTGGTTCTAAAATACGAAACCCGTAGCCAATTGCCCTCATGTAGCTCTAGTGCAACAATAATCCAAACTAAACTAATTTATAAAGAACTAAATGATATACATATTTTTGTTAAAAATTTGAAATCAATGTTTTCATACGAAAATAACGGTGTTAACAATACTAACAAAGTTGTCTTTAATGTGTTAATTGAGCTCCGAAAATAAAAAATTACTCTTGAAGTTTGTAATAACTTGTGAGATCCATATGAAATCTTACTTGTATTCCAAGTACACCATGATTTCCTGTGGTGTATTTGATACGGAGCATTAATTTCTTCATAAGTTATTGGCTTATCGTGGTTTTTGCTGCGCTTGTATCTGCCAGCTGTTACTTCGCAACGAACCGCTGTTGTACTTATTGAACGTCTTGCTATTGTAGACTGGACGGTTGACTGAAATAAAATCATGCTTTAAACTTTGTTGATTGATTATTTAGTTCAAACACATTTCAATAATGATAATAATAGTAGGCCATTTTAAAAAACTAATGCCAATTGAATTTGGAAATATATGTAAATGCTAACGGATCAAAGGTTATGATTTCTATTTTTAGATTTTACAGAACATCAATAAAAAAATCCTGCTTTGAAAATTGTTTAACTGATTTTTAATTTCTACACATTTCAATGATAGTAAGTCATTTAAAAACCAAACACATTGAATTTTAAAATCCATGAAAATGGTTATGGACTAGAGTGACTAGGATTCCATCTGCAGAGAAAAGAGAGTGTAACAGTCAAATTTGGTATGTATTTTTTTCAATCATATCTTATCTTTTATAACACCCCTTCACAATTAACCCTGGGTTTGGATGTTTTCGTAGCATGTTTACAGGGCAACCAATGACCTAATTACTATGACAACAAAAGCACTTTTCAAAATAATCTTAATTTTACGTAAAAAAGAATCATTCCTTCCTGTGTTTTTTAAAACAGTCTTATCACCTGATTGTATTGTGCAAAGAAAAACTTAATGCTCTTGTGATTGCCAATCATTAGGAATTAAAACAATTGAAATCATGTAACTAGGGAAGATATATTTTATGAGAAAAATTAATTATGAACTGAGTATTAATTATGAACTTATGTATTTTTATCTTTAAAGCAGACACTTACCAATATCCCTTTAAATAAAGCAGCCATTATCGTTAAACTGTAAAAGAAAGGTTAGGTTAGTTACAAATTAACCACGTTTAAAAAGTCAGGCACTCACTTAAAAATTATCAGGTAAAAAATAATACAATTCAATAATTTAACAAAGTTTTTTTTTATATAAAAAACGGATTTTATGTTAGAAGTACCTTTCAAGTTCAAAAATCTTCCTTTTTTTGTTTATTTACAATTTTTACAACCCGGTACTGCCAAACTTACACTTCGAATTTTGAAGTGTTTGAATTTAATAAAATTAACTTAATAAAACTATCAATATATTTTTATTTGAAGGATAATTGTAGGATAGCTTAATATACTTGCGTGAATCTAAATAAGATTCGGTCAATTTAATTTTTCTAGCGTTAAAATTAGTTTTAAGTGATATAACTGTAACCGCTATATAGTTTCAGAAACCAAAGTTTTCATGTTTTGCTGGGTTGTTGTCTGCTGAATAAAAGTTTTTGTTTCTGTTGGTTTTTCCGTATAAAAATGTCAGGTCGTGGCGGTAAAAAAAGTAAAAAATCCACATCTAAATCAACTAAAGCTGGAGTTTTATTTCCAGTGGCAAGATTTGCACGTTATTTGCGTAACAATACTCATCATCAAAGAATAGGTGCTTTAGCGCCGGTGTACACTGCTGCAGTTATTGAGTATTTAACTGGTAAAGATATTGAGATTTTGTTCATATATATGTTTAAAAATGTATGTGCCAATGATATTTCTAAATATTCTATTAAATTCACAATTCATACTTATTGGGTAACAAGCATGCAATATTTTAGAAATGTTTCTATGCATTAGGGACCCACTTTATCACTCAATTTATAAAGAATAAACTGCATACCTTTAGAATTTACGATTAATTATATTTATGTACTAATTATTTATATAAATAACTAATAAGTTTTTAAATAGTCGATATTTGAAGAAAATTTTTCATCATTAAATATAAACATGTATTCAGAATCTGTACCACATTTAATTTGTGAAAACCCTTTTAGAACTGAACCTTTTTACTGAATGATTTCCAATGCATGTTTGAATTTTGGCACTTGATTATTTTTATTTTGTACGCAAATCATCCTCTTTTAATGGTCTTGTGGACCCCAATTTTGTTGTTCCTTTTTATTTTGTATTTTACCTGCTTTAAAACTTAGGTAAGGCCTGCATGTATCCCAGTTGGTAATTTATCATCTTTCAGTCTTCGGGATCTCTGGACACATGAAGTTAAATAGTTTCAACACAATTCTCTATAAACATATTTGGAACAACTATGATATAATGGCCAGTCTCAATCAGGCGCAGATCCAGAGTTCCTCCATAGCGGGGGTAATACAGATTTTCTCTTTTTTTTGGGGGGGGAGGGGGGATTTTTATAATTCTTAATTTTTAATAAATAATTTTTAATCATTTATAATTTTAATTAAATAATTAAATTGCAACTATTTTCAAATACTTGTTTAAAACTATTATTTTTTGTAGATGATTTGATATTTAAATAAATGAAAAAAAAATAGGTTTGTGTGAAAGTGACAGATAAAAGTTTAGATCTTAGGAGGGGTAATTACCCCATTTACCCCCCCGCTGGATCCGCCACTGGTCTCAATTTGCCTTACATTGCCCAGCAACAATAATTCCCTTAAATTCGGTTACCATTCCCCTTCAAGTTTCATACAACTCAATAGGTGTGCTCTACCTTAAATATCAAGCTCATAAAAAATCGAAAATGAGTAGACTCGACCTCTGATTATGTTAGAAATTGAAGGGCCTGGTGCCTTTTCGCACAACTGTGATATATATAGGGGGCTGTCTGTTCATTGGTGAGCTTGAAAATTTAGCGAAGGGTTGCTTTATATCTTGCGAATTGCATGAAACCATAAAGGGAATTTAAATGGGACCACATTTGGACATGTCTTGCGTAGGGCGTCCTTATTATTATAGATGTTCCATGCATTCCATAATGTCTATATGTTCTTCAGCTAAGTCACCATGATTCAAAACTATTAAGCTCTTGACCAGTGTTGACCTTAGCATATTTAAAATTCAACTTAATTTAAATCATTTTATGCCTTTAATTTTTACTTTTGAGTAATTATAATCTGGCTGTTCATTTAAAAGAAGTTATTTGATTATGTTTCTAGCTGAAATTCTTGAATTGGCTGGCAATGCTGCAAGAGACAACAAGAAGGCTCGCGTTACGCCACGCCATATTCTTCTTGCTATAGCCAATGATGAAGAGCTTAATAGGGTAAGATATTTTACTTCCATTATTAAAAAGTACTTGCGTATTAACTCTACCTCAGCTGAGGTTATTGGTAAAGTTGTGCAATTATGTTGTTAGCACACAGCTACTCCATTTTTCATGCACAGTTTTGTTTTAGATTCCTTGTGTCCTTGTTGTTTGCTTGATTTGTGCACCATTTTGTCGTGCTACGAAAATGTGTCAAGTGTTTCGAATTTAAATAGAATATTATACTTCAGACGAGTCAAATGCTCAAAGGATCACCGATTTTCTACAATCATTTGCCTTAAATCTCTTTTATTCAAAAATAATTAATAATAATAAAAAGTTTCTTGATTTTACAATTGAATAAATTATATGTCCTAGTTTAAACGCGCAAAGCCTATCTCTCACAGCCCCTGTCTAGTTGTACATTAATGTATATAAAAAAAAACATTATCTTTTGTGCACTCAATTGTACTTTAAATGTGTACAAACAAGCAAATGATTAAAAGAAACAAAAACAAAAATTACAATGACAATAGCACTTAAAGCAGCTTGATTGTACAAAATAATCTGACTATAAATGCAAAAAGAAAATAAAAAGTGAAGAAAGGAGATCCCGACTGACCTTCTCATCAGGGGGTCTAGCCAGCCAAGATCTCCGGAGGCGTTTCTGAAATGGACTGCCTGCTGTAAGCAGAAATGGCAGCCCACAGACCCTGACGCATCCGAAACCAAACAAAAAGGAATAAAATAAGTAAGAACGAATCAAAACAAATAAGGGATCTCCTTTTTTCACTTTTTATTTTCTTTTTGTATTTATATGTACTTTAAATGTATTATAACTTAAAAAAAAAAAACGATAAATAAATTCAACAATCATTCATTTCAAACAGCTTCTGAGAAACGTGACCATCGCTTCTGGGGGCGTTTTGCCGCGGATCGAGCCTGAGCTTCTGGCCAAAAAGAAAGGGAACAAGTTTGCTACGATGCCCTCCCCCCGCTCCAACCCCCCTTCCCCCAGCCCTGTGGTAGTGGCCAAGAAAAGCAAACCCATTTACACGTCACCTGGGACTAGGAAAAACACCAGGAAGCCAGCTGCGGTGGCTACTGGGAAAGGAAAAGGAAAGGGCAAAGTAAGTCGATATTGAAAAACTTGTTTAAACTTCTGTTAATTAGACCAGGCCTTTTTTATATTTATGACCAGTCTTTCTAGAATAAAATGTCCAAAATTTTAGTAATAATACCTTTTTATTGATAGTTTGATATTTTTTTTTTGTTATGAAATGATTTTAAGATCTTTCTTTAAAAAATCCAATTATAATTTTTTTTATTTATATTTGATTAAAAAAAGGATTATTTTAATTTGTAGGTAGTGAAATCGACCATATAATTTTGCCCGTTTCCTGGCTGGTTAATATTCTAACTTATTTAATCGTTAGAATACTTAGTTAAAGTTTAAATTGCTGTCTTTCCAGTATTAGATGCATTTAATATTAGAAACTTTTACTTACTTTTAAACTAATTTTATTTCCTTACATTTTGACTTAATCTGCTTAAAATTTTCAAATTTAAATAAGTGTGCTATCGGTTACAGAACTAGATGTTTCAGAAACTAAATAAAAAAATTAAGTATTTTATTTGAGAATTTAAAAAAGCAAAACTTAGTATTAAACTATCAATGATATTTAAATTGCTGAAATATATTATATCGACTCTTTTAGAAAAAAAAATTGCATACATGTTTTTTATAAGTCGCAACCAGGTATATCTTAATAAGTAAAAAAAGTAATAACTGCAATTTGAATCCATAACCATTTTTAGGCTGGGAAAGATAATCCTAATGCAGCTAGTGCAAGTGGTGCTTTTACAATGCTGTCCGAAAAGAAGCTCTTCCTCGGACAAAAAGTATGTCTGTTGCATTCTTTTGTTCCGTATTTTGATTGTGAAATTGGTAGAAAGTGTCTACCTGGATCTTAACTTAATGGTGAACTACATGCTGGCTATTGTTGTTTTTAATACTTCAGTTTAGAGTTTTTTTTAAATAAAAATCTAATATTTTTTTTACAATAATACCCATTAAAATGTCCTTATTTCATGATTTGTGTACAAAAAATAAAAAACGAGAGAAGAGCTTTAAAAGTCTATAAGTTATAAATTTACTTTTTGAGATCTTTCTGAAAAGCCCTTTATTTTATACTTAATTCTAAAAAAAAAAATTATTTCCTTCTCATGTTCAAAATTTAAACTAAGATTTTTAATATTTTGATTTTATATTTTAAGTTACTAATACATTTTTTAATTGAAAGATAATTTTAACTATATTCAGTTGTAGTACACTTCTGATTCTCAGTAACAGAGTAAGTATTTCCATATTTTGCATAAAGTAACTTCAGTTTTACAGTTTTTGTTGCCTATTCTTGTTCAAAATAGATTTTTAAAATAATAATTCTACTACATTTATCTCTAATTTTAACTGTAAAATTAATACGCAATAAAACCACTCTAGAAAACTAATTAAAATTATGTAGACATGTTATCTTAATCTTAGCCATTAAATGGGTAGTTAAATTAATGTTGCCTTTTTTTTCTTCAAGCTCACTGTGATACAAGGTGATATCATAAAAGTGACGGCCGATGCCCTACTTCATCCCACAAATTCTACTTTGAGTATGAATGATGATGTTGGTATGAGTTTTTTTCCTTATGTTCCATACACTTTTACTTCCATACAATGTTTCCAAAAGCCTTTAAAATCTCTATGTAGTTCCTAAGATACAAATCGAATAAAAGGCAATCAAAGCCACCTATTTCTTTACACTTGTGACTTGTTGAAATATTATTACAATTTTATTGTAGCCCTAAAGAATACATACCCCTTGATTTTTTTTTTCTAGTCTGTTTACAAATACAAATACAAAAATTCTCAACCAACAATAGGCCAGAGGCCCAGCAAGGTTGGTCCAAAATATATCTAATTCCTTTACCAGTTTCCAGTAGCTATCAAGATACTTCTTAAAATCTTCCACTTTCTTTGAATACAAAACATATTCTGGTGAAGCATTCCACTCATTGCTGACTCTATTTTAAAAATGTTTCCTTGCCTCCCTTCTAAAGCGTGATTTATTCAATTTCTGACCATGTTCTCTAGTCCGGCTATTTAAGGTAAAACCTAAGCCCCCCATGTCTCCCTGTTTAATGAACTTGAATAAGTGAATTAAATCGCCCCTTGTTCTCCTATTTTCCAGGGAATACATGTTTAAGTTTTAATCTATTATCATAATCAATACCTGATCAACCCCTAATAATTTTTGTTGCCCTATGCTGTACTTTTTCAATCAACTCTATATCTTTTCTGAGGAAGGTTTAGAAAATTATTTAATAAATTGTTTGACTTTTCATATAAATTATATTAATATTTTGATTTATTTTAATATATGGGCTAATAAGACTTAAATACATATGCATTTACAAAACTAAAATGTACAAAATGATCAAATTTCAAAACATCAAACTCCAATTTGCTATTAAATAGCAAATCTATGTTGAACAGGAGTTAAATTTTGCTATAAACAGTTAGGTATTTTATTTAGCCCCCAAGTTTATGTAATTGTTGTGCATTCTGAAATATATATGTTATGATTTTTTTTTTTTTGTTAAAGGACAAGCATTAGAGAAATCTGGAGGCAAAGAATTTCAACAAGAAGTAAAGACTTTATCTTCCAATTTGCCACTTGAAATTGGAAATGGTAAGAAAATGAATGAAAGTTCTGCTTGTGCCTATCTGTAAAATTTTTAAGCTATTGTAAGACACTTTAAGATTCTATTTTTTTTTACAAACTTACCACCTCAATATCAATCACTGTATCTGAAATTTTTTTAATTCAAATGTCACGTTATAATTTTATTACTATGTTATGTTAATGATTAAATTTTTTTATAATGAAAATGTATACATTTTAGAGAATGTTTTGTCTAATTTTTCCCATTACTTCATTTATTACAATTCATTTTTACCCTAATAGTTGTTAATATTTGCTTGAATTTACTGCATTAATCTCTTTTCTAGCTGTGATTTGCCCAGGGCACAACTTTCTTGCCAAGTATGTCATCCACTGCAACTTGCCACTGTACGGACCGGCTACTGCACCTGAGCAGATGGAAAAGGCAGTCAAGAACATCCTGACTCTGGCTGATGAGAAGAACTTGAAGTCGATTGTCATTCCCTCAATCAGCACTGGAGCGTATGTCTTTTTTTTTTGTCATTATTTTTTAAGATAATCAAGAGATTAAGACACCATTAGAAAATTTCCAAAGTATATAATATTTTTTTAAATAAAAATATTAGTTTTAATTACCGTAGGCTGGGGTAACTTTGGGACACTTTTCAAAGTCTTACGCTGTTTCTTTCTTTATTTTTTAAGTTAGGTTACTGAAAAAATTATTAATATGTAAAGCCTGAATTCCTCTAACAAAATATAATAAGAAAATAACTCTAGGAACAGGGGTATTTTATTAAAAAATATTTTAAACTGTCCCAATCTTACCCCACTAATTGGGTAAAATTGGGACAGTGCATTATTTCCATTAGAAATAGCAAGAAACATGACTTTGTACCAATATTACCCCACAATATTGTATAAGTGCATTATCTACCTAAGAAAAGACAAGATAAATGAGTGTATACCAATTGCAACGCATAATATTATATTTAAACAATGAAGTTATGATACATGTACACATAGATTGCAAATAATTACTTTTTAATACTATTAGGCTTTGGATCTTTACTGAACATACAAAAATATTATTTACACACTTCATAAAAGTTAGTTTTTGTCAGCTGAAGCCAAGAGATCACTGTACACTTGAAGCTCCTTAACTTTGAAAATTTCTCTGACTCTGTATTTCTCTCTCTCTCTCTCTCTCTTTGATTTCTCTGAAGACTGTAGCCCGACCTACGGGTTTGGTATGTTTTTCCTGGGATTTCAGATGTAGTGTATTTTTTGGTATTTTATACTTGGAGGCTGCATTTCGGATCGAGAGTGTCTTGTTCTTTATTGCTAGTAAAGCCTCTTGTAAATTTTCCTCAGTGTAATTTCTGTAGGGCCGTGTACCAAGAGCTCTTCTATAATTTCTAGGCATTTTATTGTCCGATGCAATGCTGAAAAAACAATGACTGTTGTACAAAAAAACCCTTTATACAAACTTTGGGGCTGTCCCAAAATTACCCCGTAAAGAGCTGAAAATTTCGTTTATAGGTTATATAAAGCAAAATACTTTAATAACATTGTTAATTCTATATAAGATACTTAAGAAGATGTTTGGTATTGTGTATACGTACTTGAAAGTGATCTGAAGTTCACAGTTCTTGAGGCAGAAGAGAAAGTTTCATCAAAACAAGAATTTTGTTAAAAACAATGGCAAGAAATAAAACTTGGCTGTCACAACGTGGTAGTAAACTAACTCTGAAAACTGCCGCCAGTTAGCGGCTCGGTACAGGACTAAACGAAGGTTTGCAGATTGAACCTACGCAATGTGTCCCTCAGGGAATCCTGCAAACTAAAATTAACCTGTTGTCCCAATATTACCCACCCAGTCCCAAAGTTACCCCATCCTACGTTTTTTTTTTAAATTTTTTTAAAATATATATATTTTTAATTTTCAAACTATATGCTTTTAAAAGCATTTTCCTAGTCCGTTATCTCTATTTACTTTAACTGTAAAGTAAAATATACTATTGTAAATAATGATAAACTTTAATATTGCCATTCGTTGGTTCATAAAGTATGAATTTTAGATTTTAAATTAGTTAAAGAAATTTAGTATAGCACATTAACATGCATACTTTTTATTACAATCGTTCACCAATTCATTTAAATATTTAAACTTTCATTTATTTTAGTTGTACAGTCAAACCTAAACCCTGACAAGTTGCTTTTTGACTAGCATTGTTATGTCCAGTGCTTGACGATAAGTGTTCATTGTCCTTTTTGCACTTTTTTTGTGTTCATTTTTAATCATTGGTTTTTTATTAGACAAGCCTAATTGCTTTGCCCTGGGGTCTCTCCTACGGGTTTTCCACATTATTTCTATATGGATAATTTAAGTTTACTTTTAAAAGTAACAAACGCTCTCCCATTTTGGGGTATCTTAGATGGAGAAGTAAGGATGCTTCGCGTCGCTGCTCCATATTGTTAATTCAATCTCTGAAACCTAAATACTTCAATTTCCCATTTAATTGGAAATTCAACAATAACTGATTTTAAATGCAGGAGAGATATTATTTTCAAGATAAAAGTTGGTAGATAAAAAGTAATTTTATTTTAGCTTTTATAAACGCATGATTTTTTTTTTAATGTTTGAGTCATGGAGTTTTTGAGAATAACAAGTTTTAAAAAGACAGATTTGACTGTATAGTTTTCGAAGGATTAGACATTTTCAAATATGTATATTTTTGAAAAATTAGACTGGATCAACTGTGTATTTTAGTAGGATTATTTTAATCTTATTAATGTTAATACCCTACTCTATGTATTTGTAACACCCTTTTTCCTTTTGTTAGTTCCTCCTTTCCCAAGCAGCAGGCTGCCCATCTTATCCTCAAGGGAATCTCCAACTACTTTGTGAACTGCATGTCTAGCACCCTGAAGCAGATCTACTTTGTGCTGCACGACATGGAGACCATCGGAGTTTATACGAGCGAACTCGCCAAACTAGATTCATAGACAGGTATGGACTCCTATTGATAAAACTTTGCTCATCAATGCTTATCAATGCTTGGTCAAATCATCCCTTTTGAGAAACCACCGGGTCACCAGCTTTGCTGGATAAGACGGCCAGCTATCTATCCCCAAAAATGCTCTGCGGTTGTATTTCACAACCAAGCATTAAACGAAACACAACTACTTTAATAACTTTCAAACATCAACAAAACATAAAAATAAAAGGGTAGCTATTTGTAAAATTAAATCATATCGAGTAAAATTTAGAGGCAGAGGGTTTGCAAACATAGTCACGGTATATATATACAGAAACAGTCAGTTAAAGGTAGAGTGTAAAGTACAATAATTTGCATACGTATAAACTAGATCTGCCACAATACTATGCTTACTTAACTGTGTAAATGGACAAAGGTTTAAACTTGTTTTCACTGCATTAGGTTTAAATATTATCGATTACTTTTTGTAAAGTATTTTTTGAAATTGCTTAAATGTTTCTGAGGTAGATGATCTTAAATATAGACCCAAGACTTTTTAAATAGCCTTATGAAAGCACTTCAAATATGCAAGAGTATAAACTTAACCTGGTAAAAGGTTTTTTTTGAGTTTTCTTAAATTTTCAAATTAAATATAATTTACAAAAATGTGATGGTGTTGTTAGAAAAACTGACAGTTCTTATACTCCTTTTAATTACAACACAAGCTTTGAAAGCACAGTCTTCCCTTACCTTCTTGCCATCGCCTATACTCCTTGTGTAGCACTAATGTGAGGATAATTAAACTAGACTCTATTCTCAAGCTCTTAAAAACTTGTTACCCCAAACCAACCATGTAATTGCTTAAACATGGTAAAATGTAGGTTAAACCTATTAGTAAGTCTTAAAAGAATATTTAGGTATGCATTTTTTTCCTCCACGAAATTGTTTGAGTGTCACTGTTTTAATATTTTCTCTCACCCTACTTGGGTTTGAAAATCATTTGCAATTATCCTCATAGCAAAGTCTTAACGAAGGTAGAAAAGCGAAGCTCACATTGTGTTCTGTAAAACCAAAGGAGGGGGGGGGGAGAAAGTGCTTTCTAAGCTTGCATTGTAATCCGTAGGAGTATAAAGGAGTTTATACACGTGTATAATACACGTGTATAAACCTTGTATGCTATATACACTTGTTTAAAGTTTAAAAACTAGTATAAGTTATAAAAATTACGTATCTTCTTCTCCAACCAAAATTATGCAATTTTTTTAACCCTCCAGTGCATTTTCCTTCTCCTTGGGTTTTCAATATCTGTACTCTAATATATTTCAAACTAGTTTCTTGTGTGATTGTTTGAACACTTGTTTTCCTACAGTTTGTTACAAGGACTATTTTCAAGCATTGAAGAATGCCCAAGAAAGAAGTCGACAAAAATTAATTTTTACTACGGACCAAAGTATTTTGGTGTCTGATATTGTAGCTGCCTGGCAAGTAAAATTCTTTATTCTTGTGCTTCAAAAAGCAGTTTTCTGAAGAACAATTCGGTGCAAGAGTTGGCACCTTTTTTGTATTTGTTGGTCACAATTGTAATTGTGTTGTTTTCTGGTTTTGTGTTCCTGGTTTTATGTTTCATTAACCACTGGCCAGTTTTATACACAACCATTCACTTGTATGTTCAGGGTTGCCACAGTCCTTGAAAAGTGCTTGATAAAAACATTGATTTTCAAAGTCTTGAAAGTAATTGAAAAACGTTATCAACCTTAAAAAGTCCTTAGATATTTAATTGAGTTATTATCCCTTTCAGTCCCAGTGATGCCATTTGGCATCATCACTTTCAATATTTTTTTTCAAAATGTTTATGTCCCGCTATGACATCCAAACACACATCATTCGATTCTTCACACTTTGTTCTATCAGACAAAATTTTACTTTCATCTCAATAGAAGTCAGAACTACTATTTTTTTTATTTAGAAAATAGTCAACAAGCGTTTCTCATGATTTTTGATAAGTTCACTTCAGTTCCATATATTTAAAACACAATTTAAACTATTTCGGTTAAAATAATTACTAATTTTTTTTAATAATATGGTCAGATACCTTAAAATATATAACTCGAAGTGATTTGAGGTAATATATATTTTTTTATTTTGTTGTTTTCCACAGTTAAATAATTTTGGCAGTGTTTCAAAAACCATATAAAAAATTTAAATGGATTTTTTTTTTTTCAAATGGAATTCGTATATTTGACCTATAATAAGCTTATTTTGTGAATATCAGATGTTTCTGTAGTGTAGTAAATTTTTGGGACTGAAAGGGTTAAATATAAACAAAATGTTGTTTTCTAAGGTGTCGTAAATTTTAATTTTGTGGCCTTCATTATAAACACTTTTTCAATATGAATCAGTTCCTATTATATTTTTTGATTTATTGTTTATATAATCCAAGAAGACAGATCAAGTGATTTGTTAACAACTTAATGGTTATTTTATAACACATGTTTAAGTTCATTTGAAAGTTGGGGAGCTCTCATTCGTTTTCTAAATGAATTTTTTAAAACTATCATGACATTTAGGTTTTACATGTTCAAATATAGTCCTTAAAAATTTAGACATACAGTAAACTCCCGATTATCCGCGGGTGGATTATCCGCTTTGCGGACTATCCGCGGGCCAATATCCTCCCATTTTTTAGTTCAAATATAAAAATAAAAACGGGACAAATGAATTATATTTTGTTTCAAAACTTTTTGGAAGAATGCATTCCAAGAACAACGAAATCCTTTCTAGAACGACGAACACATTCAAAGAACGACGAATACATTTAACAAGAACAACGACTGTATTAAAATAAGAATGATTAAAGAAAACCTGGTGTTCGGCCAGGTGCACATCACGAACATGTTTTTTGTCAAAAAGCGTCACTTGTAAAATAAACTGCACGCCATTTTAATTGAATTGCGTTATGTGATTTCGATACTAAAGAAACTTTATAAAAACTATACTTTATAAAAAAAAAACTTTTACTTTATAAAAAGTTGCCTGGACAATTTAAGACGAACTCATTAAAAAGACTGAAAACAGATCCTCTAAAAATCAAAGCTGCTTGCTGCATGGCATAAACGAAACGACAGTAATAGACATTTTGAAGTAAGTTAATTTGCACATGCTATATACGATTACCGTAATTTACTTAATAAACCCAGAAGAAATTTTGTTTATAGACATTTTTTTTTCATTTTTGCGGATTATCCGCGAATTCGCTTATCCGCGGAAGCCGCGCCACTTAATTCCGCGGATAATCGGGAGTTTACCGTATATCCTTAAAAAGTCCTTAATTTTTTTTACGAAAAAGTGTGGCAACCCTGTATACACAACCAATCACTTTTATGTTGTTTTTGCTTATGTTGGGTGATAGTTCTTCCTTTTAAATACTCAGACATTTTCTGTTTGATATGAAATGGTTTAGTGGTTAAAAATAAAGAACCTTCTTCCAAATTTGTCTTCCATTTATGATGGATATTTGTATTTTATTGAAAACTTGACAATTATTCCTTTTTAGTTATTTCTTAAATTGGGTGATACTATTTTAACATGTTATAATTTAATTTTTTTTTCATTGAACTATTATAGTTTTTATGTATGTTTTTATTTTGTTAATTGGGAATTGAGGGGTAATTTGCAATAAAAATTGTTGCATTATGGAGTTTTCGGTTGTGCTTTTTATGTAGTTATTTTTTATGTATTGTCAATTAGCTTGCATACATATGTACTTGAAAATTAGACTGATGACACTTGGCATAGTACTAATTGTAGATTTATGCATATTATGGGAAATAATATTCTTATAATTAATATTTCTTTAAAATAAATATTGTGAATTTACTAGAAGGAGAAGTTAAGTAAAGACTTTGATGTTTTAAATTAAACTCGCAAAAAGAACCAAAATATGTAATAATCCATTACAAAAATTGTTTCTCGATTGAAAGTAATAAAATTATGACTTTCAATTTAAATCTTATTATTTTTGGCATGGTCCTACTAGGTTCAGATATGTATTCATAATTTTTACTTTCAGAGTAATATACTGTACGTCATAAAATAATAAGACATTAAGTTATAATATAAAAGGGTAGATACTTTTTTAAAAGAGTTTGTTAATTGCAAGTTTATTTTTTCAAATCATTAGTAAATGCGGGATAAGCTATTTTGTAATTCTACTAGGATTTGTGGTTATTAGAACAGTAATACTAAAATTCAAAAAATATGTACGAGTTTAAACTTGAATAATTATTATGCGACTTTTTAGTTAAAGTATTTGTTAGTTCCAATATTTAAATATGATATATATGATACTTTAAAAAAAATGGCAGCTATTGAAAATTCTTATTGACTTTTTACATTTTTGTAACTCTGAAGTAGAAGTTTTGAAAACAAAGTTGTTAGATGTGAAATTGTATATTTGGATAAAAATCTTTGATAAAATGTCATTCATTATGTTTATATTTTGATCTAAGATGCTTTTTCTCTTGTTTGTGTTTTAGTTAGTTATTTCTTTTACAAATTATATAGTTTTTCTAGTGATTTTCTTCTACATTACTGTGATTCCTATAAAAATTCTCTTTCTAGATAAACTTGAATGATTGTTATCAACATTTTTCAAAATTTGTTAAATAATAGGTTTTGATAGAATTTTGAAATTGTTATACATATTTTTACAAATTATGGGAGGAAAATAACTTTTTGTTGTTGATACTTTATGCAATTTTTCTGTCTTGTGTATTCAAATTACATTTTCATTTCATTTGTATAGGGTTCTTATTCTTTCAGTGATTTTTAAGAAACTGAAATTTGCTTGGTTTAATATTGTAGTTCGTAAAAGTCTTTATAATTTAGCTCAGTATGTGAAACAAATTCTATTTAAATTTATTCTAATTTGTATTTAATTGTAATTCCTGTACATACTTATTCCAGATTATTAATATCACAATATTAATGATCTGAATAAGTATGTATAACACAAAATCAAACTATTTTTAAGAGGGAATAGGCGCAGTGGATTGCGGGTCCCCAAAGCAAAAGTGCATCAGTGTTAATCCAATGGAGAAAAAACTATTTTCTCTGCCACATTTCTCTGGCTGTATTGAATATTTTTACAATTAAATTTTGTATGTGATAAATATAGTTCACTTACAGAACCCGACTATCTCACTTTTTGAAATTGGTTCGATTTTATTTTTAATTTTGAAAAAATAATTTTACCAAAAGGATTCGGAGAAATTTTAAAAAGTGGATTATTGAAACCTGTACGTTATCTACATTTATTATTTAAAAATAACAATGTTTGCAAAAATATTCAATAAAACCGGAGAAATGTGGCAGAGAAAATATTTTTTCCCATTGGATTAACAATGAGGCACTTGACTTTGGAGACCCCCTGTCCAGCGCGCTCGTTCCCCCTTAAATGCTTGTTCAATAAAGAACTGTTACTTTAATTTAACAATATTTCATTCTAAAAGTCCTTAAAAAGGTATTTAATCCTAAAAAGTTAGGATGATGAACCCAGTTAGTTCATTGATAAAATTTCACTGACTATTGTTCCTTTATTGATGCCAAAAAAAATTCCTAAATTTTACTGTGGATAACTAGTCACTATCTTTTAAAAGTTTAGGTGAATGGTACTGGTACCAGCCAGGGTTGCTTTTTGCAGATGATTGGTGATAGTTTTGTTAAGGTAGGCGAATACCCAAAATTCTAAAATTTTTACTCTTACTTAAATATTTTCCAATTTTGGCATAGTGATTTCAAATATAATGAGCAATGCTTTTTAGGCAATTTTTTTATTTATTTTAAACGGTGTTATTAACCTAAAAAAAAGTGGGTTATGCCAACACTTGTAGTATAAAAAGTTTTACATTAATTTACCTGAAATTTTTTACAGATGCTATTTCAATATATATCTGTGCTATAAGCCTCTAACATCTGGTACAAATATAGTAGTTTTTTTTTTAATGTTCAATCTGGTACAAATATAGTAGTTTTTTTTAATGTAATCGAAAAAAACTTTTTTTTTAGTTAAATTCATGACATTTTTCTTAATAACTTCTTTTCTTGTAATTTGTATGTAACTCTAGAGGGTCATTGCATGTATCAGTTCAAAACGGCGAATCTAACACATAATTAATGTTTATTACAGGAAAATTCAATGTGGTAGACTTGTTAGCGTAAACCTCTTTTTTTAGTAAAAAAACACCGTTTAAAATAAATAAATTATATTTAAATAAAAAAAAAGCCTAAATATCATTGCTCATTATATTTGAAATCACTATGCCGAATTTGGAAAAAATTAAAGTAATAGTAAAAATTTTAGAATTTTGGGGAATTTTAGGTATTCGCCTACCTTAAATCTTTGTTTAAATTTGTAGTCGTAGTGGGCAATAAGAGTTTTTGAGCTTGTGTGCAATCTTTTTGACTTCCCCTGTTGTACATAAGAACATCGGAACCATGGATGCAAGTGGTTTTACGGTATTTTTAAAAGGTACTGGTATTTCATATGTACATTTTACTGCCTTTTATACGGATGTGTGAACTGCCCTTTTTTTACAAACAAAATGTCAACTTCAAAATAAAAATTATTATTTTTTACTCTATTTGGGTGTAGGAAGAAAGTTATTGACCTTTTCAGTCCCAGTGATGCTATTTGGCATCATGTTTCTGATCATAGTTTTAAAAAAATAATAAGGCTGACATCTATCGGTATTCATGCCACAGGTCGGGGCATAGAATCCCGATTGGACGAATTTGACCCACCTATCATTCCTTAAGTGGGCGATAAAATTAGGTACCAATCATGCTTCGGAACTAAACACTGGGGATTCTGTGTGAGGCTGACCACCTTACCGGGACATATGCCTAGCACCCCAGAGCCCTAGGTCACGAAAGCTGAAATGGGCACGGCAGGCCTTGGCCTACTAATAGGCTGTTGTGCGGAAGAGTTTAGTCTATTGGGATTGATAAAAAATATGTTCCAATAGAAAAAAGTTTTAAAAATCGACTGATGTGCTTTTTGATAATTATTAAAAATGGCTACAGACGATCATAAAAAAATTTCTAAAATGATTATGCCAAATTGTCATTGGGACTGAAAGGGTTAAAATAGCATTTTGTTCCATTTTCTTAATTAGCGAAGTTTGACATTTAAAAATGAATGGTCTACATAGACCAACATGATAGTGTGTCATTAAACACTTTTATTATCACATGACTTTATTCAATAAGACCCTAATTGTAATAAATTAGTAACTACAAATTAGTGTTACTTATGAAATAAGTAAAGTGCTACCTAACATTGTGTATTCTAAATTGTGCTGATTTTAGTAAATGAGCAATTCATTCTGGTAAAATTAGTAAGACATGATTTTTTGAAAGATACAATAAAGCATTTGTTAAACGATGGGAGCAAATCTGTATTTTTAAACTTTGAAGTCATTTTACTAATGATATTGTTGTTTTATTATGAAATTCCTATACATTTAATTGTTTGTTTGAAAATATACGACTTTGAGCCAAAATGTAGTGAAAAGTAAGATCTTTTCATTCTTTTAGATATTTTATATTTCTTAAAATGACAAAAACTTGCTGTGTTTGTGTATACATTTTAAAACTCTCTTACTTAGCAAAAAAAAGTAGTTATTACATTCTGTTGACATATCATTGATATAGTTGTTTAGTGATTGTAATGACAATAAACTATTATTGTGAAACTGCAGTTTTTTGTTTGTGATTCCAGCTATTTGTCGTTGTATAATGTACAGGGTGAGGCAAATAAAAGTGACCACGGTCTAGAGATAGGAATACGTTGAAATGCTTGGCGGGAAAAACTCTTGAAGCCGCCTGAAACCTGTTTTTGCATTGGTTGGATCAGATTAGCTTCACATTAGAGCTACTCATAGGCTAGTGGCGAGTTCAGATCCAAGTTCGTATTGTATGAAGACGTGTCATGATGCAAATTTTGTGTCTTGCAATCAATTTAGCGAGTTTTGTATTAACAAAAACAAAAAGGTCATATTCTGTAGGATAAATAATGACCGAAATAATCACTTGTGGGAACTTTTCTTGATCAGCTCTACAAACCTTTTTTATATTTCATTTCAACTAGCATCTCAAACCATAGCGTAGTTGCCGGCAAATAAGTCGCCAAGCGTTTGTTTGGGCTTAACCCTTTCAGTCCCAGTGATGCCATTTGGCATCATCACTTTCAATATTTTTTTTTAAATGTTTATGTCCCGCTATGACATCCAAACACACATCGTTCCATTCTTCACACTTTGCTCTATCAGACAAAATTTTACTTTAATCTCAATAGAAGTCAGAACTACTATTTTTTTTATTTAGAAAATAGCAGAGACATAACATAGAGTGGACTGCGCATTAATAGTAAAGCAGCTTAGGGATGGAAAACCAAAACCGGTTTTCAAAAAACCGGTGGTCCCAGTTTTGACTGAAACCGGTTTTTTTGTATGAGGCCCTTTGGAACAGAAAACCGGTTTTTTAGGGAAAAACCAATGGAAAATGGAAAACCGGTTTTTTCTGGAAAACCGCCATCCCTTGCAGATTAGCATTATGTCCTAAACATCATAAATCGCCAAGAGGGGAAAGGTTGCTACATATGGCAACTTAACGCTACCGTTTCGTTACGAACTATTCCAAATTGTCGCCAGACCTGAATATCAGCTAGCAAACCGAAGTGGAGACTACCATCAATACCCAAGTCACGTGGGTTTCTACCAATCACGGCAGCTTGAATTTTTTTTAATGTTTTTGCAGACGATTTTTTGAGCCTTGTTGGTATTTTTCTCTTTTGGCTTTTATAATAAATATTTAATTACATTCTTTTAATCTCTGAGCATGTTAACAATCGTGAATGTTGTACTTTAATTCAGTAACGTTTTGTGCAAGATGCCAAATGCTTGTGAATTCCTAATTGTAAAGAGGGGTATAAAAAAGGATTAGTCACACTTCACGGGTAAAATTTATTTAGTTCTGCATACTTTAAGTAATGTGTTCTTCATAAACTATAATTTCTATCTAGGGAATTCATTCTTAAAGCTCTTTTATACTGAAGAATCATATCCATGATTAAATCAACGTTGTTAGAACTCTAATTACAATTAATATTTTGGGCCAAGTCAATTAAATTAATGGTCTGAACATTAGACAGCTTAGAAGTAGAATATTTTTTTACAATTTGGTCAGAATGAAACCTGTTTTTGCAATCGTGTTTGAGTTATTTATATTTAAAAAGTAGAACATTTGCTGAATTTGGAATATATTGATGTGTTTTAGAAAGTTTATTTATTCCAGGTGAAATAAAGGATGAAGCAATATTTCAACAAAAAAAAATGATTTTTTTTTTAAATCGGACCGTTAGAACGAAAGTTATAGAGACGGCAGAAAATGTTTACCATGTCAATTACCAACTTATATTACAGCAACACTCTACATAAACCTACTAATGTTCTTTTAAATTAATTTTTAATAAAGAGTCCACATTCAATTGTTCAAGTAATCTTAAATAGACTCACAAAATCAAAGAAATAATCTGATATCTATTAAGAGGATCTTAAAATACTAGCGATTCATCCTTGCTCCTTTCCAAGCTTCTTTATCATAACATTAGATTGTCGGCCTCTGTGTTCAGGTCGTTGTGGAAAAACTTGCCAAATGGTAAACTCGCCATAGATGCGAGCCAAATGCGACACAGTCATGTGACTGTGTAAGTTAGATGTTTAGGACACTTTAGGTTTGCCAATGCGCAGTCCACTCTATGTTATGTCTCTGGAAAATAGTCAACAAGCGTTTCTCCTGATTTTTGATAAGTTCACTTCAGTTCTACATATTAAAAACACAATTTAAACTATTTCTGTTAAAATAATTACTAAATTTTTTTAATAATATGGTCAGATACCTTAAAAAATATAACTCGAAGTGTTTTTAGGTAATATATATATTTTTATTTTGTTGTTTTCCACAGTTAAAGAATTTTGGCATTGTTTCAAAACCGTATTAAAAATTTTAATGGATTTTTTTTTTCTTGTGGAATTCGTATATTTGACCTAAAATAAGCTTATTTTGTGAATATCAGATGTATCTGTAGTGTAGTAAATTTTTGGGACTGAAAGGGTTAATATTGAAGCGACCAATTGCTTCAGTTAGCAATCCTGTTTTTGTATTGGTTTTTGACTTGGCATTATTTTTGTCGTATTCTTATCTCTACGTTGGGGCCACTTTTATTTGCCTCACCCTGTATAAGTTCGTTGAAAGTGTTCTGATTAGCAGTAAGAAAAGGGAGATGGATCGGAAAAGCATACTTCCCTTACGTATGTGGTTGTCTAGGTAAAAAGCATGTTCGTCGCTGTTCTAAACCTACCTTGTTTGAGGCTCTGCTGTGAAAGTAATTACAATTGAAGAGTACACGGGAAAAACCGATTGATTTTGTAGAGAAGTTTCCTTAGGCAGGCCACTTTGGCGATGATAGCGAGTAATCGCCTAAACTTGTGCAAGGAAACCAGTTCCTACCACAGAGATCATAGTTAGAGTAATAGAGTGGCAGATCACGTGACCTCCAATGCTAACGACGGGACATGCAGGAACTCCCAGAAGAGCCCCAATGAAGCCAGTGCTGTAGGTCGCGTGATCTTCCACTCTAATAACTTAAACTACTATTTCTGGGGTTCCTAGCTACCAAGATTCAGGCGATTGACGATCCTGGCGCTTGGACCAAGCGAACAAGAAAGAGAGAAATTGGTTTTCTGCCGCCAATATTCGCCAAGCAGACGTCCAATTGCGGGCGTCCGCCTAATAAATCAATCGGTTCTTCCCGTGTACTCTTCAATTGCTTTCCCTATACCAAGTAGGATGGAGGGAAAAACACAACTAGCGACGCTCACGCTGTGTCCTGGAAAATTACAATATCCCTCGTGCAGCTCTATCCCGATAATTTTCACCCTAACCTGGAAAATAACTTGAAGAGTATTAGAGATTAAAAAATGTTTTTGAAGCTTTCGTTGGAATCGTATAGACTACAGTCACGAAAGGATCTACTATATAAATGTTATGTTATAATAACAATTAGTTAGGTCCCGCGATCGAGTCTCGGTACCACTGAATGCCCACCGAGTATAAGCGGAGTACGTGCTCGTTAAATCTGTTGGGTCCGAAAGTCCTGTGGGCGGTCATTGCGCAGTTTCCCATGGGTACAGGTCCCTGGAGAAAATTTCCCTCCCCTTCAGGGACATCTGTCATTTGTGTATGTGTGTGTCTTGTGTTGTCCTACTTGACGATGGTTTATAAGCGGGTCCTTGCGACCAAGCACACAAGCCTGAAAATATATGTCTACCAACCAACCAAAAGAGTTATCACCAACTATAACTTCTAATCATAATAATAATAGTAACGGTAAATTATGACGCCCGTCACCAATAGCAATCATGTAGTTCTAGTGCGACGATAATTTATCCCAACCCCCTCCCCTCCCCTCCAGGTAAAATAATACGCCCTTCCTCACCCCAAAACCGCCCAGACAGCGATCTCTCGCCAAACCTGGCTCCCTTCCCGCAAAAAGCAGGGCCGGCCGGCGGGGGTGCGGCCCTGCTTCTTCCCAGCCGCCCGCCGCGCGGGGCCCGCACTTGACCCGCAAAGGGCCACGCCCAGGGGCCGTGAGAAGAAGCAGGGCCCCGTCTCATCAGGTTCCTTTTGTGCGCCCGCTGTTTGTTCTTCTCCGGCCCCGTGTTTGTTTTCGGGCGCTTTTCTCGACAAAGACTTGTGATGAGGAGGTGTGGTAAACCTAGCACCCAAGTCACGTGGGGTGTTTGACGGTATTTTGACTTCGTGGCGGGGTTCTGCTTCTGCTAGATAAGACGCTGAAATGTAATTAATTAATCTTCTGATTTTGTATATTTTATTTATGTCAGAGTTGCACTCATTGTTACACTGCTGGTGCCTTTCGCTGATTATAAAAACACTACGTAGACATTTGAAAACAAAATTTTCTTCGACTTTTTTATATCTATATCTAGAATTACAGCAAAATGTTTTATAAATATATAAAATCTGAAATGTGTTTTTTTTCTTCACGAAAACTTTTAAATAGAAATTAGAATTCAACTTTTTTAAGGGTGCCTTACAGACTATCTTTCACCGTTATTGTCGACTTTGGTTCTAAAATATGACGCCCGTCGCCAAAAGCCCTAGTGTAGCTCTAGTGCGACGATATTACAGACTAAACAAAACTTCACCTGATTGATATAAGTTAATGTATTGGAACTGTTAGTTTTTCTGATAATACTCTAAAATAATGCTGCATTGCAATCTGCATACATTTGTATTACCATATAACATTGCTTATAATCGTACATGATCACGTTTCCTTCCAGGTTTTGGCTCGTGACTTGACTGTGGTTCTAAATTACGTCGCCAATAGCATAGCCCTCGCGTAGCTCTAGTGGGACGATAATTCAAACTTATCCACGTTTCCTTCCGCCAACGACAATGATAACTCGCCAAATCCATTAACCTTGCTGTCCAAACCCAAAGATTCATCTTCGCACTCTTCCCAACTGATTCCTATAAGCATCAGTATTTCAGTTCTCAGTAAATTTCGTCGATGTCTTGGGTTCTCTTCACTCGAGTTTCACACTAATCGGTTGCGTCAGCGGGGCGTACGAAAGAAGCAGATTAAACGGGGGTGGGTATTTGTATCTCTTTTGTAGGATCCTGTTGCGGTGAGGATTAGCAACTCCTCTTTCTGAAGATTAGGGTTGGGGAGCCCAGTCGGTTAGGCACTCGCCTAGCATGCGAAAGGTCCCAGGTTCGGGTCAGGGCATCGTCAAAATAACTGCTGACCTACAACAGCCCGTTTAGCCAAAAAGGTCCGACGAATAATACCCCGTGTGGAGGAAGTGCACGTTAAATATCCTTCAAAGTAATAACGCTGCGTACGATGTCGCCTTTAACGGTTGCGTTGGGTGCCTATTCACTATTCAGGTGTTGGCTCGTCACTTGACTGTGGTTCTAAAATACGACGCACGTCGCCAATAGTCCTCGTGTGGCTCTAGTGCGACGATAATTCAAACCTAATATTTCTGAAGATTGGACAGACAGGATTACCGTCGCACTAGAGCTACACGAGGAGTATTGGTGACGGGCGTCATAATTTGGAACCACAAGTCAAGTGACGGGGGACACCTGACGCTTAATAACAGAAACCTTCTCTAGTGGTTTAGTTGACTTTGAATTATCATCGCAGTATAGCTACTGGTGACGGGAGTCATAATTTGGAACCACAAGTCAAGTGACGAGCCGCAACTGAGTGGGCATCCAACGCAACCATTAAGGACGACATCGTATGCAGCGTTAGGACTTTGAATGATATTTAACGTGCTCTCCCTCCAGACGTGGTATTATTCGTCGGACATTTTTGGCTGCATAGGGGCACTGGGCTCCCCAGCCCTCCTTCTTTAATGACTCTAGAATTTTCAGTGCCAAGTTAAAGCCTCCTACACTGGTGGAAAAATGTTTAAGAAGACACGGGAAAAACACTATTTTTGCGTAATTAATTATGTTAATCATATATATGTAAACGAAAACTAACTCATATACAGTTTTAATGAGTTGAGATCAAAAAAGTTTTTTAAAAGATTAAAAACATTAAACTTGAAAAATTTGTATGACTAAAAGGTTGGAAAAAAGTATAAGGTAAGGACACAGGTTTTTTGACGACTTAAACTAAAATTTGCATAAGTTTCTGACGTTGTAAGACTGCTCCGCAGTTAAAGGAATAAGTTTAAGTATATAATCACTTTCCTTGGCCTTATTTGACTGACACTGACGTTTTGTCAAGCTTTTGAAAATGCCAAAGTCTGCACACCTTTCGGAGTCTGAGAAGGGTAAAATATTGGCTTTCAGAGAATGTGGTCTGAGTGGACGTGAAATATCTGCTAGGATAAATAGGTCAAAGACCGTTGTCAACAACTTATTGAAAAACCCGGAACAGTACGACCAGAGGAAGCGTTCAGGTAGGCCACCAGCTTTAACTACTCGTCAAACGAGAGCTGTTGAAAGAAGAGCTTGTTTGAAAAAACAAACTTCCAATCGTATTAAGGAAGAACTGCAGTTGCCATGTAGTCGAACTGTTTGCAACGTTTTAAGCAACGATCCAAACGTGCAATTTTCCAAACTCAAATCAAGGCCTCCTCTCTCAGAGCAACGTAAAATAAACAGAGTAGATTTTGCCAAAAACATGTTGCTTTTGGTTCTAAATGGCAAGATGTTGTATTTTCGGATGAAAACAGGTTCAATTTAGAAGGGCCCGATGGTATGCGGTACTTTTGGAATGATCTTCGCCATGAGCCGCAAATTTTCTCGAAACGCCAATTTGGAGGAGGGGGAGTTATGGTGTGGGCAGGGGATTTGCTGCTAACGGAACAACTCCAATTGTGTTTTTGGACAAAAAGGTTAATTCGTCAGCTTATCAAGACGTGTTAGCCGAAAATTTACTGCCCGTTGCTCCCCTTATCACACCTGGAGACGATTTTTTTTCAACAAGACAATGCTACAATTCCTGTGTCCAGTGCTTCAAAATCGTGGTTTGATGCCATTTTTTTAAGTTATTGGACTGGCCATCCAAAAGCCTTGACCCTAACCATATAGAAAATTTGTGGGGCATTTTGTGTCGTGAAATTTACAGAGATGGCAAACAATACGATTGCAAATCCAACTTGATTTCTGCGATTGAATGCGCATGGGAAAACCTTCCAAAACAAACTCATCAAACACTTTCTGAGTCCCTGACAGCACGGCTGATTAAGATAATTGAAAATAAGGGCAACTTTCTTAATAATTAATTGTTGCATGCCTTTTTTTACCTTTGTCCTTATACTTTTTTCCACATTAGTCTGTACATATTTTTTTGAAACGTCATATTTTGAAATAATTTCCTTTTTATTTATTATTTGCAATACACGAGTTGTTGTAGATTGTATTTTATGTATTCAGTGTGAAAAGTTATATGGATTAATTAAAAATTTATAGAATTATTTAGTTTTATAGACTGTCCTTAAACTTTTTTCCACCAGTGTATGTAGGCTAACTTTCATTTTCAGTCACACCTCTCGTTCATATTTGCTTAAGGGGTCTAAGGAGTCTTAAAAATGTGCAAAGAAGGAACTACAAAGTATAGTTTGATCTGTCATGTAATTTTTTAACTACTCAATATACAAGTATAATTTCTTTATATGTAATTCTACAAGATTTATTTATTATAAAACAAATTTTAAAATTTATGAAACTTTAGCCAAGACTAAAATAAACGATATTAAACATAAAGCTATTTTAACACATTGTGATTAGGCTTGCGCGGCAAATTTTGTGGTCAAAATTGAAAAAATGACCAAGAAAATTACTTTATATTGTACAAATATGTACAAACTAGGACTTATACCTAAATTCTCAGCTCAATTTTAATTAGAAATTATTTTAAGAACTTTTTTCTAAAAAAATTAATAAAAATTTTTAAATTTTGATTTTAAATAATTTCTAATTAAAATTGAGCTTAGAATTTAGGTATAAGTCCAAGTTTGTACAATACAAAGTAATTTTCTTGGTAATTTTTTCAATTTTGACCTCAAAATTTGCCGCGCAAGCCTAATCACAATGTGTTAAAATAGCTTTATGTTTAATATCATTTATTTTAGTTTTGGCTAAAGTTTCATAAATTTTAAAATTTGTTTTATAATAAATAAATCTTGTAGAATTACATATAAAAAATTATACTTGTATATTGAGTAGTTAAAAAATTACATGACAGATCAAACTATACTTTGTAGTTCCTTCTTTGCACATTTTTAAGACTCCTTAGACCCCTTAAGATATTTATTGATGTAAAGAAGGGATGGACGTTCTCTTGTTTAAAAGATGGCAGGACAGCGATGTTTTAAAATGAAACAAAATTGAGCAGCAAAAAAAAATTACTGCATATTTTGAGAAATAAATAAAACTTTGCTAGTAGGAATTTATTTATTATTTCTTTCTTTCGGCGTTTATACGTGCATTTCATATAAAAGCATTTAAGGGGTCACAGGAGTCTTAAAAATGTGCAAAGAAGATACTACATAGTATAGTTTGATCTCTCTTGTAATTTTTTAACTACTCAATAAATGAGTATAATTTTTTTATATGTAATTCTACAAGATTTATTTATTATAAAACAAGTTTTAAAATTTATGAAACTTTAGCCAAAACTAAAATAAATGATATTAAACATGAAGGTACTTGAACACACTGTGATTAGGCTTGCGCGGCAAATTGTGAGGTCAAAATTGAAAAAATGACCAAGTAAATGACTTATATTGTACAAATATGTACAAACTAGGACTTATACCTAAATTCTCAGCTCAATTTTAATTAGAAATTATTTTAAGAACTTTTTTCTAAAAAAATTAATAAAAAATTAAAAATTTTGTTTTAAAATTTTAAAACAAAATAATTTCTAATTAAAATTGAGCTGAGAATTTAGGTCTAAGTCTTTGTTTGTACATATTTGTACAATATAAAGTCATTTTCTTATTCATTTTTTCAATTTTGACCTCACAATTTGCCGCGCAAGCCTAATCACAGTGTGTTCAAGTACCTTCATGTTTAATATCATTTATTTTAGTTTTGGCTAAAGTTTCATAAATTTTAAAACTTGTTTTATAATAAATAAATCTTGTAGAATTACAAATAAAAAAATTATACTTATGCATTGAGTAGTTCAAAAATGACATGAAAGATCAAACTATGTTTTGTAGTATCTTCTTTGCACATTTTTAAGACTCCTGTGACCCCTTAAAAACCACCTCGAGAATTTTGGTTAAGACGAATTTCGGATAACTGGGATTCGGATAATCGGTACTTAACTGTATTTCTGTTTCTGTTTGAGAAAGTTTGCAAGAGTTGTCTTACACCATCTACCAAACAAAATCATATCAAAAGTTTGCCACAAATACGTTAAGTAAATTGTTAAAAAAAAAAACACCGTTTCAAGATAATAGACGCATCTAAAATTCCTCAAGTGAAAAATCAGAGGCAGCAAACAATACATCGGTTGCTATACACCTGCCTGAGAAAGTTTTCAAACATTTGTAAAATAAACTTATCAAATGCTGTGGTAAGATTACGAGTTGTCCAATATCCATCAACCAAACACCAAAGTTTGCCACAAATACGTTAAGTGAAGTGTTTATAAAAAACCAACCATTACAAGATAATAAAAGCATCTAATTCTTCCTCGATGTTCTAAAGCAGGCCCGGGTGGGGGAGGAAGTAAAGCACAGCAATAATCTCTGTAGAGTTCTCACGCTGTCTGGGGAGGCGGCTTTTGTACTCTGAATTCATTCCTGAAAGCGCCTACCGTTTATAGACAAGGGGTCAGCGGGGTCGCCAATTTAATGAAACACGTCCTTCAGATCCCGTGGTTCCGGGATGCGATGGACGCCGCCAACAGGTTGGCCAATCCGTCGCCAAATGGGTATCTGATGTGCTTGTTAGGGTGCCAGTTAACATGGGAAAATGTTTTATGATATTTGAGAAAAAAATTATATTTGAAATTTTGTGGTATTGTTACTTGTAGATTGGTTCCAAGCTGTCACAAATGGTCCTGGATAGCCAATATTCAGTTTTTTTTTTAAATGAATCTATAACGGGGCCACTTTTTTGTTGACTAGGGACAGAGAGACATTTTCTTTTGTAGCATTACCTAAGCATTCTCACTACGAATTTTTACGCTCAGATTACAATTAGTTCTAGCTCTCTGTGGATAGTGTTACTTCGATAATTTTAAAAAAAAACTATCACTTAGCTGTTTGTTAACCATAGTTCAAAAATACGTATAAAGATGTATTAAGCGCATTACTTCCAACCTTTTATTTTAAGTCAAAAGAAATTTAATCGGTCAATAATAACCATCAAATTTTATAACAGTCTGTTAAAGTAACAGCACGAACCAAAACGAAACCTTAGACAGTAAAAAATATTTTTGACAACGAGCCTTAAACCGTCTCTATATGTGCATCCAAAGTTAGGTGCTAACGTGTCATGTACTGCTATGCAATTCGTATGGCGCTCGCTTTACTCGAATACAACACAAAACCTCCTACAGCGAATAGATTAAACAAAACAAATCTATAAAGTGACAGCACGAAACAAAACGAAGCCTTATACCGTAAAAAATACTTTTGACAACAAGCCTTAAACTGTATCCTATATGCACCCAAAGTTGGGTGCTATGTCATGTACTGCCATGCAATACGGATATGGTGCTCTACTCGAATACAACACAAAATCGTCCACATCGAATGGATTGAAGTAGGGCAGACCCATCGAGTGTCTGGTAATTTCAAAACTTCGTGGGCCTGATTAAAAAATAGAAAAAAACAGGGAACGTGCAAACTTTCCCAAGCATCTTCGGACGTAGCCCCGGAACCACCTACCTCCACGTGTTCAAACACTCCGCAAATTGCGCCAAGTTACCGAAATGTGTTTCTGTAAAACAATGTTACAAAGGGTCCAAGAATGCTCGAGCTCCTTCCCACGCTCGCTGAGTGGTTGCGTTTGGAGAAGCCCCCATGCAGGCAGGGCCATTATGGTTGGGCGACCTTCGAGGCATATACAACAAGCTTTTTAACACTACTTGCGTTTGTTTGGACTTGTTGCCTTACACTTTAAAAAGAAGTCGTCTGTTTGTAATGGGCGAGACTGACTGCATTGTTACCTTTTGTTGAAAATAAAACGATGGCGAGATAATCGCGAGGCCTGGAATTTCTTGTTGGATTGAGTTGACGTTGATTAGAGCTACCTACGTACTGGGTTGTTGGTGAGGAAAATTCCCACAAGTGACCACATTGGTAAAGCACCCAGTACACTAGGCGCGTTTACATGAGCCATCGAATACATGGAATGGCGAAATCCCCATTAGGGGAAAAAGAGGTCGAGCGCAGGATTTCTAACCCAAATGATAGTTTGTGACCGAATCCATGGTATGAAACATCAAACCCTCCTTCATTGGACCCTCCTTCATTGGACCCTCCTTCATTGGGAAACTCCCCAATGAACCCTGCAATTCCGGTTTTGTCTGGGAGAAAATCCCCAAGAGGGAAAAATTGCTGAGTTTGCTCTTCAATCCATGGATTCAATGGCTCATGTAAACGCGCCTACTGCAAGCTGCATAACCATCACAGATATCAGGATTTTAAACCAATATAGGTAAAACGTGCACAAAACCAGGGCCTGATCCCCGAATAGGCCGGGGAAACCCAAGCTACCTCTCCAAAAGTTACCCTTCTGCTCTTTTTTTACCCCAAAATCTACCGTAAAAAACTGGGCTGTTGCCTATTTATTTACCAAATTTGATGTAACCAATTTTTTACGAGAACAAAAATTCCATTGTCTAAGTTATTTTATGGTTAAATGAGCCTTTAGGCCCATTAGTTGCCCCTGGGTACGCTTCAATGGGAACCCCAAATCAAAAGCAATCTTCCCTTACACTATAAAATCTTTATCAGACCCTGCTGTAGCACAACAATTTTGGCCAATGTTGCATGAGTATCGACCAAACTTGGAAAATATTGGATGAAATGGATCATTTTATACCGATTTTAATCGGATTTCTCCTTTATTTGAAGTTTCATACCGGAAATTACGAAAGTGCAATATTTAATTTGCTGCAATCTTATAGTAGTTTGCAAGTGTAAAAGGCACACAAATATTATGTTTCTCAATATTTTTCAATCAAGAGTTTTGGGTTGTAAATTTTTGTTCGTATAATATTCAAACCAATATTGCCCAACGTCGGTAAAACGTGGTCCATTATGCATTGTGCGATGGGTATGAGCCGAGATTGGCCAATACTGCTGTGCTACCAGGGGCACTGCACAAACCTCAAACAAGCTGAGTTTGTAGGAAATTTTCATTCAGTTGACGAACCTCCTTTACAAAGGGTCCAAACGCCTAAACCCCGAGGCCACGGACGCCTTTTGTACCTAAGACGTATGTGCTATTACAAGTAAAGATATTCGGTCTTCTCAATGAGTTCACAACCTCTCAGGCCATACCAGTAACACACACATCACTTTCTACTCTGCTCTTGTTCTCATAAAACATTTCCGTATCCTCAGTAGAAAATGGGCTGTTTTCAATGCAAAACAATTGAACAAACGCCTCTTTTCGTCTAGGATATAGCGATTTGATTCTGGTGGTCTCCTTATCGGAGCTCTCTCATGTGGGACGTGATCTGAGAGCCGATGAGTAGGCGAGGCTCAAATCCCTGGGAATGAGAACATCGCCAAGAAAACCCAAACCAGTCATGGAGCAATTTTTTCTTACATTATTCTATTGCACCCTTAACTTACAGGGTGTCCGGTCGACCCTGCGGCGCAATGGTTAGGGAGCTAGCCTTTTTAGACTCTGGGTACTGGTTTGAATCTCGATAAGGTTAGTTGGTTGGTAAACATATATTATTTTCAGGATTGTGTGCTTGGTCAGAGACCCGCTTATAAACCTTCGTCTAGTATGACAGACACAACACACACATACAAATACGCGACAAATGCTGCTATCTATCGCGTGAACCCGGACCGAGAAGCACTAAAGGCTACCACCTTAACCACTGCGCCGCCGGGTAGGCATCCCTATAAGGCATGGATGTTTATGTTTGTCGAGTATGTGCGGAGTACGTGCTCGTTAAATCTCTTGGGTCCGAAAGTCCTGTGGGCGGTCATTGCGCATGCGCACTTTCCCATTGGTACAGGTCCCTGTGGACTATTTCCCTACCCTTCAGGGACATACGTCTAAATTGTGGAGTTGGTGCGAGATAGATGGCAGCATCTGTCCCGTTTGTGCGTATGTTGTGCCTGTCTTACTTGAAGAGGGTTTACAAGTGGGTATATGACCATGAACACAAGTCTAAAAATATATGTCTCCCAACCAACCAAAGTCCGTAAAAGAATGTCCGAGTTTTAATGGTATATTAAGTTTATTTTATTCAAAATATAACAAAGCATACATGAAATTGAAGGAAAACTAATCTAGTTTTTCCTGTGAGCGCTCAGTGTGTGCGTCTTTAGTGATACGGCACACATCCAAACGAAAATGCAATTCTTCCCATACTGTCTGCAGCAAGTCCGTAGTAATGGAAGCAACAGTCTGCAACTGTGAAAACGATGTAGCGGTACAAGCGCATGCGCTTATCTGAAACTGTTTGAGTTATTCTTTATTCGTCGCCTTCAACCACAACTGTCGAATCATTACAGCTGATACTATTGCAATTTGAAACTCGGACATTCTTTTACGGGCCCCCTGTATGTAGATGGAGTAACTAGAAATACTTAAATTTAAGTTATCATTAGACTAAGTACTCCAGAAATCACCAATCTACTGGTAAACATCCTTTTAAAATCTTCCGATGTGAAAAGAATCTCCCTTACATATACATATCGAGCTATTTGGGAACATTTTTTAAAACCTTCCCACAAACAATTAACACGTTCATTAGTTCTGAAATTGACCTGGTTGATGGAAAAAGATTCAAATATCAGTTTTCAGCCTTTGATCAGTCATTTATTTCTATAAAAAAATGAAGTTGAACAAGGGTCAATACGATATTGGAGTTCTTAAAAAATTATTAAAAATTTTCTTCAAACTTTACAAAAAGTTGAGTAGTTAATTTTAAAGGCATTTTGCATTAAAAGCAATATTAAAACAAACTGTTAACTACACATAAGTATTATGGCCTTTTGTGTTGCATTTCTAGCACAAAAAAAAAATAGTAATTTTAGAGTTTAAGGCGTGTCTCTAGTAACTATTAAACATATTTTTTTTTTAAATTTCTTTGCAAAACAACTATTTGTTAGCATATATTTGTTTGAAACATTATGTTTAGGTTAAGAATGTACATGTAGAATTTTGCTCTTGTCTTAAGAGGTTAAAATGTGGGGATTTTGAAGTCTAAAGCATAGGGTTGTGTAACCATACGGGTCGGACCCGTCATTTAACTGCTTCATATCAGTCTCTAACCAGTTTAACCCAGACTTTAATTATGCCCAATGTCAAATATCTTCACTATTTGACGTCACGGAGATTAGAATAAGGTTAGGATGCTGCTTGGTCATCAACCTTCAAAATGCCCGTCCGTGGCCGAGTGGTTAAGGCATCAGCCTCGGGATTCAACCTTCTTAGGAGTGCGGGGGCTCGAACCCCACCTACTGCCACTCTGTTTGTTGAAAAAGAGTCGAAAAATTCAACTCGTAATGGATGGACCCGAGTGCACTGGGACAGACGTGCTCGTTAAATCTGTAGAGTACAAAGTCCCAACGGCGTCAGCGTACGATGTCGCCCGAAGTTCCGTTGGTGCCCGCTCAGGTGTCGACCTCGTCACTTGACCAGGGTTCTAAATTACGAGGCGTTATTGGCTGTGCTAAAGCTCCTAAAGGAGGCTAGAAATAGGCAGCCGGATACGATTACACTACACTACTATAGATAAAGCAGTTTTGGGACTGTGAGGCGCCCTGTGGTCAGAGTAGCGATCTACGGATCGGAAGGGTCCCGCGATCGAAACCTGGTCGCTGAAAACTCACCGAGTATATGCGGAGTACGTGCTCGTTAAATCTGTTGGGTCCGAAAGTCCTGTGGGCGGTCATTGCGCAGTTTCATACGGGTACAGGTTCCTGGAGACTATTTCCCTATCCTTCAGGGACATGTCTAAATTGTGGGGGGTGGCGCGTGATAGATGGCAGCATCTGTCACGTATATGTGTGCATGTGAGTGTGTGTTGTGACTGTCTTACTTGACGAAGGTTTATAAGCGGCTCTCTGAGCAAGCAAACAAGCCTGAAAATATATGTATATCAACCAAAAACCAGAGCAGTTTTGTTTGGGTGCATTTGAGGACTTTCAAGAGAGCTTCACTTTTTTGTCACGCCAAGCTTCTCCCGTTCATTCTTAGCTCTATGGTCCAAATGAAAAAATCAAGGGTAGAAGGGTGAGTAGAGTTGTTTAGAAATTAATTAGAATCTTTAGCGAAGCGAGTATCCAAATGTCACTGAACTTTCCGTGAATTTTTTTGTTCTTTCTTCGTTCCAAAAATAACTTCTCTTCACGGGTGGGCCGATTCATGAACAAAAAAGTATGGAGTGGTTTTTTTATTCCTTACCCCCCATTTTGATATCTTTGTTTACTTCTTAGATAAAACCATGCCTCAATTTCTTTTTAAATTTATGATTGCAGCAATTTCAGTAGAGTAAAATATCCTGCTTGATTTAAATTTAATTCCGTGTTTATAGCTAAATTGGAATTCCAAGAAGGATTTTTTTTTTCATTGAAAATAAAGCCATTATCTTTAATACCGATACCGCCAGCAATCTTTTTTCCCCCTTCAAAATAACATGTTGGGAGGTTTTGGGTTTCTGTGGGTAAACTTACTGAACGTTTTGCTCTTTTGATCCTTTTTTTATGGGAAAAAATCTAAGTTATTATTAAGTAGCTCCCTGAAATGCCCGAATTTTCATCCCGAAAAAATATATTTGTATCTTTAATACTCATACAATATGGGAAAAACACTGAAACAAAATTAACTGTATTGGAATTTAAATAATTTCAATTTTTTTAATTTTTGCCATATGGCAGAAACCAACTACAAAATCCCAGTTTTGATAAGAATGACTAGAAAACTACTTAATATAATTTAAAATTACCCTCTTGAACTATAATAATAAATGGATCCAAAATCATTTCCATATCTAATGCAACAAAACCACTGTAGACCAGAGTTATAAATCACCGTGGGGGGGGAGGGAGGGCAATAAATATAGAGATGGCCACACAATAAAAAGCAATCACTCCCGCTCGACCAACCATGTTTTAGACATTTCAGGTATTTTTCTCCTTTGATGACATATTTCATGAGAAATTGGAGGGCTCCACAAGTTGTTCAAATCAAAGTCTCGATTATATCGGCAGTAGGATTTATGCAAACACAATTTCTAAGATTTTTGTTCAGAAACAATCACAAGTGGAGTTGGACCACTATTGAAATGATCCATTCATTTCTTTTAGTTAAGATAAAAATAAGAATAGCAAGTTTCTTTCGATAAAGAATCACTGAACTGAACTGAAACTCTGGAAGGAGCATCGAATCGCTCGCCAATAGGGTCGGTGAAGCCCTGCAACTCTGTAAGAGCAACCCAACTTTTGCCGCCAACCCTATACTTTACGTGTTAAAATAGGCATTTTAAACAAACTTTTTCAATAATTTTTTAAACAGAAAATTGATATATTATTGCTTTAGGAGGTTCTTTACTTAATGAAGTTTTGGAAACATGTACTTTAAGAAAAAAGAATTGCAGGAACAATCTTTAAAACTTAAATTTATTGGAGTATCAATTTTTGGCGAGCGATAGGCCACATCCAATGCAAACTGTCAAGTCAAGTGTCAATTGTGATCGGCGAATTCATGCCAAATGTGGCACATATTCTCCTTAAATCTGTCGCCAAGTGACCCAAAAATAGGCTTCACTAGCTTATCATGTGATGCTCCTTCTCTCTCCAGAGTTTCAGTTCAGTTCAGTGTAAAGAATGAAGTTTTTTTTTCTTTAAGAGGACTCCCTTGGAATTCCACATCTAGAAAATCGTAATGTTATTCCTATGGAAAACATTCGCGAGTCAATTACCGCCACAATTTTAATAAAAGGTTACTAGCTTTTGGTATCATTGTAAGAACGAAAGGAGCAGATTTTGTAAAATTAATTTGTTTTGTGAAAATCACATATTTAGTATTTTTAGTAATTTTTTGAAGTCAGAACTTAATGCTTACTCCATTTTTTACTTACTTCAAAAATTTATTAAAAATACTAAACATGTGATTTTCACAAAACAAATTAATTTTACAAAATCTACTCCTTTCGTTCTTTACAATGATACCAAAAACTAGTCACCTTTTATTAAAATTGTGGCGGTAATTGACTTGCGAATGTTTTCCATAGGAATAACATTGCGATTTTCAAGATGTGGAATTCCAAGGGAGTCCTCTTAAAGACCACCACCATTTCGATACTTTTGTTGTTTTAGTGCCGCTCGATGCATGCCCAATTTGCTTTCGGCTATGTCTTCATTCGTACTCTATGGTCATGGGAACCTATTTTGTTTTAAAGTTTTCGAATGTATACTTTTCAGCGACTTTTTCTTTTATTTGAATTGTAAAGTCACAGAAGAGATCCTTCTTAAATTTCCCCTCCTTGGGTAATTTGAGAAAGTAAAAAAACAAATATTTATACTCTTGTTTACATTGGAACACTTTTGTAACAGGGTCTTATTTTATTTATTCCACATTTTTTTTTTTAAAGAGACTGCTGTTCGTTTGATATTTTTGTTTGTTTAGCACTGAACCTTAAATACCCAATTTGTCATCGGTAACTTCTTTGTTCTTTTAAAACAGTCATGGGAATGAATTTTGTCTTGGATTTGTTTATAAGTTTCTTCGGAACAACTTTTAGCAGGCCACCCCTTCGGAATTTTTTTTTTATCCGATTTTGTGACACACGAGAGCTGTTTCAGCTTTAAATTACCACCTTCTTCGACCATCGGAGAATGTAAAAGACCAAATATTTATAGACTTGTAGTCATGGGAATGAACCGCTTGCAGTTGGATTTATTTTCGTTACGCCTAATTCTTCTAAGCGACCACTGTCCATTTGAAGTTTGTTTTGATTTCTTGCTCCGTACATGCCAATTTTCTTCCGTTTACGTCTGTATTCGTCTTCAGCGGTCATGGGAATGGATTTTGTTTAAGGTTTGTAGACGAAAATGTTCTTATCGGCAACTTAGTAGACCACCAGCAGTATGCTTTTTGTAAGCCGATAAACACACTGTTGGCTAGGGTAATGACTTTGTACGTCATGGGAATGCCCAGAAGAATGATAAAAATCGACCTTTTCGCCTTACCCAAATTATCTTCTTCTGGACATAAAGAAAGTCGAAGACCAAACATTTCGAATTCTGTTCCGAAATAATACCATAAGATGAAATGAAGAATTCGGATAATTTTAATTCTATTCTACTGTAGGGTAGACTGACCAGTGAGTGAACAGGCCCCAGTGAATGAACATTTGGTAAATATAATTTAAAAAATAAGGATTGAAAATCATTCCACTATATGGATTGGCAACACTGACTTCCTCCCATGTAGTAGGAAGCTATCTGACAATGGGGGGTAGTGTCCTGGTCATTATATCCTGGTGTTCATTCAGTGGCGAACGTGACGCCTTAAACGTTCATTCACTGGTTAGTCTACCCTATCCGAAATCGGCAAAGTAAGAACTTACTAGCATCTCAAATGAAGACAATTAGAAAAAGAAATGAAGAGCAAATACTGTCCTCTATTGTAGCTGAAATTGGCAAAACAAGAACTTTTTAACGTCTCAAAGGAAGACAACATAAGATGAAATGAAGAATTCGGATAATTTGAATTCTACTGTATCTCAAAATGGTAAAGAAACTTACCTACATTTGAAGGAAGTATAAGAAGACACGAAGATAATACGGATATTTAGATTTTTACTGTATCTAAAACTGGTAATAGATAGAAATCACCAGCATCTAAAGACATTAACCCTCTAATGCATACTGTTGCTATATGGCAACAAGTAACATAAAATCCACTTTATTCCATTAAAGTAGAGCTCCCTCTTGACAAATCTGCGTTTTTTCATCCATATCAAGCTATTTTGAAGTTTTAGTTACTAATAACTCTCATAGATGACAGTAGTAAAAGTGTATTCAAAATTAAAAAGTTAAGTTGTTAACTGTTGTGAAATTACGTCTTTGGCAGCATTCAAAGTATATTAATATTAGTACTAAATACAAATACATTGTTTTGAAAACATAATTACAGTTTAAGAGGGTTATTTTAAAATATAATAAGTAGTTTTCGAATCATTCTTCTTAAGGGGCTGGGGAGCCCAGTCGGTTAAGCACTCGCTTAGCATGCGGAAGGTCCCAGGTTCGGGTCCGGGCATCGCCAAAATAGCTGCCGACCTATAAACGGTCCGTGCAGCCAAAAATGTCCGACGAATAATACCCCGTGTAAGGGAGTGCACGTTAAATATCCTTCAAAGTCCTAACGCTGCGTACGATGTCGCCCTTAACGGTTGCGTTGGGTGCCTATTCAGGTGTGGCTCGTCACCTGACTGTGGTTCTAAAATACGACGCCCGTCGCCAATAGCCCTCGTGTAGCTCTAGTGCGACGATAATTCAAACCAAACCAAACCAAATCGAATCATTCTTATCAAAATTGGAATTTTATTGTTGGTTTTTGCTGGCAAAAATTTTAAAAATCGAAATTATTTAAATTCCAATGCAGTTATTTATTTTTCAGTATTTTTTCCGTAATGTAACAGTATTAAATATACAAATATATCTTTTCGGGAGGAAAAAACAAAATTCATGCATTAGAGGGTTAAGAACAAATTACGAATAAAAATTCAATTGGGGCGTTAACAGTACACAAAAGTCAATTAAGATGCGTGAATCATTGGATAAAAGCTATTTGGGGCTGGATGGTCGTTTTGTGTAGGAAAAAAGTCGTCGGAGGGTCGGATCGACAGCGTGGGAAGATGTCGTTAAATGTGGGGTTGTTTAAAACTCTTTCTCCAGTCGCGGAAACATTAGCGTAATTACAGATTGCAACTGATAGTTTTTGGTGAGTGATATTTAGAATTTTTACAAAGAGCTACAAGTTTATGAATTGAACCATCATATCAGTTTTAAGAAATAAGCCCAATTGTCTTACGCCCATCCCCTTCCGTCAGTAAAAAAATAATTTCCTCTTTATGTACGCTTTACTTCCTAAAAATCGATAGCGGCTAGGGAGCTCAGTCGGTTAAGCATTCGCCTAGCAGGCGAAGGGTCTCAGGTTCGGGTACACACGTTAAATGCGCTCCGAAATATCGAAGCTGTGTACGATATCGCCCTTAACTGTTGTGTTGGGTGCCTAATACTCAGGTGTCGAATCGTCACCTGACGAAGGTTCGACGCCAATAGCCTTCGAGCAGCTCTAGTGCGACGATAATTCAAACCTACCTACCTAACAATCTATAAACGTTGAAAGATTTATAAGCAATTAACAATGACGTCCATTTTATAGTCGATGAATAGTCGATAGTTGCATAATATTTTCCAGGATACAGAAAATATTTTCACAAAGAGGGCCCGGATGGCCTAGTGGTTTGGATTGCAAACCATTATGCTAGCAGTCTGCGCGCTGTAACGGGTGTGGGTTCGATTCCCGCCTTCGCCCTGGGTGTATTTCTTTTCTCTGCGTCAGTAAAAATTCTTTCTGTGTCTCTGACTTGACGAAGGCTTATTACCGGGTCTCTGATCAAGCACACGAGCTGGAATATACATGTACCTGCCCTACCCCCTACCCTACCCTACCATATTTTCACAAATGCTGAGCATCACTATCCGTTTTGTAATTTTTAACAATTTTCCGTTGTTATGTGCAAAGTTGTTAGGTGTTATGTTCCGTTGTAATGTGTTGTGTGCGTTGGGTAGAGATTGAACTTGGCAATAGCACCATGGACCAACACGGAGACGTTATAGGGTGACATGATGGAGGAGGGGTTTGAATCGCAGGCCATAACGTTAGCAGACCTCGCGCTGTAACGGGGGTGGGTTCGATTCCCGCCTTTGGCCTGGGTGCACTTCCTTTCTCAGTGTCAAAATTATAAATTAACTAGCACTTTTGAAACTCAATTCGGGCTCCGTAGTGAGCCATGGCTGCTGATGGCAGCTGAGTGCAAGTCGTTCCTCTACACTCTTATAAACAAACGAGCGATTTAACTCAGTCTGAGTTAATTTTCACTTCTTTCGGTATCGAAAATGCACTTCCCCTATAGGAGTGGATTTCAAACTTTTGTTTTGTTAAACCTTCAACAATCTTAACAACAAACGAGCGATTTCTAGGCGATTAGGAGCGATTTCGATAGATTTAGGAGTTAATTTTCACTCCTTTCCAGTGTCGAAAATGCACTTCCCTTATAGGAGTATATTTCACTCTGTTGTTTTAAATGTGTACCCTACTATAGAACTCTTTGGTGGCTGCTCTCATTTGTCACACTAGTCACTAGTTCCTTTAACCAGATTTAAATTACGAGGCGTATACCGGTGCATTAAAACTCATTAGGAGGTTGCAAATAGGCTGCCGGAAGCGTTACCAATTAACCAAATGCATTTTAGTCTCGTTTTTTTTCCAAATGGCCAGCACAGCAACAGCAGCATTGTTAGAACGAGAAATATCGTCTGCGAATTTTTTTTCGAACGTTCTTTTTTTAATAAAAAGGATGGAGTAGGCGTTCGGTTAGCAACGCCCGCCCAAGTGACGAGGCGTCGCAAGAATTCGGTTTTTGTGGGTGATCGAACACATTCTACTCCAACGCCATGGTAAGTGCCTTCTTTGTACCCTCTCTCTGTTTAAGTCAAAATTATAGCGGCTGAACATGGCCTGATCATTGCCTAGGCTTATAAGGCCGGGCTTTGGCCCATTATTTAAGGGGCCCCCGAAATTGGTTGTACACTCTTAAAACAAACGAGTGAAATCCACTCCAGTAGGAGAAGTGCATTTTCCAGACTGGAAGAGTGAAAATTACTCGGGCTGAGTTAAAATCGCTCGTTCGTTTTAAGAGTGTAAGCATGTACATTTTGTTGCCCATTTTATAGTATTGTGTGATTTTATGAAAAAATCAATTTAAATCTTTAATATTTTTGAATTTTCAATAGTAATAAGTCCAAAATAGTTGACGGATATTATACATTTGTCGATTGACCTCACTTCTTCGTGTCAAACTTAGCAGTATGTGTGTTTCGTACCGATATCACTTCAAAAGGGCTAATATCAAGGGCCATGGGGCCCAACGTGTCATGGTCAGGCCCTGCAGCTGACGGCTAGATTTTCTTAAGTATCACAACGGACAGACACACTCGCACTACACTCTTAAAACGAATGAGCGATTTTAACTCAGACTGAGTTAATTTCACTCCTCCAGTCTGGAAAATGCACTTACCCAGATGGAGTGGATTCTTTGTGTGTTAAGCCTCCGACAGGATCACTCCAAACGAGTGATTTTAACTTAGTCTGAGTTAATATTCAATCCTTTCCAGTGTCGAAAATGCACTTCTCCATCTGGAGTATGGATTTCACTCTTTTGTTAAGAGTGTACGTCAGAGATATTTACTTTTATTGATAACAAAATTTATAGAGATTTTTCTGAAGCAGCGTGTTGTATATGACGGACGTTTTGACAACGATGCATAGCTGTACTGGATAACAGTAGCTCAATATCGAAGTAAACTACTAACTATGAATGGGTCAATTAACTTTTAACCTTTTCGTATGCTCTATAAATTTTCTGTAAAAGTCAAATAATCCGACGTATAATACCCCGAGTAGAGGGAGTGTACTCTTAAAACGAACGAGCGATTTTAACTCAGTCTGAGTAATTTTTTACTCCTCCAGTCTGGAAAATGCACTTCTCCTCTTGGAGTGGATCCTTTGTGTGTTAAACCTCCGACAGGATCACTCCAAACGAGTGATTTTAACTCAGTCTGAGAAAATATTCACTCCTTTCCAGTGTCGAAAATGCACTTCTACTGGAGAGGATTTCACTCGTTTGTTTTAAGAGTGTACTTTAAATTTGACGATGTCGCGGCGGTGCGAACTAGGTCAGCTCCTATACGTGGCGTTGGGTGAGCACTCAAATGTCAACTCGTCGCTTTACTATGGGTTTAAATTATCGCTGCTCTAGGGCGACGATAATTAAAACTAACAAGCAAAAACCAACGTCAAGGTAATTGTCTTCTCTGTGCCCTCTCTCTCGTTGTTTTGGTGAAATTATAACGGATGGAGATTAGATTTCCTAAAGTAGCGTTACGCTCGAATTTAGTCACATTAATATTTACTTATAGCGATGGCAATTAATGATTTTTCTAGCAAGTGGATGTAATAATACTTAGGAAGCTAAGGTAATTTTGAAAAAATTAACTCTTTATATTTGCTACTCTTATAAAAATGGGACTGTGGGAGTTCGGTATAGTAAATTTTGAATTATCTTCGAACTAGAGCTACACGAGAACTATTAACCACGGACGTCGTATTTTGAAATAGTTGCCAACCTACACTTTTAAAACGAACGAGAGATTTTAACTCAGTCTGAGTTAATTTTCACTCCTCCAGTCTAGAAAATTCACTTCTCCCAGAGGAGTGAATCCTTTGTGTGTTAAACTTCCGACAGGAACACACCAAACGAGTGATTTAAACTCAGTCTGAGTTAATATTCACTCCTTTCCAGTGCCGAAAATGCACTTCTACTGGAGTGGATTTCACTCTTTTGTTTTAAGAGTGTATCAACGGTCTGTGCAGCCAAAAGAAAAAAAGTCTGACGTATAATACCCCTAATAAAACCTACATTTAACGTACCCCTAGAATTAGTGTATGTTAAATACTCTACAAATTCATGACAAAGCGAACAATGTCGCCCCCAAAAAATGCGGTGAGTGCCTACTCAGGTGCTGACTCGTCACTTAACTATGGATCTGAATTATAACGCACTTCGCCAATAGCTCTCGTGTAGCTCTAGTGCGACGATAACTCAACTCGCATAAAAAAAAAACTTTCATTTGTGAGAATTCTCCTTAATAAATAATGATCAAAATATTACTTCCCCACATACTTTGTGGAATTCCATACCGAATCGCAATACTGCAAACACCCTAAATCGCAATACTGCAAACCCCTAAATCGCAAGACCACCCTGCATGAAAACATCAACCGCGCCGGCTCATCCATCTCGGAAAAATATCGCCAATAATGATCTCAATCAGGACATTTCGCAACGCATAATCCCGCCACGTAATTACATTCCAATTGCCTCGATTAAAAGGCCGGCGCCTAATTGGAAGGCTTCATCGCCTGTTGGCGTAAATCCCTCATTGGGACCGATGATGTGCAAGGAGCCAATTAAGTGCTAGGGTTGCACTAATGGCGAGAGTGGTTCAAGTCGTAATAAATGAGATAGTAATTATTTTTTCACAAACACAAACGCATAGTCCCTATAGGCGCGTTTATACGAGCCATCGAATCCATGGATTGAAGAGAAAACTCCGCAATTTTTCCCTCTTGGGGATTATCTCCCAGGCAGAACCGGAATTGCTTGGTTTTTTGGTGGGTTTCGCAAACTCTCCAATGAAGGTGGGTTTGATGTTTCATACCATGAATTCGGCCAAAGGCTATCATTTGGGTTATAAATGCTGATCGACCTTTTTTTCTCTCTTGAGGATTTTGGCAATCCATGGATTCGATGGCTCATGTAAGCGCGCCTTATTAGAAAATATAAAGCCTGTGCATGATAATAGCGTGGTTGGCGAACCGTTAACATTCAGGCCTTAAGGTCTTCAATACGAAATTGTCTTTCTATGCAATTGTACAATTAAATATTAAGCCTTTCCTTCATATCCCTCTGAGGCATATACAGACGTCATCTGACTGTCAGGTTTGCCGGCAACACTTTTTAAAAATTTTATAATTTCACTAAATTTAATAATTTGGAGCATGAATAATTCATTTAAAATCATCTGCAATAAAAATAAAATTTTAAGCGAATGAAAAGAAAGTAATTTTTTAGTTAAAAATTTTAATTACAATCTGATGCAATGATAAGTTAACACTTCAGACAATTTGCCTATCGACCAGAGAGTTCTGATGCTCTTATAAGCTCGTAGTTCAATCGTCCAAATTCGTCGGCTGCATATTCAGACGCCAATCCAGTCCCTATTAGGGGAAAAAAAAATTTAAATGTCTCCACAAATAATTAACGTGTTAGATAGTTCCGAAACTGACATGGCTCGATAGAAGATCCAAATATCATTTTTCAGCCTTTGAGTACAGGTATCAGTCATTTATTTCTATAAAAAATTAAGTTGAACGAGGGTCAATACGATATTAAAGTTCTTTTTAAAAAAATTAAGATCTTTAAGTAGCTAATTTTAAAGTCTTTTGCATTAAAAACTATGTTAAAATAATAACCACAAAAAAAGTGATACGGCTTTTTTTTGTTGCATTTATGGCACAAAAATTTTTGTTTTTAAGGTTTAAGGCTAAATGGTAAGGTCCCTAAGTAACTATTAAACAATTTTTTTGAAAATGTATTTGCAAAAATACTTGTTAGCATGTATTTGTAAGAAAAGTATGGTTAGATTATAAGAATTATACATGCAGAAAATTGCTTGGGTCTTAAGAGGTTAATTAATTTTCATCTTCAGTTTTCAAAAAATTTAAATGTTAGAGATTTCAGTATTTTTAGAATAAGTATTTTCTCAATAACTCCTCTCGAAGACTTTAAAAAAAAATGAAACTTAAATTAATCAAGGCGCACATCTAGTTCGGATGGACTTGTATCATTATCCATGTGACTCCGCATTCGTGTTTCTGTAAAAAAAAAAATTGCAATCAGCTTCATCAGCAATGGTTTGAAGTGCCGCCGTAATCATAAATAATGGCCTCTAATGGCGAATGTTTAACATATTAACTCGTCTTACATGATAATTGGAGAAGCTTTTTTTATGATAAGACTCAGCAATGGAACTGAAAACATGTAAATTGTTCAATGTAAAAAAAGGTAACAAGTCTGTAGAAAGTTTCCTGTTCAGGCTTCTTTTAAAAGTAATATGATAAAAGGAAAAAGAATAAGGGGGAATTCTCCAGCTGATTTGATCTGTAGAATTCACTTCGCAAATTCATTAAACTATTATATTAATACTAAATTTCCAATTATTAACTAGAATGCTTACTTTTTATATGTACTACTTTTTATTTCACGAAAATTATTGTTTATTTTCTAAATTGAATTATTTTGAGTGGTAAAATTAGCTTTTTTTTTTTAAGATTAGGGTTAAAAGACAGGAGCGACATTATGGGTATTTAAAATTATCTTAAAGTAATATTCATATTTTCCTTGAAAATACTTACTTAAAAATTGTAGAAATAAACAGAAAAATACATGTGCCGAAACAAATTCGTCTAGTCTCAACTTAAATGCATTATTTATTTATTTTTATTTGGATGTAATTTGTAATGTGTTATTTAATTTTCCTTGATAGTTCCGTTTATATAATTTTCTGCGTTGTGTTGACGAGCCCTGGGGCCCCTTGGCAGCCAATATATTCTGCTGAAAAATAAAATAAATCTATTTGTATTATTTGTTTTTTTTTTTTTGCCAAAATAACTGCCCAAAACCGTACCTGGATCTTTGGTCTGGAGCCAAAAGGTCCCGACGCTGAGTACGATGTCACCCTTAACAATTGCTTTGGGTGTCTACTCAGGTGTCGGATTATAACTTGAGTGTCGTTCCAAATTACTACGCTAGTCACCAATATCCCTTTTAAAGCGACAAAATTTCAAACTAAACCTCAGCCTTATACTGCCTTATCCGACTCTGAATACAGCTCATTTAAATAATCAACCCATATTGACTCAAATTATTCACCTATGGGTGAATCACTCTAAAAAATAAACGATTCATTTGATGACTATTCACCATCTCGCCTTTCAAATATACCATTACTTTACGACCGAATCCAACGCCCAATTAAACCCAGACACTCAAACAAAATGCCAAAGCCGCGCGTTTTAATCACCCCATAAACCCCTGGCCTCTGGCGGCGCGCTAAATGGCCTTTTGCCTAACAAGATACCAATTAGCAGGCTATTGTTGCCCGAGCCACCCGTATGCGGGTTCGATTCCAGTAGACTTCGGGGGGTCTTCTGGAGGACCCCCGGTTGGGGCGCCGTAAAGCGGCGGCGTTGGAACGTTTATGCCGACGTTTTGCAGCGGGTGCGTAGTCATGGGATGGTGTGGAAAATAGCATGATGTTCTTTCTATAACATATACAGTAACAAAAGTGTAAAGGGGCTGGAGAGCTCAGTTGTTTAAGGCGTTCGCCTGTATGCAAGGCGCTCTCAGGTTTGGGTCCGAGCATCGCCAAAATTATTGCCGACCTACAAACTACCCGGTGAAGCCAAAAATGTCCGAAGAATAATACCCCGTGTAGAGGATGTGCACATTAAATATGCCAAAGGCCCAACGCTGCGTACGATGTCGACCTTAACAATTGATTACTCAAGTATCGGCTCGTTACTTGACTGTGGTTCTAAATTATGACGCCCGTCGAAAATGCCCCTCTTGGAGCTCTAGTGCGACGATTTTTCAAACTAACTTAACAAAAACGTAAAAATTGATACAACCTTTTAACAAATAATGGGAACGAAAATGTGAAACTTGGCTAAACTTTTCACCAAAAGTTGGTGTCTGCGGTCATAACGCAGTACCAAATTTTGTTAGCAGCCTAAATGGGAACCAATATTTGATTTAGCATCGAACCAAATTTCTAACAGTATAACGGGGCTTGGAAATCCATTCGGTAAGGCACTTATCTTGAATGCGAAAGGTCTCGGGTTCGAATCTGGGAAGTGGCTACCTATACTCTTAAAACAAAAGAGTGAAATCCATTCCAGTAGAAGTGCATTTTCGACACTGGAAAAGAGTGAATATTAACCCAGACTGAGTTAAAATCACTCGTTTGGAGTGATCCTGTCAGAGGTTTATCACACAAAGGATCCACTCCTTTCGGGGAAGTGCATTTTCTAAACTGGAGGAGTGAAATTAACTGACTGAGTTAAAATCACTCGTTCGTTTTAAGAGTGTATAAACTTCCTGCGCAACTCAAAAGTTATATGAATAATACTACTTGTTGATGGAATGCAAGTTAATTATGCTTCAAAATCCCAACGCAGCGTACGATGCTGCTCTCAAAAGTTGCATTGTTTTCCTACTCGGGTGTTGGCTCGTCACTTTACTGTAGTTCTGAATTATGAAACCTTCGCCAGGCAACCCTTGTGTAGCTCTAGGGCAAGGATTAGTCAATCTTAATCCAATGTTTGAATAATGTGTGTAAAACTATTTATTGAAAATTAAGAATATATATTTCGGACAAATTTAAAGAAATGGGATTGCGGAGGCCTGTAAGTCAGCAATAATTCTAGTATAAAATGTACCGGCCATTTTTTGGTTATAGAACCACGGTCAATTAGGCTCATCTGCCCTTATATTACTTATTTTAAAATGACTCTATTTTTAACTTATTTTAAGCTCTCCATGGCCAAAAGCATTCACCTTGGCATTTGAACATTTTTGAATAACCATTTTAAAACTAATAAACATGACGAAAAAACTTGATTGTAAACTTGTTTATTCAAAGTAACCATTTCACGTAATAACAGTCTTTGAAAAAGAATGCTTTACTATGATCTTCGAGGGGAGTTTCTAGATCTTGCTTTGTTTATTGGTATACTATACCTCTGTAGGGTGGAGAAAGTTTGCTATATCTCTCGGTATTAGTCACTTAATTAACGACTTCTAACGCGTAGAGAACAGTCACGATTAAAGATTGGAGTAACGCGTTGCTTGTGGTTACTTTTACAGTTAGGGGTTTGGGTAGACTAACCAGTGATTGAACTGGCCCCAGTGAATGAACATTTGGTAAATACAATTAAAAAATAATTATTGAAAATCATTCCACTAGATGGATTGGCAACTCTGACTTCCTCCCATCAAGTAGGAAGCTATCTGACATATGGTTAGTTGTCATGGTCATTATGTCCTGGTGTTCATTCACTGGTCAACGTAGCTCCTTAAACGTTCATTCACTGGTTAGTCTACCCTACATTTAGGTTACGTGTTTACGGGTCTTTTATAAATCAATCTCCAAACTCAAGTGCCTCAATGTTAATCCAATGGGAAAATAAACTATTTTTTCTGCTGCATTTCTCCGGCTGTAGTGAATATTTTTACAAAATGTCTCTTAAGTAATAAATTTAGGTAACTTACTTACAAGTCTTTATAATCCCATTTTTTTTAAATTGCTACTTTTTTTCTACTTTTACTTTACTTAAATTACTACTTTTTTTAAATTATTTATTGGACCATTAAAAAAATATTCCGAACTATTTCAAAAAGTGGGATTGCCGGGACCCATAAGTCGGCTACATTTATCACGAAAAAAATCCGTTTGTAAAAATATTCAATGCAGCCGGAGAAATGGGGCAGAGATAATAGTTTTTTCTCCATTAGATTAACACTGATGAACTTTGTTTTGGAGATCCACGGTCCAGCGCGCCCATTCCCCCTTAACACTTATCTGCCTTTGTAGTGGCTGCTAATTGAGGATTGGAACAGCGGTGTTGATTTTGAGTAGTTAATACATAAAAATCTAATATGTTAATGCGAGTTCACAAATAAATTATTAAAATATTTTCTGGTAAAATGACAAGATATACAAAATAAAGATATATATAAAAAAATATATATTTTTCTTTATGACAGAAATGAGAATTTAATTGAGGTAGTTCCGCATTACTTTCAATATAACTGAGATCATAAACTGAAATTTATTCAAATTATAAAGTAACAAAGAAAAATGACTTATGTTTCGCCTTCCCCTTGGAGTCTTAGTTTACAGATTGTACGACAGGTGGCAGCACCACGAATCTTGGCGGTTCCCTTTTCGGGAATCGCGAAATATGTTGCGTAATGCGCATAAATTTACGCTAAATCATTAGTTCTAGGATGCGTTATCGGGTATTCTTTTAAAGTTATTGACTTTAAAAAATTGACCAAATTCGGTACTAGGATGTCTTTAAACATCTCAGTATACAAACTTAAAAAAATTGACATGCAATTAGAGGATTATAATCTACTTCGATTTTTTTAAATTTTATAAAGGAATGGCAATGGGGTTGTTTCACGCAGTATCTGGCAATAGCTCCGAGGTCTAAATATCTGCCGACCTATAAACGCCCTGTTCAGCCAAAAATGTCCAACGAATAATACCCCGTGTAAGGGAGTGCACGTTAAATATCCTTCAAAGTCCTAACGTTGCGTACGATGTCGTCCTTAACGGTTGCGTTGGTGCCTATTCAGGTGTTGGCTCGTCACCTGACTGTGGTTCTAAAATATGACGCCCGTCGCCAATAGCCCTCGTGTAGCTCTAGTGCGACGATAATTCAAACCTAACCTAACCTGATTATCTCTAACAACCAACCAAAACAAAAGTAATTCGAGAGAAAAGAAAACACAACAGTGGAGCTATTGCCAGCAACCCCATAGGTTCATATGGAATTAAACTGTTTACGTAAAATTATATAAAAAAAAATTGGCAATTTTTTTTTAACAAACTAAAGTATTTCCATGATATTGGACACTTTAGGGAAGTACGTGAAACACTAATAATTGTTATTTTCAAAGAAAATAGAAAATGTTTAAGAAAAAATAAACTGCGTTGAGTGCTTTGCACGTCGGGTCTTGTCACCAACAGAAATTTATTCAAAATTTCGTCTCCTATATTCCAAATGCTGAGTGCGAAGCTAATACAATCAGACCCAACCTTTGATATTTATATCAATGACTTTTCAAATATGAAGAGTATAAGGGGAGAACCGCTTGATTTATTAGGAGTTTCACCGTAATTGTGTCTGCTTGTCAGATATTGGCGACAAGAAACTGTTTTTTCTTCCGGTTCTTCATTCGCGGTGAAAATGTGTGACTCGTGTCCACTGATCTCTGGCGTGAATCAGGGTTGCCACGAAAGCGAGTAACCGATTTCTTTACGCCAGTTTAGACGATTTCTTGCTATCATCGCCAAAGAGGCTTATTGATGACAGCCTTCTACAAAATCAAGCGATTTTTCCCCTGTACTCTTCATATGTAACATAAAAATCAAAATATTTAAACACATATATATTTTCTATAAAAAAAAATCCGCAATCTATAAAAAATCTTTACTCCGCAAACTGTAATTGATTTTTTTTCTTCACTAACAATGAAGGGTGCTCTAGCCCATATTCTCGTTTGCGATGAGGGGCCCTTGAAAAGGGGTGAGAGGAATGTATCGTCTGCGGAGAAAGTCCCCAGGTGCAACGAAAGGAAATCCTGTGCATCCCTCATCCCGACTTCTGGTTGCGGAGAACTCCGTGTTAGTTTCTTACCCGTTACTCAGAGTTGACTTGATTAGGATTCTACAGGGTGTCCTAAAAGTTCCCGTACTCCAACTTTAAAAAATCATTATCCATGTTTAATTTTTCAAATATAGAATTTTATCGTCTGCTTATTATTTCATCAAATCTTTTGTTTTTATTGCTTGGTTTTTTTCGTGCTCAAGTTGTTCTGTAATAAAATTCTATGTCATTTTGTTCTTCATTGCAACATGATTTTTCACGCAATCAGATAATTGCGCTGCTTGAAGCTCATTTTGGATGTAAATCATAATGAAAGATGTAAAGAATTTTGGCGACATAAATATCCAGTTGATGTTATACCGAGTAAAGATACTCTATATAAACTCGTTCAGAGATTTCGTGTGACATCAGGTTCGGTGGAAGTTAACACAGAAGTGGCAGACCGAAAATTGTTACACCAGATTTTGTGCAAGAAACTCAACGAAGGATATTGCAATCTGTTTTTCGAATCAACTGTTGATGGAACTGTATACAGAAAACTTATCCAACAATTTGTGGCATTATTAGAAGTGAATGAATGAGATTCCTGGTTCCAACAAGATTGTGCAACATGCCATACAAGTAATGAAACCATGGACGTGTTTCAAAAAAATTTGCGATCGACTCTTCTCAAGAAATCTTGGGCCACCTCGTTCCCTTAATTTGAGTATACCTGACTTTTTTTTCTGTGGGGATATTTAAAGAACTTAAGAAAGAACAAATTAAGAAAGAAAGTTTATGAAGATAATCCACAATTAATAGAGGATCTGAAAAATGCCATCATGCTGAGGATACAAGAAGTTACTCCTAGCATCTTAAAACGCGTTTCTAAAAATATGCGCAAAACGCCTTCAAGTGTGCTTCGATGAAAGGAGTGGACAATTTGATGATTTAATATAAATTTAGGTTCCAAATTTTTTCCTACGTTTTGTTAAAAGTGCTTTACACCATTAGCATAAAAACAATGTTTTAAAGTTTGTTGTTTTGCGTGTAAAAAATTCAAAAATCGTCAGTACGGGAACTTTTAGGACACCCTGTATTTTATAGGATAACGTTAAAACGATATATCAAAATATAACATAGCAGTTTCATCAACATCAGGTTAGGTTAGGTTTTGAATTATCGTTGCACTACAGCTACACGAAGACTAGTGGTGACGGGTGTTGTATTTTAGAACTACAGTCAGGTGATGAGCCAGCACCTGAATAGGCACCCAACACAACCGTTAAGGGCGACATCGTACGCAGCGTTAGGACTTAGAAGGATATTCAACATCAGGAGAAGACCTAGATCTCATCCTTGTGACGTCACACTAGTTAATACGGAATAGATTTCGGTTGAAATTGGACAAACTGATTCATACCACAAATTAAATTTTTTATTTAATCAAAAATTAAAATTTTAAAAAAAAAGTTTAAATCACAAACATAAATTTCTCGATTCAATTGATGTAAGGGACAATGGTGACATTTAAATTTAAAAAAAGCTTTATGCTTTTAAATATTTTGAGTTTTATTTTTTAGTTCAAGTAAATTGAATTAGAATATTTTTTTCAAGGATTTTCAATGTCTACTTGTTTCGATGCGCTGAATTTTTTGATGTAATCGCACTTGTCTTTGCATTTCTGCCGTGGGCAGGTAAACTGCAGTAACTTCCATAAGGATTTGGACCAGTGTTGCAAACACTCAATTAGTCTAGCAATTAGGAAAACATACTGGGAAAAAATATTTCAGATCAAAAATGGTACAACTCATTATTGCGATTATTGCAGCTAACCTGCCCTGCTGATTTGTAGTTTGAACTATGAAAAAGGAGGACGAAAAAATGTGTGGAGAAGCTAAAAGTCAAACCCCATAAATTTTGTTAGATTTTTGGTCTACTTATGAAAGATTTTATAAATTATACCAGCAAATAACAAATAGTTTGATAGATATAAATCTGTTTGTTAAATATGCTTTATTTTTGTACAGCAAAGGTGTGACAATTTGCTTCAAAATGACTGCATTTAGAGCCATTTATCACGTATTAAAAATTTTCATTTTCGAAGTTTTAATTTCTAAAACTTATTCAGTTAAAGGTGATGAAAAAAAATCATAATATTCAATTCAGCGGCTCAGTGGCTGAAAGGTTTAACGTGTCCGCCTCGTAAGCCCAAGATTGCGGTTTCGAGTCCCGGCTGAGTCATCGGATATTCTGGATGAGAAAATCCTAGGCACGCATGTCATATGATTATGTGGCATGTTAAAAGATCCCCGGAGGGCCCATTTGGCTCGAGTTTTATTGGCAAAATGAAATCTCGACATACTTTAACATCCACAGAGAGCGTAGATTCATTGTAATCCGCGCGTCAAAATTGGTAGCGAGATTCGCCTAGATGGTGCCACAAGAAAAAAAGGCTCTCAGTTCTGGGGAATATGCCGAGTCTGCAAAGACTTGACCGCCAATATCATAGGAGAAAAAAATAATACTCAGTTATTTATCATTCTCTTAAGTATAAGGGTTTAGTAAAAGGAGTTCAGGAGCTTGTACAACAGTTCCCAGAGAGTAACTAAAATGCTGTATTCAGATGTTCGAGTACTGCTCTGGATGCGGTATTTTTACGACTGGTTTCGGAAATCAGGTGGCTAGGGCGACTCGGTACTTCCGAAACTAGTAGGTACCGGTGTACTTTTATTGTCAGAGTTAGTGTTTCAGTGGCAAAGAAAAAAATTTATAGGAAAATTGGTTTTAAGAAATTGGGGTACCATAGTCTTCATTTAGCAATTAATTTGCAACAGCTGATTTTATTTACGTTAAAAACAAGTAACGTTCTAAGCAGGATATATATCACGTGAAGTAAATCTTAAACTACGTATTATGTACTACTCCCCGGCGAAACAGCACACTACTGGGCCAAAGCCTGCCGTGCCCATTTCAGCTTCCGTGGCCTAGGGGTCTGGGGAGCTTGGCATATGTCCCGGTAAGGTGGTCATCCTCACGTGGAACCCCAGTGTTTAGTTCCAAAGCATTCTTGGTAACTACTTATCTTAATTTTTAGGTGGGAAATAAATTTAAATTTTTGCGATTTATGATATAATTTTTTGCGATTATGTCCTGAATCTGCATTCGATGTCGCTATACGTTTTCGTTGTGTTTAAAGTAAAGTACAAGCACTCACTGTCGATAGCATTTTATTGACTCAATTAAACTCCATCAGTTTTAAATACGCGTCTTTTTGAATGAATTACATGTATCGGGGTGAAATTTCAAGTACCCTTTACCAATAGCCGGTTTAGGTCAAGTGCACGTTAATTCTACCAACCCAAACCCTTTTCAGAATCTTTCTTTGTTTTCAGGCGATTTTATTGACTCAATTCAACGTTATTCAATCCCAAATATGCATCTTTTTGACTAAGGGTAGTTGAATTATCATCACCCCTACACTCTTAAAACAAAAGAGTGAAATCCATTCCTATATTAGAAGTGCATTTTCGACACTGCAAAAAGAGTGAAAATTAAGTCAGTCTGAGTTAAAATTGCTGGTTTGTTTTAAGAACTACACGAGGGTTATTTTCGACAGGCGTCAATATTTGAAATAAGTCTTAAGTGATGCTTACACCTGAATGGGCCATCAACGCAACTTTTAAAAGTGATATCGTCTTTTTGAGATTGACTTGCGAGTCCTGGGTGCGTATACCTGCAGTGCAGTCCTCCCCCGAAGAGGCATGAGTCATCGGAGGTGCCTTTTCCGACAGGTGTCCCCCCAGGTACAGACACAAAAGGACCACGCATCCTGCTTCCGTTTCCGCCCAGGCCCCCCTTTCCGCCCATGTAGCACTTGCGAGACGCCGTGATTTGTAAGAGATATCGGAGTTATATGTGCGGTCAGTTATAAGGTGATTATGGGATCATTGTAATCAGGGTAATTTTTGTAAAAAAAAATAGCTGAAGATGATGTGTTTCCTTATAGAGCACTTGCAATAAAGAACGTTTTAAGTTTTCTTTTATAGTTATATTCACTCCGGCCAACCTAACTTGGGTTAAAACAGAGTTACAAGACAGAAGGAAAAGCGCGGTTGGTCCGTTAGTTGGAAACTCCTTTAAGGTAATATTTACATACAAAATGATCGGAATACAATTAAACCAAAATACACTTTACATTCCGATAAAATTCCCAAATGTTCTCAAATAATAATTAGATCTGTTAGACCTTAAACGAAATGAGTGTTTTAAACATGTTTTCTGGATGGATTCACATATAAGTTATGGAACTCTTTACATCCACAAAAGGATCTTCTCCATAGCATATTTCTATTTATCCAACTTAGGTTGGCAAGGAGTGTAGATTCATCTTGGGGTTATTATGACCAATGGAAAATTGCGAACTGGGAATACATGCAATTTAATAAAATCTCCTCATAATAAATATACGTACGGATTTTGGACGAGGGTACGAACAGACAGACATCTCCAGCATGTTATTACTACTTAATTTTTTTTTTTAATTCTTTCAAATTTAAAAAAGAAAAAGCAAGCTCAAATGCATATAACACTTTATGTAAGATCTGTTGAATACTTAAAACCAATTGAATAAAAAAAATGTATATAAAAATTCAAACAAAGTAACTGTTATAAATGTTCTTAAAAAAATTTTAAAAAATATCTAAAAATTCTTGCAGCAAAGCTTGAACATTAAACTTCATAAAACATCATCTTGAAAACACGTTCCTTAGACGATACAATTTAATTTTGAATATGATCTTGGTCACATTAGTCTTAGTGTAACAATTAACCCTTTCAGTCCCAGTGATGAAATTTGGCATAATTTTTCTGATAATAATTTTTTTTAAAAAATAATAAGGCTGACATCGATTGGGATTAAGAAAAAATATTTTCTAATAGAAAAAGTTTGAAGAATTGAATGATGTGCTTTTTGATTTCATAAATGGGAATAGCCGATCAGAAAAAAATTCATAAAATGATAATGCCAATGAATGTGATAAAGCCACTTTTTGCCGTTTTCGCAATGCTTTACGGGATACTGGTTTCGAAAAACTGCTTTTGCCAAAGAGAAATGCAATAAAAATCGCAATTTTAATATGCTTCCTTTAAAAAAATATACCATATCTGCCAGAAATTATCAATGCATATCCAGCTATAAACTTATGCTAGCAAAACTGGTAAAAAGTTTTAATTAGTTAATATTAAATATATATTTGTTTATTTGTCGAATTTATCTTATGGTGCCATCTGGTGGCATATGGCATGCAACGTGCTAGAGCTTGCGAACTGCCTTATGGGATACTGGTTCAAAAACTGGCTTCACCTTTTCCCCTAGGGGCAGATCTGCTGCTTTCTATATCTATGATAAAATCCGCCATTTCGACGAACTTCCTACAACCCTATTTCAGCATTTATTATCATTTTTCTACTTCTTCAAAACGTCTTTTGCTACCTGAGCTATTAAAAAAAACTTCGATTCATCACACAATTATTATGCTATTATCTTTTTTCCCCTGTATCGTGGATAGACGAAAAATGTAGAAGTTCTCAAACGGTTATTTTCACCGCTGGAAAACTCCCCAGACTAGGAAACACATGTACAGGGTAGCTTCGTCCTGTAGGAAAAGCCTGTATGTTACAGTCCAAGGGCAATTTATAATTTGTTAGTTTTACCGCATATATAAAGTGAATTTTGTGAAGGTTATTATTATTAATATTGAAAAGTAGAATATATTCGCGTTGGTTCAGTCTTATCAATCTCAATTATTCCATCATTTTAACTGGAAAATTACATAAATATGCTTAAAGTAAAATTCTTTTTTCATTTACTTGATCGTTGCATTAAATTCCATCTTGTATTTATAACAAAATATTTTGCAATTAGTTTCTTTTTAAAGAATTTTGTAATTAGTTTCTTTTTAAAGAATTTTTATCTTGTGTCTAATTTGCAATAATTTCTAAGGTCATGAAAACCAATTATTTTATTTATTGTTATTATCTTTGTAAAATTTTAATCTGATAAATTAGCCATGTATATCAATGCAATGTAACGATTATTTTCCATTATGATAGCCAAAATAATAGTCGTGGCTAGTTTTCGAGAGTTTAATTTTAAAATCCATTAATAACTATTAATATCTGTTCATTTATTGTATTATAATCTCAAATCATAGTTGTCAAATTTAGGCAGTAAGAACACAACTATAAAATAACCGATAAATTTAAACATCTCAAAATCATACTTTTTTAAAGAGGGGCAAAAAAAAGCGAGAAAATCTCACTTTTAACATCAGAATTACCCCTTAGTAACAACCCAGCTGTATATATTCCAATATGATACAACAAAAACCGAAAAATTTAAGGAATTCAGCAGCAGGGGTCAATTACCAAAATTCCTCCGCCGAAACACAATTGATATTTTGGCGAGAGAAAAAAAAGCCAAAATTTCCGGGAATGCCGCTTCTCTAAAAGTGGTCCTAAAATGGTTTTAAAAACGTTGTATTTATGGGTGCGATTACGTCCTCAACAAAAGGGCCGGAGCTCGTTTATGGCAAGACAATGGACAAGAAGAAGAAGCGCAAAGTCCGAGCAGTAAAAACTGCTCTTTTAAAAAAAGAAAAGTGACCGCAGATCCATTACGCAAAAATGCGCTTCCTGTACATGGACGTCATTTGAATTTTGAGGGACGGGCTCCATTTCTGGCCACGAAAAAGGGCTGGGGAGCCCAGTCGGTCACACTCTAAGAAATGAACGCTCAAAAACGACGAAATTTTCCTTAATTTTGACGATTCCGTTACTGGCAAATGCTCCGAGTTTTCGTTTCCTCAAAGTAAGGACATTTGAATCGTCATTTTTAAAAGGATTTGAATGTCGTCTAATGTAAAGAAATATTTCGTCATTTTTGAGCATGCGAGTACAGCAATGAGATTCAATTTCCTCAAAATCAAAATACAGAATCGTCAAATCACGATCGTAAAGTGAGGATTCGCGTTTACTCAAAAGTCACGTGATAGTTTGACGAAACAATCCTCAAAATTTACGAAATGAGGCTTGAGGATTCATGAATCGTCAAAAATGAAAGTGCTATTTCTGAAAGTGCACGCACTCGCCTAGCATGCAAACGGCCCCAGGTTCGAGTCCGGGCATCGCCAAAATAACTGCCGACTTATTAACTGCCCATGCAGCCAAAAATCTCCGACGAATAATGCCCCGTGTAAGGGAGTGCGCGTTAATTATCCTTCAAAGTAATAACACTGCTTACGATGTCGCACTTAACGGTTGCGTTGGGTGCATATTCAGGTGTCAGCTCGTCACTTGACTGTGGTTCTAAAATACGACGCCCGTCGCCAATAGCCCTCGTGTTGCTCTATGTTGCTGATTAAGATTTATTTATTTCAGAAATGCTGGCATTTGGAAAATATGAACATCTCGACTGGCTTAACGCTGCAGATTGAGTAACATTTCAAGTACCAGAGATGTGTTATTCTAAATGTAATCTGGAAAATTCAATGGAGAGGTGAGTGGTGAATTTATCTGAAGATTTCAAGGGAAAAACCACTTTATTTCGTAGAAGGCTTTAATTGATAGCTTCTTTGGCAATGATAGCGAGAAATCGCCTAAACTGGTATAAGGAAAGCGGTCACTCGGTTTGTTTTTCTTACCCGGCAACCCTGAATCACGCCAGAGGTCAGTGGACACGAGTAACAGGTTTGTACGGCGAATGAAGAACCGAAAGAAAAACCGGTTTCCTGTGGCCAATGTCCTCCAAGCAGACACATAAGGTAAGACTCCTAAAAAATCAAGTGGTTCTTCCAGTGTACTCTTCATCTGTCAGATTTTTTTAAAAAAAATTGTCGTTTTAAGTTTTGAAAGATTTTGAAGAATTTTTACCAGGTTTGCTTTTTGCATTGTAAAAAAATATAAAACTATAATGTAGCTTATTATTATTTTTAATGTGAAACCATTAGTAACGGTTTAAAGGGCTGAAATTTTGGATTACATTAAACGCTTTTTATTGATGCTTTTCCCATTTCATTGACCTATAACATCTTGAGACCCGAGCAAAATCCTACATATATATTCTTAATCTCAACATACCTTTCCTACAAATATATGCTAAAAAGTATGTTTAGGAAAAAAAATTATGTTTATAAATGACTAGGGACATGCCTTAAACTCTAAAAATACCTTTTTTGTGCTACAAATGAAACAAAAAAAAAAGGCCGTGTCACTTATTTTTACTTAAAAGGATTATTTTAGCATAGTTTTTAATGAAAAATGCCTTAAAATTAACTGCCTAAGGATCTCCTTGAAAAAAATTAAGAACTGTATCGTATTGACCCTCGTTCAACTTCATTTTTTTATGGAAATAAATGACTGATACATTTAATCAAAGGCTGAAAACTGATGTTTGCATCTTCTTCTGTCGGGTCAGGTCAATTTCGGGATTAATTAACGTGTTAATTGTTTGTGGGGAGGTTTTAAAAAATGTCCCCAAATGGGGACTCCAGTTTGCAAAAAGATAAAGTTGCCATAAGTGTGCAATTGGTACAAATCAATTGTACAACCCATACTATTAAAAGTGTACAACGAAACGGAATATTTCCAATGGTAACCTTTAACTGTGTATACACTCTTAAAACAAAAGAGTGAAATCCCCTCCTGTAGAAGAAGTGCACTTTCGACACTTGAAAGGAATGAAAATTAACTCCTAAATCGCTCGTTTGCTGTTAAGATTGTAGCAGGTTTAACAAATCAAAAGAGTGAAATCCACTCCTATACGGGAAGTGCATTTTCGATGCGAACATTTGGTAAATATAATTAAAAAATAAGGATTGAAAATCATTCCACTAGATGGATTGGTAACACTGACTTCCTCCCATATAGTAGGAAGTTATCTGACATATGGTTGTCCTTTGTCCTGGTCATTATATACGGGTGTTCATTCACTGGCGAACGCAGCACCTTAAACGTTCATTCACTGGTTAGTCTACCCTACTGTGGTCCTTGAACTATGTATACTGTGTTTTGACGCCAGAAAATACCGTTGTTCGCCAAAGTTTCCGTTCGGCGACTTTTGAGCCAGCAAAATGGACCTTGTTTAGAACAGAAGCAATACAAAATTATGACACCCCACCAGTCTCCAACAGCCCTCGAGTATAGTTCTAATGCGACGTTAATTCAACGCAACGCAGCAATTAATTGAAGAACTCGGTGGAAGAACGTTTTATGTAACAAAAATTTGAAAACGAGAAAATGAGCTTTTAAAGTTTTTCGTTTGCTCTTAATCTCGTTAAAAACGGTGCCTTCAAACTTTAAAAAAATTATACTCAACTTCAAGTTCATGACTAAAGGGACATTTTAATATATGGAATAATAGTTTAATTGATACAAACATCCTATTATTTTCAAAAATGTCACCACGTTCTTCCACTAAGCTACTCAATTCAGTACAAAAAAAAAGTACAAGGGGTACAAGAATCCGAAATTGGAATGCCTGCCAGTCGTTGAGGTAATTCACGGAATGAGTGGAGCCACAGGAATAGGTAAACAGTGGCATAAAAATTCTACAAATAGAATTGTTGTTCTAGGGTGGTAATTTAGAAAAAAAATTTATAATTGTATTCGTATAGAAATAAATTATACAAACAGAATTGTGAGGCTTGGGTGGCAATTTACAAGAAAAATATTTACTGTTGATTTATTTTTATCATTCGCTTAAGTACAGTAGACTCCCACTTAACCGGCCTCTGTTTAACCGGATCTCCGCTTTAACCGGGCTGAAAATTTCCACCCTTAAAATAGCTGAAATTACAAGTTTTTGGTTATTTCAATCGGTTTTCAGTGTCGCACATGTTTCAAACGCGTGGTTTGTTCGGGAGAAGGGGGGGGGGGACTTTTTGACATTGGAAGGCTGTGGGGATCGACTGGCAAATTTCCAAACTTCGACAAAAAAAGATCAGATTTTTTCAAAGGTATGTAATCAAAAATGCAAAATACTAATAATAATATATAAAATAACCTGAAAAATTACATCTTATTTCAATTGTACATGTATTTCATTCGGCAAATATCATCAATAAACAGAAGTGCAATCAAATAAACATCTAAATTTTAATTTATTTAATTTCTCCGGTTTAACCGGATATTCGTTTAACCGGCTAACCATCGGTCCCGTTTAAGCCGGTTAAGAGGGAGTCTACTGTAATAATAAATGTACTGAATGACTGGAAATTATAATATACCGATGGAGTGCTGACCAGTGGAGAGGGGATCAATTGGTATAAAATAAAAGTTTAAGTAAAAAACTACAAATTAGGGTTATTAAGGGTACACCCCCGTGCAACGCCGGGTATATAAAGCTAGTATTAAATAAATGTACTGACGGATTGTATAGTATAGAAATTAACCGAGTACTTAAATTCATTATAATATTAGAATACTTAAATCTTTGAGTACTGAATGTTGCAACACTGAAAACACCAAAATTTTTTTAAGAAATTAAAGATCATTGTTAAAATACTGCATACAATAATAATATTAAGCAATACAGCTGTGAGTGGGTAAACGGCATTATACAACAACGAATAGGAGCAATACCACCTAGATTAGAAGGCCGAAGAACTAAGCAACGCAACGTCACACTACTAGACCAATTTCGATTTGTTGACCAATAACGTCGTATCTTAAGAGGACTTTCTTTGGATTTCCACATCTTGAAAATCGTAATGTTATTCCTATGGAAAACATTCGCAAGTCAATTACCGCCACAATTTTATTAAAAGGTTAATAGTTTCTTGTATCATTGTAAAGAACGAAAGGGACTAAAAGGATAAAATTAATTTTTGTAAAAATCATATATTTAGTATTTTGAATAATTTTTTTAAATTAGAACTTAATGCTTACTCCAATTTACTACGTTTCTACTACCATTCTTCACGTAAATTTCGTGGTCAAAGATGTCCGCCCTCGGTAGGGGTAGACGGTCTTGCAGAGGACAGGTTGCGTGCTGACATGAGTCGCAACTCGTGTTAATCGGACGTCATCTGGACCTTTCGGATTGGAAGGTCGCCATAACTTGTCCACTCATCTTCTGGGGTAGCTTATGGGGATTGATGCAATTTGGACATTCGTATACGGTGTGCGATACAGGCGTCCAAATATTTTTACTCTTTAAATGTTGTTTTAAACGTATTCTTGTGGATAGTCTGAGATTTATAGAGAATACCTTCCTGGGTTATGCGCTCGTTTTAGATATCTTATAAATGGAACGTACTGGGCAAAGAAAAAACGCGAAAATAAATAGCACTGGTTACTATAAGCACTTGCACTATATGCTATAAGTCAACTTCCTCAGCGTTTTGAAACGTCATTTTTGGCATTTTTTTTATTTCAATAAATCTTTTCTGATTCTCTAAATCAACGGTCATATTAGCAATCGCTTTTCCGTGTAACGATGTCAAAGTAAATTGCTAAAGCTGTCTGTTCTTGTTTTTTCCCTTAATCTAGTTCCTTTCAATAAACGGTCCTTTTGGCATTCGATGTTTCCGTGCAACTGTGGTGAAGTCGAATGCTAAAGGTCGTCTGTTCTGATTCTTTTCAATAAACGGTCCTTTTGGCGTTCGATGTTTCCGTGCTACTGCGGTGAAGTCGAATGCTAAAGGTCGTCTGTTCTGGTTCTTTTCAATGGACGGTCCTTTTGGCATTCGATGTTTCCGTGCTACTGCGGTGAAGTCGAACGCTAAAGGTCGTCTGTTCTGGTTCTTTTCAATGGACGGCTATTTGGCATTCGATGTTTCCGTGTAACTTTGGTGAAGTCGAATGCTAAAGGTCGTCTGTTCTGGTTCTTTTCAATGGACGGCTATTTGGCATTCGATGTTTCCGTGCTACTGCGGTGAAGTCGAATGCTAAAGGTCGTCTTTTCTGGTTTTTTCAATGGACGGCTATTTGGCATTCGATGTTTCCGTGCTACTGCGGTGAAGTCGAATGCTAAAGGTCGTCTGTTCTGGTTTTTTCAATGGACGGCTATTTGGCATTCGATGTTTCCGTGCTACTGCGGTGAAGTCGAATGCTAAAGGTCATCTGTTCTGGTTCTTTTCAATGGACGGTCCTTTTGGCATTCGATGTTTCCGTGCAACTGCGGTGAAGTCGAATGCTATTATTGTCTGTTCTGGTTCTTTTCAATAGACGGTCCTTTTTGGCATTCGATGTTTCCGTGCTACTACGGTGAAGTCGAATGCTAAAGGTCGTTTGTTCTGGTTCTTTTCAATGGACGGCTATTTGGCATTCGATGTTTCCGAGTAACTGCGGTGAAGTCGAATGCTAAATTTCGTCTGTTCTGGTTCTTTTCAATGGACGGCTATTTGGCATTCGATGTTACCGTGTTACTGCGGTGAAGTCGAATGCTAAAGGTCGTTTGTTCTGGTTCTTTTCAATAGTCGGTCCTTTTTGACATTCGATGTTTCCGTGCTACTACGGTGAAGTCGAATGCTAAAGGTCGTTTGTTCTGGTTCTTTTCAATGGACGGCTATTTGGCATTCGATGTTTCCGTGTAACTGCGGTGAAGTCGAATGCTAAATTTCGTCTGTTCTGGTTCTTTTCAATGGACGGCTATTTGGCATTCGATGTTACCGTGCTACTGCGGTGAAGTCGAATGCTAAAGGTCATCTGTTCTGGTTCTTTTTAATGGACGGCTATTTGGCATTCGATGTTTCCGTGCTAGTGCGGTGAAGTTGAATGCTAAAGGTCGTCTGTTCTGGTTCTTTTCAATGGACGGCTATTTGGCATTCGATGTTACCGTGCTACTGCGGTGAAGTCGAATGCTAAAGGTCATCTGTTCTGGTTCTTTTTAATGGACGGCTATTTGGCATTCGATGCTTCCGTGCTACTGCGGTGAAGTCGAATGCTAAAGGTCGTCTGTTCTGGTTCTTTTTAATGGACGGCTATTTGGCATTCGATGCTTCCGTGCTACTGCGGTGAAGTCGAATGCTAAAGGTCGTCTGTTCTGGTTTTTTCAATGGACGGCTATTTGGCATTCGATGTTACCGTGTTACTGCGGTGAAGTCAAATGCTAAAGGGCATATGTTCTGGTTCTTTTCAATGGACGACTATTTGGCATTCGATGTTTCCGTGCAACTGCGGTGAAGTCGAATGCTAATATCGTTGGTTCTGGTTCGCTCCTCAAAGGGTGGGCATTGTTTTGAGAAACCCTAATAATAAGCGTAATTTTTTTAATGTCTACTTAAAAAGGAATTTCACTCGTTTCAAAAAGTATCTTTTCACACTTGTTGCATGAATAGCTTTCATAGTGCAAATAGAACCAAAATCTAAATTATCAATTTTTAATCCAGTAAGATTTTATTTGGTAAAAAAAATGTTTTCTAAAAATACTCTAAAAGTAAAAGTAGTTATGCTTCTAAGAAAATATGATTACCTCAAATGCAACCCATAATAAATTTCAAATATTACTTATAATGTGTTTTTTAACTTATTGTGGTGCACGTTAAATTTTTTGGGGTCTGATGTCCATATATAAATATTACAATAAATGTTTCAACCTATGAGTCGAATTTTTACGCATAGATGTAACAAATATTGTGCCTTGGTCAGGTAAAATGCAGCGAGTAGACAAATGGCTTTGACCAGTGTTGTACGCACTCAAATAACTCTAATCTATAAGAAAGTATACTAAAGAACTGAATATTTTAGAGCCGAAATGCTCCGATTCGCTGTTGTATTATGCAGTTTACCTGCTCACGGCTGTATTGCATATATTCTTTGTATGTAGTACTTTAACAATGATCTTTAATTTCTCTGAAATTATTCAGTGGTTTCAATTTTCCAACATTCAGTATTCAATGATTTAAGCATTCTAATATTATAATGTATTTAAGTACTTGGTTAATTTTCATACCATACATTCCGCCAGTACATTTATATAATACTAGCTTTATATACCCAGCGTTGCAAGGGTGTACACTTAACCCTTTCAGTCCCAGTGATGCCATTTGGCATCATCATTTTTTTAATCATAAATAAAAATAATAATTGGGCTGACATCTATTGTGATTAATAAAAATATTTTATAACAGAAAAAAGTTTGAAGAATAGAATTGTGTGCTTTTTGATATCATAAATAGCATTAGACGACCAAAAAAATAATTCTAAAATGATTATGCCAAATTGTCATTGGGACTGAAAGGGTTATTAACCCTAATTAGTAGTTTTTTAAGTAAATTTTTATTTTATACCAATTGATCCCCTCTCCACTGTTATCACTCCATCGTTATATTAGAATTTCTTGTTAGTCAGTAATTTATATAATATTTAAACAAATCATCAAAATATTTAAACAAATAAAAAATTCAAAGGTTAATAATTTTTCTTGTAAACTTCTTCTCCAAACCCTCACAATTCTATTTGTATAATTTCTCTCTGTACGAATCCCATCAATTTTTTCAATGTAAATTACCACCCAAGCCCACCAATTCTATTTGTACAATTCCATTCCACTGTTTACCTATTCCATGTGGCCCCATTCATTCGGTGAAATACCTCATTGACAAGCCAGGCCTTCCAATTTCGAATTCTTTTTTTCGTTCGACAACTCCTTTTGAGCTGAAGCGCTCTTGAAAACAAATCCTTCCTGTGGCCGTGGTTAAGTTGTCTCTTTTTCTCACAAGAAGGAGTGTCGTCAATCTTCTGATTTATGTCTGCAAACACAGCGAAAAACCAGAAAAGAGTAATTCTCTTTTTTGAGGTCTTCATTTTTTTCTTTGGCGAGCTTCTTCCAGGTAGGTAAATGCGGAGTTTTCCCAGGTAGGGTTGCTGGGTTCTTCGATTCTGATGTCGCCAAATGGGATGGGTTAGAAATTATATAAGTGGGGAACTAAGAACAGTTTAGTCCCGTTTATCCTAATCCCGGTTATCCGAAATTCGGTTTATCAAAAAAAAAATCCCGAGCTATAGGTTAAAATATGAAATGTATGCACATAAATAAATACACAAAAATAATTAAGTACTTACAAAGTTGGATTTATTTCTCAAAATATGCAGTATTTTTATTGTTGCTGCTCAATTTTGGTCCTGTACCTTTCGGATAAGCGAGACTCTACTGTAATATTGTTTTTTACGCTATTTTTTTTATATTTGCCTTTGTGTTTTTACATATCGTCTCAATTTTTGCAATAGTTTTTACGTTAATTTCTCAACAACCTTGCTAAATCAAAATGAATATTGTTTGAAATGTTAAAAAAACTGGAAAAGCAGGCTTCGAAAAATTTGAACCAACGAATAAATCGTAATGTTGCGTCAAATATACTTAACAACTATTAAATGTAAGTATTTATCGTGAGTTTTAAATATTTGCATTTATCAAAACAACTTTTTTTATGAAAATTCGCCCTTTTTCTTGGTTTTATAACTATTTCCCTACGACTAAATGCATTGGTGGCATTTTTAGTAAATGTCTAGAGTTTATCCCAAATTTTTTCTATTAAACAATAGGGTAGACTAACCAGATAATGAACGTTTAAGGCGTCACGTTCGTCAGTGAATGAACACCAGGGTGTAATGGCCAGGTCAACCAACCATAGGTCAGATAGCTTCCTACTACATGGGAGAAAGTCAGTGTTGCCAATCCATCTAGTGGAATGATTTTCAATCCTTATTTTTAATTATATTTACCAAATGTTCATTCACTGGGGCCTGTTTACTCACTGGTCAGGTCAGTCCACCCTATTTTGTATTTATAAAACAGTCATCTAATAAAAAACCCAAGTCATATTTTTCATTTAAAATGCGTGTTAACAATGTAATAACAATTTTGACGTAACAATGTCAATACTTCAACGGGCAACGTGATTCCAAAAATTCATTGAGGTCTGGGGACTGACCAAACAATCTCTAACTAAAGAAACCATGAAGTGAATTGCCAAACGGGGCGATTTCTCGCCAAACCAGATAACCAGGCCATCCCAGTCCACCCCTATCATTACCAAAGTGGGATCTTGACAAGTTCAAAGGCTATTTGCGCTGACCAGGTGCATGGCCAAACACACTTTGTGCCACCCATGCTCTTGGTGATTTTTTCTTTCCTAAACAATTTTCCCTCCCTTATCTTACAGAACTTTTTAGATTTCTTATGGCTCAATTAAAGTTTTTTTTTAGGGTAGACTATCGGAAAGCCTTTTGTAGTGCCCGACTGTTATTTTCGTGTCAACAGGATGTAGAAGTTTTTTAGTCTTGAGTTTTTCGAGTGGGTATCAGACCAACCGAAACTGGAGGTTTTTGTGTGAATTTAAATAAGTACCTGTGTCTCCAGTTATTGTTTGTTTTGTTTAACTACCAGCTAAACGCTGCGCTAAGTCTTGGAGATAAGTGAAATATAGCGTTTGGAAAGGACGAAACTCTATAAATTTTTAATGGTGCATCAATTTGAACTTTAAAGCCACCATTTGGATAACATTTTAATCACAAAACTAGGTAAAACATTTAAATAACAAGGCGGTCAAAAACTATTAGTTTGTCATCTTGCGACCTGGCGTCCCCAATTGGGGATATTTGTTAAAACTTCCCCACAAACAATAAACACGTTAATTAGTTCCGAAATTGGCCTGTTCCGATAGAAGATCCAAATATCAGTTTTGAACCTTTAATTACACGTATCAGTTACTTTTCTATAGAAAAATGAAGTTGAACGAGGGTCAATGCGATATTATAGTTCTTAAAAAAATTAACTTGTTTTTTTTCAAATTAGTCGAGAAGTTCTTTTAGAAGTTAATTTTATAGGCAATTTGTATTAAAAAAATATAAAATAATCTGTTAACTACAAATAAGTGATACGGAATTTTTTGTTGTATTTATAGCACACAAAATTTGTACTTTTAGATTCTAAGACACGTCCCTAAATAACTATCATTTTTTTTTTAAATATCTCTTTGCAAAACATACTTTTTAGAATATATTTGTATGAAAAGTATGTTTAGATTATAAGAATATAAGTTTAGGATTTTGCTCGAGTCTTAAGAGGTTATTGTCCCCGATGTTTATTTTTACTTGGATATTAAACTGAAATAGTTTCCATGTAACTTTCAAATCTTTTTTAAAAATTATGTCATATGACACTTCAGTTCAGATTGATTTACACTGTAAAAAATTTACTTTAATTTACCAGCACAGGGTGGCGGTATACTTGATGTTGTCGCCACTCTGTGCTTTACTGGCAGCACTCCGTTGTTAATCCAGCCCAACCACCTCACAGTTTCTAAAATAAAATCAGGCATTAAATTTATCATATTGCAACAATACCTTTTATCAAAAATATACCCCAAAAAAATCTATCCCAGATCTCGGATTAATCACACCCAGAATGGTGTCAGCAACCAGAAACAATGATACCATCCGCATAATCCCGAGATATTTCTTTGAAACAAGGAATTGGATGCGGCGAGGCTCTTAAGAAGCACAATGAAGCAAGCTGAGACGATGACAACAATAGCATCAAAAACTCTATTTAAAATTAATATTGTTTATAAATGATTTTTTTTTTTTCAATCATAGGGTAGACTGACCAGTGAGTGAACAGCCCCCAGTGAATGAATATTTGGTAAATGTAATTTTTAAAAAAATAAGGATTAAAAATCATTCCACTTTATGAATTGGCAACACTGATTTCCTCCCATGTAGTAGGAAGCTATCTGACATATGGTTGGTTGTCCTGGTCATTATATAATTTTGTTCATTCACTGGCGAACGTGACGCCTTAAACTTTCATTCACTGGTTAGTCTAACCTAAGTTTAGAGTGACATTTAGCTCTTTCAGTCCCAGTGATGCCATTTAGCATCATCATTTTTCCGATCATAATTTTTTAAAAAAATAATAAGGATGACATTTATTTGCATTAATAAAAATATTTTCTAATAGAAAAAAGTTTGAAGAATCGAATGTTGTGCTTTTCGATATCATAAATGGCCATGGACGATCAGAAAACAAATTCTAAAATGATAATGTCGAACTGTCTTTGGTACTTAAAAGGTTAAAATTAATATTTGAAGGAAAATTTATTTTTTGCTCTATGAATACATTTAGAATGCCACGGTTTGCAGAAAGAAGCTAATCTGTTTATAACAATCGAGTGAATTTAACTCAGTTTGAGTTAATTTTCACTTTTTCCAGTGTCAAAAATGCACTTCTCCTGTATGAGTGGATTTCACTCTTTTGTTTTAAGATTGTAGGCAAAGTTGTGTTTGTGGGTTACTTCATTGTTCTCCTAAGCCCTTCCTGGCGTTCCTCCCTCATTCCTTGATTTGGTTGTGGAGGATTAGGAGATGTCCGAACCCGTTCTGTGTTCCGCATCGCATGCCACACTTTGATCTCGCTTTGATTCTTCACGAGGCGAGATTTATGGACGCGTTTTTATCGGTATCACAAGGAAACACTCGGAAGGGAAGGATAAAAACGGTGTTTTATATTTTACTTGTATTTTTTTAAGGGAACAGTGAACAAAACAACCACTCAAAATATCGAATTTTCATTTAAACTTTAGTTACTGAATCTACTGAACTGAACTACTGAAGTGAATGAACTGAATGTGAACTAATGAAGTGAACTGAACTGAATCAACTGAAGTTACAGAATTTACGAAAAAAACCTTATATGATGCACATTTGAATCTGGGACTGGAGTAATTACTAACTGGACTAATTTCAATATGACTTTGTTGCCTGTTTTAAATGTCATCATTCCAAAACACCAATTTTCAGCCTTAAGATACACTTTTCTCTTTCTCTTATTTGAAGGGTTGAAATTTTCTGTGATGTCGTACTATCGACACTTAACACAGTAAACTAAAACAGTGTCGACTATTTAACACAGTAAACCAAAAATATTCCCCAAAAATATTAAGTGGGTAAAAATAAAACAATTTTTTCTAATTTAAGAAATGCTCAAAATTTCATTTTATTTAATAACTTTATAAATTCTGAATGTTTTATCGTCAAAATTGAGGTTCATTGCGTAGAATGGACTATTTATATTTCCATAAAAAAAATTATTTTAAGATATACGCAATAGTTGAGCTGGAAAGTGTACCTAAAAGCCAAAATTCGGTGTTTTAAAATCGTGACATACACTCTTAAAACAAAAGAGTGAAATCCACTCCAGTTGGAGAAGTGCATTTTCGACACCCTAAAGGCATGCATATTTCCTCAGACTGAGTTAAAATCACTCGTTTGGAGTGATCCTGTCGGAGGTTTAACACACAAAGAATCCACTCCAAAAGGAGAAGTGCATTTTCCAGTCTGGAGGAGTGAAATCCACTCAGACTGAGTTAAATTCGGAGTGTTTGTTTTAAGAGTGTATGAAGCTGGGAACAAAGTTAAATTGAAACTAACTACCAAATTTGCAAACTCCAACCCCGTATTCATATGCATATCATATAAACTTTTTCGTAAATATTCATTTTAGTGATTGAAAGTTAAAATGAAAATTTGATATTTTGAGATGTCATTTTGTTCCCTGTCCCCTTAAGTTATTGTTAAGTGCTGTTTTATAACTGTTAGGTATGTCTTTTAGTTTTTAATTATTTGAGGCGATAGTTATTTTTTTGTCGAAGAGGGTCTCCTCGGAAAATTAGGCATTGCTCTTTTAAAAGAACTTTAATCCCATATCCATTGAAGATGCAGTAACATCACTTGATTACACGCATAGCTCCTATATTACACCATGTTCATCTCTTTCTTTGTTTTATTTTTATCCAACATGTTGTAAAGATTCTTTTAGATATGTTGATGCTTTTTTTTTCGTGTGTTGTCGAGTTTGATTGTTGCGGGGCGTTCGATTTGCTGTGATCCTTCTTCATTGGCTGGGTATTAAGCGGGTATTACCAACACCTTCTGTTGAATGAAAGGCCTAACATGCTTGTCAGAAGTGTATGTGACGTCAAGTAACTACTGGTTGCCATATGAATTGCTTCCCAACGTGCTATGTATTTGCATCAAAAGCAGATATAAATTTACCAGCCGTTTTGACACTTTGGTAATTTTTCGAAATTGTACTTGAATATAGTAGTATGAAAAGCGTAAAAGCGTCACCTTTAGTAAAATTAATTAACTACTTTTATTTGAAAAAAAGGTACCTACTTTCCCTAATTAAAACTGGAAAATTGCTTTTTTTTTATCGTAGATTACTTATTATATTTTAAATGAGGAAGTTATTTTGCATTAATTTCACTTTTTTTACATATCGCAGAGCTAATGAAAAGTTAAATGGCTCCTTGTGATACTGCGGTGCACAGACCTACGTGAAATGCTTTGGGCAGGAGTTGTCCAGTTGGTATACCTTACGACACAATGCTATCGGATGTGATCGAGCATCCGTTGACCTGGAATCGATTCTCGGTTGCCCACACTGCTAATCTATAAACGGCGAATACTGCCAAAGTCCATCAAAAATACTAGTCTTTGAGTGGTATGGGTGTACATTGTAAAACGCTTAATCGTTAAATCTGGGAAATTCAAAGTCCTGATGCCACGTCAGAAGTCGTCATAGCCTCTTGCGACCTGACGCCCCCATTTGGGGACTTTTTTTTAAACCATCCCCTAAACAATTAACACGTTAATTAGTTCCAAAATTTACCTGGACCGATAGAAGATACAAATATCAGTTTTCAGCCTTTAATTACATGTATCAGTCATTTATTTCTATTAATAAAAATGAAGTTGAACAAGGGTCAATACGATATTAGAGTTCTTAAAAAAATTATTTAAGATTTTTTTTTCAAACTTTTCAAAAAAGTTCTTTTAGTAGTTTGTTTTTAATGCAAAATTCCTTTAAAACTAACAAACAGTTAACTACAAATAAGTGATACGTCCTTTTTTGTTGCATGAATAGCACAGAAAAATTTGTATTTTTAGAGTTTAAGGCATGTTCTTAAGTTACTATAAGCATAATTAAAAAAAATCTTTGTCAAAATATTCTTTTTATCATATATGTGAATGAAAAGTATGTTTAGATTATATATAAGAATATACATGTAGAATTTTACTCGTGTCTTAAAAGTATAAGGTAACATTGAGAGCCGACTCAGGTGTCAGAAACATCACTTAAGAGGACTCCCTTGGAATTCCACATCTTGAAAATCGTAATGTTATTCCTATGGAAAACATTCTCAAGTCAATTACTGCCACAATTTTAAAAAAGGTTGCTAGTTTTTGGTATCATTGAAAGGAGTAGACTTTGTAAAATTAATTTGTTTTGTGAAAATCACATATTTAGTATTTTTAATAATTTTTTTAAGTAAGTAAAAAATGGAGTACGCATTAAGTTCTGACTTAAAAAAAAATTATTAAAAATACTAAATATGTGATTTTCATAAAACAAATTAATTTTACAAAATCTACTCCTTTCGTTCTTTACAATAATACCAAAAACTAGTCACCTTATTTTTTAAATTGTGGCGGTAATTGACTTGCGAATGTTTTCCATAGGAATAACATTACGATTTTCAAGATGTGGAATTCCAAAGAGAGTCCTCTTAAACACACCTCTAAATTACGACGTCCGTCGCCAAATATCCCCTGCGCAGCTCTAGTACTTCACATTCTTTCAACCAAACCGGGGACTGCCTGTGTTGTGTAATTCTTTTCGCGGAAGCGTCTCCCATAAACCGTTATTTACGACGGAACGCGAACGACCGAATGTAGACGTCTAGACGTCCCCCCGAACGTCGTAAATCGTGTCGGGTAGCGGTAGCTTCCCAGCACCACACCTGTTGCTATAGGAGAAACCAACAGACAGTGCGTGTTGTGACGGGGAGGTTTCGGGAAGTTTTAAATTTGTAACGTTAGAGTTAGGTGGTCAGTTTTATTTGTATACTTATTACATTGTTATTTTTCTTTTTAAGTATTCCGTAGTAAATGAAAAAATGTTTGCTTAATGAATTGATTAAAAATTGGTATACTTAATGGATTAATATAATGTAAGGATTTAAAAAAAAAACGACTTTAAAGAACGTGACAGATGATGTTATAATTTAACAGACTTTAAAGAACGTGACTGAAGATGTTATAAATTTATGTGTGGCAACGTTGTTGTGAAAAAGAAAATGGAAATTGATATTCTAAACGCTCCTGTAAATATATGTTAAAACTAATAAATTATTCATAACGCTACCAAGGACTACTGAATACTCAAGTAATTCGTCACAATGTGTAGTGAAACACGCAAATGAAATATACAAACTTGTATCCATACATAATAATAAAATTTGCATAATGAAAAAAAAATTACTTGATAAATTAAAACTATGTATAGTTCATGGATTAAGTAAAAATATCTACACTCAATGAATTAATTAAAAATATGTATACTTAGTGATTTAATTGAAATTATTTACAGTAGAGTCTCGCTTATCCGAAAGGTACGAAACCAAAATTTAGCAGCAAAAATATAAAAAAAAATTACTGCATATTTTGAGAAATAAATCCAACTTTGTAAGTACGTATTTATTTTTTGTATATTTATTTATGCGTATACATTTTTTATTTTAACTGCAAGGCTCGGGAATGTTTTTTTTTTTTTTTTTTGATAAACCGATTTTCGGATAAGTTAATATACACTGTAAAAAATTAAATTTTTACAGGGGAACTCTTGTGCTTAAATAATATTCTTATATAAATTTCACCGATTTTATATGCTATTATTTTAAACAGATTTCCCTGGAACTATTATGAAATTTTTCTGTTTAAACTGGTATTTCAAACATGTGAAGGCACTCATTGGAACTTTACAATGTTTTATGAAACAATTTGAATAGATTTCTTATCTATAGATTACATAACTATAACCTTCCAGACGTTTTAACCTATTTATATAGTAAGATAATAAAAAAATCTAATTCTTTTCTTTAATGATCATTGTTCCAATCGATAAATTTATTTAATGATCGAAATCTTTTCGGAAAATCTCGTGATGTGTTTCAAAAAAGACGATTGAAATAAGACAATTATTTTGACGATCGATAATGATCTTTATAGAAAGCATCATTACATCGTTCTATCTAGTCCTGTCTCTTTTAAATCGAACTTTTCTTCGTAAAACCATTACAGAAGTTTTCTAACTTATGCTTTTCGGCTGTTTTGTAATACAGCAATAAATTTTTCGTGGTCAACGGATTGTGTAAGCCAATTTTTGTATACATACTTTATTTATAACTGAATGCTAATTTATTAAAGTGTTATTCTTTTCTCTAAAATATGTCATTTGTTGCATCAAAGCATACTGGTAAGAAATAAAGATCATATATGAAGAGTACAGGGGGAAAAGAGCTTGATTTCATAGGAATATGCCTGCATCTGGATTCTTTGGCATCAATAGCGAGTCCTTGCCTAAACTGGTGAAAAGAAACCGTCTACCCACATTGTTTTTTCTCACGTGGCAACCCTGTTTCAAGCCAGAGATCAGTGGACACGAGTCCCACGTTTGTACCACACGAAAGAAGAGCCGAAAGATAAACCGGTTTACTGTCGCCAATGTCCACCAAGCACAAAAGAATACTGAAGGCTTCCTACGAAATCAAACGCCTTTTCCCCTGTGCTCATATATCTGTAAATGCACTTGTATATTTTAATTTTCGGTCTGTTGCATTGCTCAATTTCTCTTTACTCCGAAATTCCTTTTCATTTTTTTTTTCAAAAGTAAAGTATTTATCGTGCATTACCGTTATATTTCCTATGCAGATTCGCATTTGACGGTCATATCAAATAACAACTTCAATTACTGCAAGCATGTAACCCGCCAATCGATACAATCGCTAGACATAGGTTATCTAATTTCTTAACCCCTCTAATGCATACTGTTGCCATATGGCAACAAGTAACATTTTCCACTTTATTCTATTGAAGTAGAGCTCAATATCGACAAATCTGTTTTTTCATCTAGTATTACATTCCGTTCGGAAGTTTTTTCTTCTCCTTTGGATTAACATTGATGCACTTTGCTTTGGAGACCCGCGATCCAGTGCGCCCATTCCCCTGAAATGTCTTAACTAAAAGAACCCCTTTTAAGTTGAATAAAATCTACAAATCGGATTCACTTTGTGGCCGGTCCCCTATTCCGTGCGACGTGTCGTGCGGCGATGCAAATGGTCGGTCATCGAATTGCGCATTACGGGGATCCTCCGTCACTTTACGACGCTGATTTACGGCCCGCCGCCTCTCGAAATGCCGCCGCGACCTCAACCGGACACACGCGATCGGCCCATACAACAACCGAACGCGGCATTCTCGCCTTTTTTGCAGGCGAGATGGGTTTGGATCTTTGTAATTGAGACATTTTAACCATAGTTCTTTTAAGCCTGTAATGCATGATTTTTTTTATCATTCGAAAAAATATATTTGTATCTTTAATACTTCATATATTGTGGGGAAAATACTGAAAAAAATTAACTGTATTGGAATTTAAATAATTTCAATTTTTTAATTTTTTCCATATGGCAAAAACCAACTACAAAATTCCAATTTTGATAAGAATGATTAGAAACATACTAAATATATTTTAAATTAACCCTCTTGAACTATAATTATTTTATTCAAAACAATTTATTTGTATGTAGTACTAACATTATTATACTATGAATACTGCCAAAGACGTTATTTCACCAACAGTTAATAACCTCACTCTTTAATTTTTTAAGCACTTAATACACTTTTATTACTGTCATCTACGAGGATTATTAGTAACTAAAACTTCATAATGAAATGTAATAGATGAAAAAACACATTTATCGAGAGGGAGCTCAACTTTAATGGAAAAAAGTAGATTACGCCTATTGCGAACGATATAGTTTCACGTTTTGAAAGACTTTTTAATCTTCGGTGTTAAATAATTGAGCGTATAATAATAATTTCAAATTAAAAAGTGTAATCGTTTTTCTACTATTTACTAAATCACCGCGACCTCAACCGGACACACGCGATCGGCCCATACAACAACCAAACGCGGCATTCTCGCCCTTTTTGCAGGCGAGATGGGTTTTTGTCTCTTCTTCAAATTGAGACATTTTAACCGTGATTGTTTGTATTGAACAGAAATTGAATTTTAAAGGGGTTTATAATGAACTATTCGAATGCCTTTGCGACCTCATCTACCTGAAACAATATCTGCAAGCAATGGTCAACTGGACACAAACAATCTATGTAATCATCGAGTAGATGCAAACAATCAATACAAATAATTTGCTTTATTATCGCCATAAACTTGTTGTTTTATAGTCGTGATGTATTTTTTGCAAATATACATTGTGTTTTTATCTCTTTAAGTTAAGATAATTTAATTATGGAATACAAAATTGAAATAATTTCAAACTAGATTTTTTTTTTATAATCATTTCCCATGTGAATCCACCGAGACCTCAACTGGACACACACGATTCTTCCATGCAATCACTAAATACGGCATTCTCGCCTATTTCCGGGCTATATGGTTTTTGCAACTTTGAAATTGTGACATTTAAACCATGGTTGTTTCAAATAAACACAAACTGAATTTAAAAACTAATTATTTTTATCATTCACTAATGGACAATTACAGCATTTTCCAAACATATTTTATTTCGATTAAGCATAGGGAGAAACTCCTTAATCTCGCATATTTCCGCTTTTTAAGCGCAACTTATTTTTTAATTAATTTTTAAAGTTTTTGGCGCGAAAACAGCGATGTCGTCATGTGACGTCATCTGTTACGAAATGGCTACCGCTCGCTACTGTCGTATCGGTAATCGCAATAGTGGTGCTTAGTGTTATTGTTGAGTCCGAAAAATCGCTCTGTTTGATGTTTATTTCTTAATTATGGGTTATAAGCACTGTATTGTGCAAGCGTACGAATACAACTGCAAAAAAACCAGATAAATACTTCATTACCCAAAAATAAATATGCTAGAAACAAGTGGTGCAAAGCAAACTTTCTTATTTAAAAATGAGTTATTCTGAATACAAAACACTTAAATAAGAAATAAAAATATACGTTAAACACTTGGAAGCTAATTTCGTTCATTTAATTGATGATGTTATTTCAATAAACTCGGTTTTAAAACATTAATACGCTATTAAGAAAATATAACAACATATACCAATTTCAACTTTTTTTTTACCTTATTAAACAGCATTTTGTAAACTTAAATCGCTAAAAATCTCTATAATTGGTATGATATTGCAGAAATAATGAAAAATAACAGCCCTTCAGTTGCATTTTTGGATGGTATCTTATCATAACTTTCATTGCTGCACACAAGAACTGTTGAAAAATACAAATGAATTTCATGCCTGGCAATTGAAATATTAATACATATTTAAAAATATGCATAGACCTGTGACCTGTGCAATGTTGGGTTTGAAAAGTTTGGTCTAGAATAGTTGGAGGTGTACAAAAAAAAAAGAGGAATTTAAAACAATAAATAGTGTCAGAGGGGTGAATACGAGTTTTTTCATGTGGTAATGCTTAGGCAAAAAATAAAAACCAAAAATTTAGCTGTTAACTTAAATACTCACTGACAGTTGGAGTGCTAGGCATCAAAAGAAAGATCTTAGCCTCCATAAACAGAAAATACCAAAAGTTTTGGCCCTATATGTCCCTAAAGAGTTTAGGGTCCAAATGTGTCTTTTAACATTGCATGCAACAACAGATGACAGTTTTCACAAAGATAGAGGCCTGCATTTAAAAATATGCAACTACCTGTGCCAAGTTGGGTATGAAAAGTTAGGTCTAGAATAGGTGGAGGTGTACAACAAAAAAAAAACAGGACTTTAAAACAATAAATAGTGTCAGAGGGCTTAATATGAGTTTTTTCATGTGGTATTGCTTAGGCGAAGAATAAAAACCAAAATTTTAGCTGGTAGCTAAAATACTCACTGAAAGTGGGAGTGTCATACATCAAAAGAAAGGTCTTGGCTTCCATAAACAGAAAATACCAAAAGTTTTTGCAAAAAATATCCCTAAAGAGTTAAGGGTCCAAATGTGTCTTTTAACATTGCATGCACCGACAGATGACACTTTTCACAAAGATAAAGGCCTGCATTTAAATATATGCAACTACCTGTGCCAAGTTGGGTATGAAAAGTTAGGTCTAGAATAGGTGGAGGTGTACAACAAAAAAAACAGGACTTTAAAACAATAAATAGTGTCAGAGGGCTTAATATGAGTTTTTTCATGTGGTATTGCTTAGGCGAAGAATAAAAACCAAAATTTTAGCTGGTAGCTAAAATACTCACTGAAAGTGGGAGTGTCATACATCAAAAGAAAGGTCTTGGCTTCCATAAACAGAAAATACCAAAAGTTTTTGCAAAAAATATCCCTAAAGAGTTTAGGGTCCAAATGTGTCTTTTAACATTGCATGCACCGACAGATGACACTTTTCACAAAGATAGAGGCCTGTATTTAAAAATATGCAACTACCTGTGCCAAGTTGGGTATGAAAAGTTAGGTCTAGAATAGGTGGAGGTGAACAACAACAAAACAGGGCTTTAAAACAATAAATAGTGTGAGAGGGCTTAATATGAGTTTTTTCATGTGGTATTGCTTAGGCGAAGAATAAAAACCAACATTTTAGCTGGTAGCTAAAATACTCATTGAAAGTGGGAATCTTATACATCAAAAGAAATTTGTTAGCGTCTAGAAACTGAATACAGGCAAAATAGTAGTAAATTAGAGCAGTACAGTTTTAATCTTCAATATAGCATTCAATGCTCTCAGCAAAGGGTATACCAAATTATGACACAATCATATTCGAAACATACAAGTTTACTTGTATAAATGTACTAACTACAATCATTTCATTTGGCGAGACAGTAATGTGTATTTTTAATCAAATTTAAACATAGTTTTTCTGTCAGTTAATGTGCCAAAACTGTATTTTTTTATAGTAAATATATTTTTATTAACAAATTCAGTAATTTAAATTAAGAAAGAGCATTTTTTAACTAAACTAGTTTGCTTTTTCTACTCTTTACTTTCCCATTTTGGTTTAAAATTATAAGATATTGAAAAACAGAAGAAAACAACATTCGAAATTCAAACCTTCGAAACGAAAAGGTAAACAAACGCTCACGAATTCGGAAGATTCCTCGGCTCATAACAGATGACGTCACGGCCAATGGCGTACCGCTTTGTGCATTTATTCTTTTATTAAATTACAGAAATATTTTTTTGAAATTTTAAGTTGATATTCGAAACCAGGAGCATTTTTTCTATCGGAACCAATAGTTTTTATAACACTTTGAAAAATATGCAAATTGTCCATTGTTTTAAATGCCGATCCGACCTCACCTATCTCAAGCATTCATCAAATAGGTGTAGGAAATCTTATTCAATAACTTCACTCTATTTTCGCCCATTGCTGACGATGTAGTTTTTCCTCTTCTTCAAATTGAGACTTAATTTAAAAAACTAGGGTTTATTTTTTAATCCATTTGAATGCCATCTCAACCTCGCCTACCTAAAACAATCTATGCAATCAACTAAGATGCAACCAATCTATAGCTGACCATTGCATAGATGCAAGCAATCTATGCAATCATCAAGTAGACGAAAGAATCTATGCCATAACTTCACGACACTGTCACCTATTGCGAGCGATATAGTTGCATCTTTTGAAAATATACTTTTTAATCATGGGTGTGTTGAATAATTGAACGTATCATGATAATATACTTTCAAATTTAAAAAGTTTAATTGGTTTTTTTCTAACATTCACCATATGAATGCACCGTGACCTCAACCGGACACACGCGATCGGCCCATACAACAACCAAACGCGGCATTCCCGCCTTTTTTGCAGGCGAGCTGGGATTGTCTCTTCTTCAATTTGAGACATTTTAACCCTCTAATTCACGAATTGTTTTATTCATCCCAAAACATATTTGTATCTTTAATACTCATACATTATGGGAAAAATACAGAAAAAAAATTAACTGCATTGGAATTCAAATAATGTCAATTTTTAAAATTTTTGCTATAGGGCAAAATTCCAATTTTGATAAGAATGACTAGAAAACTATTAAATATATTTTAATCCCCTTGAAAACTTAATATATTTAATCCCCTTGAACTATAATTTTTTTTCAAAACAATTTATTTGTATTTACTACTAATATTATTATACTTTGAATACTGCCAAACACGTAATTTCCCAACAGTTAATGACTTCACTCTTTAATTTTGAATACACTTTTACTACTGCCATCCATCAATGAGGGTCATTCGCAACTAAAACTTCAAAATGGAATATAATAGATGAAAAAACCGATTCGTCGAGAGGGAGCTCCATTTTAATAAAATAAAGTGGATTATGCTACTTGTTGCCATATGGCAGCAGTATGCATTTAGAGGGTTAACTATTGTTGTTTTAACTGTACAAAAACTGAACTTTTAAATTTTTTTAATATTAATTTGAATACCATCGTGACCTCGCCTATCAGAAACAATCTGTGCAATCAACTAAGGTGCACGCAATGCAATAGTTTACTAGATACAAGCAATCTATATGCCATAACTCCATGACATTGGTCGCCTATTGCAAACGATATTGTTTTACGCTTTGAAAATAGACTTTTAATCATGAATGTTAAATAATTGAATTTATAATGATAATAATTTCCAACTAAAAGGTTTAAATGGTTTTTCTATAATTTATCATATGAATCAACCGCGACCTCAACCGGACACACACGATCAGCAAATGCAATAACTAAACGCCCATTTTGCGGGCGAGATGGTTTTGTCTCTTCTGCAAATTCAGATAGTTTAACCCTGTAATGGTTTAATAAAAAATATGTTTGTATCTTTAATACTCATACATTATGGGAAAAATACTGAAAAAAAATTAACTACATTGGAATCTAAATAATTTCAATTTTTTTTTAATTTTTGCAATGTGGCAAAAACCAACTACGAAATTCCAATTTTGATAAGAATGACTAGAAAACAACTAAATATATTTTAAAATAACCATCTTGAAGTATAATTATTTTTTCAATTCCTTTTTATTTGTAATTTAGTACTAACATTATTATACTTTGAATACTGTCAAAGACGTAATTTCCCAACAGTTAATAACCTCACTCTCTTTAATTTTGAACTACTGTCTACTATTGAGGGTTATTACTCTACTTTTACTACTGTCATCTATAAGAGTTATAAGTAACTAACACTTCAAAATGGAATGTAATAGATGAAAAAACAAAGATTTGTCGAGAGGGAGCTCTACTTTAATAGAATAAAGTGGATTATGTTACTTGTTATTGATGTTGTTGCAACAGTATGCATTAGAAGGTCAACCATGGTTGTTTGAACTAAACAGAATTTAAATTTTAAAAATAAGTTTTTTTAATCATTCCTTACGACCTCATCTGTTTGAAACAATCTATGCAATCTCTTTAAATTGTGACATTTCAACCATTCTTATTTTAACAGAAAAAAATTGAATTTTGAAAACTAAAGTTTTTTTATCGTTCTCTATTTGAGTGCTATTTTGACCTCCACTATCTGAAGTAATCAATGTAAATGCACAAAATTGAAATGCAATTAATTACATTGCAAATTTAAATTCAATTAATTACATTGCAAATTTAAATGCAATAAATTGCAAATGCACAAAAATAACTGTACTATTTAGTATATATCTGAGGAAAGAAGATACATGGTTTAAACTATAAACAGCTATCTTTGATTGAAAAAGTATGATTTAATTTAAATGACTGGGTAGTAGCATGATGAGTCCAGTGCAAAAAAACCTATATATCGACCAGATATATTTCTTCGTTTCGTTCCTCTTTGGCGACCATAGCGAATCATCACCTAAACAGTTGTATGGAAACTGGTATCTCACTTGGTTTTTCTACCATGGCAACCCTGACATTTAGTCCAACGCTTGTACCTAAAGAAGAACCAAGGGAGAAACCTGATTCCTGTTACCAATGTCTGCCTAAAATACATGAATACGAGAAAATTCCTAGTCAATCAGAGGGTTATTCCCCTAGATTCTTCAAATGATTTGTTGTTTTACCACAGCCAACTTGTAAGTAATTGATTCAGAAATAACTATTTGAACTTATATATTTTCAACAACGCCCAGGTATCTTCTTAATTCAGACATACAGTTATAGGATATACAATGTGGTTATAAAATAACGATCGCTATTCAGAAAGGTCTGTAGCTTGAATGAATAATCCGAATGCAACAAACACCCAGACACTTACTAATCAAGAAGGGGGGGGGGGGGGATGGAATGAAATCATAAAAGACAAACTCGTCGCTTGACCAAGTTTCTAAATAACGAGGCGTAATTGGCCATAATTGGCTACGTCTCGTAATTTAGAGACCTGATCAAGAGACGAGTTCCTTTTTATGATTCCATTCTTTTTCGAAAAAAAAAAAGAAACTCGTCTCTTGATCAGGGTTCTAAATTACGAGGCGTAATCGGTTGTGTTGGCCGTAATTGGCCATAATTGACTACGCCTCATAATTTAGAACCCTGGTCAAGAGACAAGTTTCTTTTTTATGATTCCATTATGCCCCCCCCCCCCTTTCTTGATTAATTAGTAAGTATATCGATGTTTGTTGCATTTGGATTATTCATTCAAGCTACAGACCTCTCCGAATAGCGATCGTTATTTTATAACCACCTTGTATACACGAATCAATCAACAACGATACACACAACTCTAGTGTGGCTTTAGTAATGTATTCAGATACATTCTACATAAGCCTTTCACTCCTGTTTCCGCGTTCGTACATCATTCTGACATAATTCCCGAAATTTCCGTTAGGATACCCAACTTCCGGTCTGGCCAACCATGTGACTAAGGAATTTTTTTATTTGACTTTTTTATCATTTTAATATTAATGCCATTTTTTTTATGGATTTTTCGCTTTCTTTTCTTCTCTGGTTTGTTTCCTATATATTTCTATGGATACTGGGGGCAAGGATCTGCTAGAATGCAACGTTTGGCTTTTCGTTGCTTGTTCTGAATTCGTAAAAGAGTTTCTTAAAAATTTTATGAGTAGTGATTGATTGCTTGGGGTACTGTTTACTTTACATACTATTATCTTTTCCTAGCAACCATTATTTTAAAAAACTGTCTAGACATGGGAAATCCGTTCAATAACTAGTATTTCCCATGTACACGTGGTTTAAAATGCATAGAATTGGAAACGTGCATAGTTAAATTGTGCAAGCTCAGGTGGTGGTTTCGTCACTTGACCATGGTTCAAAATTACGAACCCCGGTAGGACGCTTGGCTTAATTGAGTGCGAAAGGTCTGTGGTTCCTGATCGGGCATCACCAAATTAGGTGCAAGCTATAAGCTGACAATGCAGCCACAAAGGTCCGAAGAAAAATACCCCGTGTGGGGGGAAGTGCATGCTAAATTTGCTTCAAAGTTACGATGTCAAGGCCGTCCTCAAATGGGACTTGGGTGCCTATTCAGCTGATGACCTGACACTTGACTGCGTGGTTCCAAATTAGGAAAACGTTGCGGAGCTGGGGAGTCCAGTCGGTAAGGCATTCGCCTATGCATGCGTAAGGTCTCAGGTTCGGGTCCGGGCATCTCCAAAATAACTGCCGACCTACTAACGGCCCGTGCAGACAAACTTTCTGACGAATCATACCCCGCGTGGAGGAAGTGCACGTTAAATATCTTTCAAATTCCTAACACTGCGTATGATGTCGCCCTGGTTGCGTTGGGTGCCTACTCAAGTGTCTGCTCGTCACTTGACTATGGTTCTAAAATACGACGCTCGTCGCCAATAGCCTCATGTAGCTCTGGTACTACGATAATTCAAACCAAACCAATCTGAAGCCTCGTACGAGGTTCGTACTAATGTTCATATATGTTAGACCTTAAACGAAATTATTTTTTGAAACATGTTTTCTAAATGGATTAAAAAATAATTTACGGAACTCTTAACATGCGCGGAAGGATCTTCTCCATGGCATATTTCTATTTACCCAACTTAGGCTGGCAAGGAGTGTAGCTCAAGTGCGATGTTATTCCAACCAAACAAAACTATCTTCAATTGAACTTCAACAACCCAAGCCACAAATGGAGAGGTGGAGAGAATAAAAAAAACTTACAGGAAGCGAAATCAATTGGCAAAAACCAGGTGAAAAACCAGGTAAGAGGGGAGCCTTGTTGATTAATGGTAGCAAACAAGGAGGTTCTTTCCTCCCCCTTTATACAGTTCCTTACTTCGGCACCTCTTGCTTTGTGACACTTCTCTCGAATTATTATTCACTGGATTTTGTTTGTGGCACTTCTGGAGATCTTCAATAGTGGTTTCAAAATAACATCGCTCTCGAAAATGTAGTGTTTGCTATTTTTGTTACCCTGGTGTAGTTTTTTAATTGAAAGATAGTGAGTTAATATTAAAAAAATTCTATAAGGAGTCAACTGACCCCACCCACATACATGCACTAGCACTAAGAGATTGGAATTTTGCTCAAATTGTTCCAGATCACAGAAATTGGTATTCTTTGCGCCAGCATACACTCTAAAAAACGAATGCGGCGAAATTTTCCTTAATTTTGACGATTCCGTTACTGGCAAATGCTCCGAGTTTTAGTTTCCTTAAAATGAGGAAATTTAAATCGTCATTTTTATGAGGATTTGAATGTCGTCTTATCTAGAGAAATATTTCGTCATTTTTGAGCATGTGAGTACACCAATGAGATTCAGTTTCCTCAAAATCAAGAAACAGAATCATCAAATCGCGATCGTAAAAGTGAGGATTCGCGTTTACTCAAAAGTCAAATGATAGTTTGTCGAAACAATCCTCAAAATTAACGAAATGAGGCTTGAGGATTCATGAATCGTCAAATATTAAAGTGTTATTTCTGAGAGTGTACGAATAGTTCACTTTATTATATAACTAAGCCTGCAGTTGCAATTTCTGCTCCTAGGGAAAAAGTTAGCTGTTCCAAAATGGAGCTAGAAATTCATAAAAATTAACTGCATTGGAATTTAAATAATTTCAATTTTTAAAATTTTTGCCATATGGCAAAAACGAACTTCAAAATTCCAATTTTGATAAGAATGACTAAAAAACTTGGTTTTTTGGACTAGAGAGATTGTTTTTTTTACCTTGGCAAAACCAAGGTCACACTCAAATCGATGCCCAAGTTAGCGCTCAAGGTAGTGTAACCGCGGTATGAGGGCCACATAAACGAATGGCTCCTCTTGTACTAAATTCGGGGCCCGTCAATGACCATCAACAATGCAAACCTGTGCAATCCATAAACTACCTCCATACCACGGTTTTGAGATTCTCGCCTTTCTTTGACACCTGTCTTAACGACCCCATTAACACGATGCCCCCTTTTTAATGGCCGAGCCATTCGTTCCGTCAACTTGAGCGAACATCTTCAGCCTCCGGACCACGACGAATCGGCAGCATCTTCCATTGGAGGGATGTTCAAGAAGTTGCGGTCTGTCGCCTCGTTACCTGTTACAGTGGTAAGATTCTTGATAACTATCCGTTTTAAAACTGTGTTCAGCAGCATCTTGTATTAATTCGACAGATTTTTAAAAATATTATGGCAATACGATATAGATGATCGACATCAAGAAATGCTCTTAAAATTGGAGCTTTTATACTTGTAAATCCATCATATAGGACTTAGGGTAGACTGACCTGACCAGTGAGTGAACAGGCCCCAGTGAATGAACATTTGGTAAATATAATTAAAAAAAAATAAGGATTGAAAATCATTCCACTATATGGATTGGCAACACTGACTTCCTCCCATGTAGTAGGAAGCTATCTGACAGTGGTTGGTTGTCCTGGTCATTATATCCTGGTGTTCATTCACTGGCGAACGTGACGTCTTAAACTTTCATTCACTGGTTAGTCTACCCTATCTTGTTATTCTCCAAAAATAGTGTATCCTGTTATTTTCCAATAACCTGGATACGGCCATACGTCATTCAAACCATTGATGACTGCTGCGAAAGCTGCATCGCAGTATGAAGTATGTATAAACGAGACCCACTTACACATGGATGCGATATGTGACAAAACAGCTTTAACCATTATATCTCAGTCAAATTATTTTTTCTAGCTAAAAACAAACCTTTTACTCTTGCAAACTATCAATGCATCTCGTTTAGAGGGTTTCTAAATTGGACCATGACTTTTATTAGGCGCGTTTACTTGAGCCATCGAATCCATGGATTAAAGGGCAAACTCAGCAATTTTCCCCACATGGGATTTTCTCCCAGACAGAACCGGAATTGCAGGGTTCATTAGGGGGTTTCGCAAACCCTCCAATGAAGGAGGGTTTGATGTTTCAAACCATGGATTCGGCCACAGACTATCATTTGGGTTAGAAATCCTGCTCGACCTCTTTTTCTCCTAATGGGGATTTTGGCATTCAATGGCTCATGTAAACGCACCTATATAGCATGTACATGAACGATTGCCGTATAAATTTCTACCTGTTAGAAAAACAGAGTACCTTTATACTGACTGCTACAAAAGTTTAAAAATGGATTAATAATGACGTGTAAAAACAGTAGCGAATATTCAAATAAGATCTAAAACAGCTGGGGGCTGGGGAGCCCAGTCGGTTAAGCGCTCTCTTAGCATGCTGAAGGTCCCAGGTTCGGGCCCGGGCATCGCCAAAATAGCTGCCGACCTATAAACAGCCCGTGCAGCCAAAAATGTCCGACGAACAATACCCTGTGTAAGGGAGTGCACGTTAAATATCCTTCAAAAGCCTAACGCTGCGTACGATGTCGCCCTTTACGGTTGCGTTGGGTACCTATTCAGGTGTCGGCTCGTTACTTGGCTGTGGTTCTAAAAATACGACGCCCGTCGCCAATAGCCCTCGTGGTAGCTCTAGTGCGACGATAATTCAAAACCTAACCTAACCTAAAACTGCTATCGAAAAATATCTTCTCTCAGCGTTCCCCAAGAAAAAGATCTTTTTCCGAAACTTCGTGACCTTACCGTCCCCCCTTCTTACTAAGTCGTCTCGTGTTTCTTGTAACACCCTCCTCTGTGCCACGTGGCTTCCGATTCTACCCCCCCCCCTAAAAACTTCCATCTGTCCACAACACCCCCCTTTTTCTGCAGATTTCGTGGAATAGTGGAAAATAAAATAAGAATGGCATAAAAAAAACGCAGGTAACAAGAAAAAAATACATAGAAGAGCTCCCTGTGTTGTAAGCCCGCGTGCCAGCTGCCATTAGAACTAATCCTCGTACGCGTGGCATCGTTGATGGCACACATGAAATAAGTAGTTCTTTTTTTTTTCTTTTTCTTTTCTTATTGTATTAGGAAAAAAATGCATGTAAGAAGGGGATCTTCTGGTTGAGGGTTTCGCCAGTATTGCCCTCTTTTCAGCGTCATCTGAAAGCTGTCTTCTAGAGTATAAGGTTTCGTGATTTTTTGTAGTGTGCGAGTAGATTTAAGTATTGTATCTTTTTGGCGAAACAAGCTTTGAAATGGTCTGGCTGCAGATATATATTTTTCTACTTCGGGGGATGGTTCTGTACCGTAAAACTATGACATGGATTCATTTTACGAATTGTTTGAAATAAACACAAATTGCATATCGTGCGGCTTCTGATCTGACATAACCCCAAATAGTTGTTTGATAATAATTCTAATTTAATACAACCATGAGTGTACCCTGATATAAACTCTCTTCTAGTAGTATACTGACAAATTTTTAAGTAATATTCTTTCGGAAGTCTAGCACCTGAAAGATGTCTTATAAAAATTAAATTACAATGCTATTTAAAAGGATAGACCGTCGACAGACAGGTAGACAGATATCGGTCTGGACGAACAGACAGAGACGTATTAAATATAGGTATCTGATGTCGTATGATGCCGTATCATTTTGACAAAAAAGAATTTTTAAAATCCGATGTGGATAGAACTGAATTTGAACAGGGTGGTACGGACATCTCCACTACTTCATCTACTTTCTCCATCTCCACTACGCTCCTTGCCAACCTAAGTTGGGTAAATAGAAATATGCTATGGAGAAGATCCTTCAGCGGATGTAAAAAGTTCCATAAATTATTTGTGAATCCATCCAGGACACATGTTTAAAACATTAATTTCGTTCAAGGTCTAACAGATTTCAATATTATTTGAGAAAATTTTACAATTTTATCCGAATGAAAAGTGTATTTTGCTTAAATTGCATTCAGATCATTTTGTATGTAAATATTACCCTACAAGAGTTTCCAACTATCGGACCAACCGCGCTTTTCCGTCTTCCTTTTTACCCTTTGTTTTAATAAAGTTAGGAGGGTACGGAGTGTACTTTAAATTAAAAAAAATTCTTTCGACTAAAAAATTAAAAAAAAATTGGCTAATAAAAAAAATCTTCCATGTCTATACTAGTAATTTACAAGTACACCAGCTCTAGTTTTCTTGGAAACATCTTTACACACACATAAAATGGTCAACAAATCCTTCTCCATCTTTATGGGCAACACATGCGTATCCCATTCCTCCACTTCTCTTGGGGGGATCGTGGTAGGGACCTCTTTTTTGGGGGGGTTTAGTGGAGGTAATCTTAATATTATTTAACCAAAATACACTTTTCATTCTGATAAAACTTCCAAATTTTCTCAATTAATATTCAAATCTGTTGGACCTTAAACGAAATTAATGTTTTAAGCATGTTTTCTGGATGGATTCACAAATAATTTATGGAGCGGTGGAAGAGCGGTCCCAAGTCAATTACCGCCACAATTTTATTAAAAGGTTACTAGTTTCTTGTATCATTGTAAAGAACGAAAGGAACTAAAAGGATAAAACTAATTTGTTTTGTGAAAATCACGTATTTAGTATTTTTAATATTTTTTCAATTAGAACTTAATGCTTACTCCACTTTTTACTAACTTCAAAAAATTATTAAAAATACTAAATATGTGATTTTCAATAAACAAATTTATTTATCCTTTTAGTTCCTTTCGTTCTTTACAATGATACAAGAAACTAGTCACCTTTTAATAAAATTGTGGCGGTAATTGACTTGCGAATGTTTTCCATAGGAATAACATTACGATTTTCAAGATGTGAAATCCCAAGGGAGTCCTCTTAAACTCATAAAATAGTCCACAAATCCTTCTCCATCTATATGGGCAACACATGCGCATCCCATTCCTCCACTTCTCTTGGGGGATCAACATATAGGGACCTCTTTTTTGGGGGGGTTTAGCGGAGGGTGCACGCGCCAAAACATGAGAGCCTTATCCCCCCTCTGCAAACAGCTGCCAGCTACCAAGTTGAATCGGGAGGCAAGCATGCACAGACATGGTTGATGTTTCGAGACCAGATGATCGTCTCAGTTCGGTGGCTACTGTTCCGGCTGCGAAATACCTCCTCTACAATAGTCAGGCACTGTGCACTATCGAAAGTATTTTTTTAAAAACAAGGGAAAAGTCATAAACCATAGTGAACCAACTTGATTTGTATGTTAGTATATGAAAATTGAGCTTCAAGATTTTCAGTCGCATCATCATGTTTCTGATCATAATACAAACAAAATATGAGGGCTGACATCTATTGGGATTAATAAAAAAATATGTCTAATAAAAAAAGTTCAAAGAATCGAATGATGTGCTTTTTGATATTATAAAGTGACTCTAAACGATCAGAAAACAAATTTCTAAAATGATGAGGCCATATTGTCATTGGGCGGAAAAGGTTAAAAGTCATGATCTGGTGAGAGAAAAAAGAGTGAACTAAGCTTGGACAAATATATGTTATTGGAACAATATTTTACATATCAATCAGGCTTGTTGTATTATTAAACTTGGTATGTTGATGGTCAGTACCAGAGAGCTAATTCATTAGTTTTCAAATCGCCTCCTCTACAAAAGGGGATGGGGAGCCCAGTCGGTTAGGCACTCGCCTAGCATGCGAAAGGTCCCAGGTTCGGGTCCGGGTATCGCCAAAATAACTGCCGACATATAAGCGGCCCGTGCATCCAAAAATGTCCGACAAATAATACCCCGTGTAAGGGAGTGCGCGTAAATTGTAATTCAAAGTCCTAACGTTGCGTACGATGTCGCCCTTAACGGCTGCGTTGGGTGTCTACTCAGGTGTCGGCTCGTCACTTGACTGTGATTCTAAAATACGACGGCTGTCGCCAATAGCCCACGTGTAGCTCTAGTGCGACGTTAATTCAAACCAAACTAACTTTCCAAATTTAATTTAGCGACTCTGTACTTCAAGGCAAGGTAAACAAGAAATTTCGCTTTTTTTTTTTTTTTTTTTTGCTTTATAGGTAGGTTCCAAGTACGAGTTATAAAACGAGCTAACCCTGTAATGCGTGAATTTTTTTTTATACCGAAAAAAAATATATTTATCTTTTATACTCATACATTATGGGGAAAATACTGAAAAGAAATTAACTGCATTGGAATTTAAATAATTTCAATTTTTAAAATTTTTGCCATATGGCAAAAACCAACTACAAAATTCCGATTTTGATAACAATGACTAGAAAACTACTAAATGTATTTTAAAATAACTCTCTTGAACTATAATTATTTTTTTCAAAACAACTTATTTGTATTTAGTACTAATACTATTATACTTTGAATACTGCCAAAGACGTAATTTTACAACAGTTAATAACTTCACTCTTTAATTTTGAACACACTTTTTCTACTGTCATCTTTGAGGGTTATTTGTTACTAAAATTTCAAAATGGAATGTAATAGATGGGGGGGGGGGGGGGGGGGGGGAACGAGCGGGAGCTCTACTTTAAGAATAAAGTGGATCATGTTACTTGTTGCCATATGGCAACAGTATGCATTAGAGGGTTAACTACTTTTTAGTTTTACCATCCCCAGTTTGCACTTCAAACAAGCCAAAAAAAAAATTCAACAAAACATCTTTTTTGGTGAAGGTGAAACGAATTTTCGCTCGCAGCGCAGATTACTTTCCCCCTTTCATCAAATAGGTTTATTGGGAAATGGCAACCCTGTTTCATGCGCTATTAATTATTTGTTAACTCCCGTTTGATATAGATTATTTTCACATTATTTATTACTTTTTTATGCGACGAGAAGCTCTCTGCTAACTTTCTTTTGTTATGTTAAAATTGCGTTTTATAAGGCTGAAATTAATTGAGGTAGGGTAATATTAAGGTACTAATATTTTATTGAAAAAAAATACACCAAAGACTGATATATTTTCACTAAGGTTTGGGTTAAAGTTTAATTATTGTCGCGCCAGAGCTACACGAGAGCTATTCTGTTCTCTCTATAAGATACGAAAGGGGTAATTCCAACACATGCGAATGTTAGTTATACCTATATTTAGTAAAGCGCATTTGACCTGGGCTAAAGGGGACCCGAATTATAATGATCTTCGTACTGACTCGTATTGTTCCCCCTTCAAAAAATTGTGTCATTTTGTGGCTTTGCCTTTTAAAGTTTAAGGCGTGTCCCTGAGTAACTATTAAACATAATTTTTCAAATATTTCTTTGCAAAACATACTTTTTAGCATATATTTGTATGAAACATATGTTTCTCTATATAATATAAAATTGTAATTGTCGGACGCTTGAAAGCCACATGACTTACGCTGCTTCAGCCAGTTAGAAACGCTGAAAGTAAGTGTGGCGGTGTGCTTGTTTTGTGTTGGGGCTGCTTCAGGTTGCGTCCCATGGCTTTGGTAGAGATCTTTGCTTAGCGCTAGAGCTACGTGATGCTCTGGAGCAGTGTCCCACGGAAACTAGCTTATTTTCCAATCAGTCTTGAGTTTCCGGACACGCATCGTAAAAACAGCCGAAGCATTTCCCTTTTTTCGTCCTATGCACTTTCCCCGCTGGTCGAGACCTTTTTAACTAAATATCTTCCTGATTGTTTTAATTAATATTTTCAGTACGAAATTAGAAATATTGATTTAGTAAGCAATGAACAAATCACAAATTTCGTTGTTCAAATGTGTTTGTGTTTTCAGCTAAGATTGAACGCACTGAGCCGAAGGTGGTAACTAAAAATTTATAAAGCTAAAGACTACGCGCGGATTTTGAAAGTCTACTTTCAATCTTCTCGGACGGACCACCAGTGGCAGTGGACATGCTTTCTTCACCTGTGGGAATGCGGAGCCCGCATTCCTCGCTGGGGTTTTGTGTAACGGAGTTGAGTGATTAATTGGTCCCCACGTAACAACAGTTGCCGCGATCCGAAAACTGGAAATAATTACACGTTGGGGCGACATTCCTCCGATCACCAAGAAGACGCGCCCAGATCCCCCCCCCCTTCCACAAACATTGGTGCACCAGCTCTTGTTGCTAGCCGGACCTAACATGTTTTCAGACCCTAATGACTGACTGTAGTCAGTGAAACTATTATTAGTGAGCAAATATTTTGATTCTAACTTCGGAGATGCAGTAACCCCCTCGCTATATCGCGCCTCGTTACATCGCGCATTCGGATATATCGCGCCTCGTTACAGCGCGCATTCGGATATATCGCGCCTTGTATCATGTCTCCCAATTCCCCCCCCCCCCCCCTTTTATTATTATATTTTTCAATGTGTATTTTCCTTAAAATCGATTATAACATTAGTGGATAAATTCATTTCTAATATTGGTGGAGACGCAGTTAATAAACTTTCGTTCGTTGATATTTGCCGGGAAGCAGGTTTTGCGAGAAATATTAAAGCAGCTAACTTTAGATGAATGTTTTACTAGAAAATTAGCGAAATATGTATAGTATTACCTGTGTAATGATTATAGTAATTAATAATAAGTAATTTATAAATTTTTGCTTTTATTTTTAGAGATTTAGTTTTATCTTTCAAATACATACTGTGCTTTAGTTTAAAACTTTGTTTTGAGCATAAACACATCAACAGTATAATATGTATTATCAAGTTGCGCGTTATATCGCGTATTCGGTTAAATTATTTTCATAAAATTTTCAAAAATAAAGTGCACCCAAGTTGTGGATGATGCAAACTGAGAATTCTCTTTCTTAGTTGGTTATGAAGTATGTTCAGTGTCTCCTGTAACAGTCTGTACCAAGTGGAATTAGTGGTGGAAATTTTAACAATTCTGGAGACAAAAATTGCATAAAATTAAACAATAAAAATGTCTGTATGCAAATCTTTACTGTTCAGGTAGTTGCACATAACTTCATATTTGCTTGGACTCGAGTAGAGCTTTGGCATCAAGAATTAATAATCTCAAGAGCTTTCAATATTGATTTCAATAGAGCTTTCAATTCAAATATAGTCATTTACATTAATATATCCAACGAAAGTTTTGTGCAGAATAAAATACTTTAAAAAAATCTTCGTGTTAACTCATTAACCGGGTTTTGTATATTATAACCATCATGTACTTCATGAGGTTTGACGTGAACAATTTTCGTCTCGGGAACATATTTAATGGTACCGAGGAACATTAAAATTCCATTTTGCTTCGAGCTTCACATTTTGCAAAATAGTCCCTTTATAAAGAGAAAACAACCTCTTTGTTTTTGATTGTTAGGGCCGAAAATACCTAAAATTGTCCCTGTTTCTAACAAAAATATTTTATCCCAAAATTAACTCTGAAATTCCGATTGGCAGTTTTCTTTGTGTTCTTGACTTCAAAACACAAAAAATCGGCAAACCTTTTATAGGCATAGTTGTGGGGTATTCTGTCGTTATAGAACTCATTTCTAAATTGTCACGCGTAGGTACTGATTCAGAGAACGTTTCAGGTGTGATAAAAGGAACACAATACACGCAAACTCCAATGTAAAACTTTGATGTAAAAGTTAAATACGGTAGGACATTGACTCAGTCCTTTTTGTGATATTTTGCATACATAATCTTGAGACCTGGTGAACCCATTTGGGGACATTTTTTAAAACCTCCCCACAAACAATGAACACTTTAATTAGTTCCGAAATTAACTTGGTCTGATAGAAGATCCAAATATCAGTTTCCAGCCTTTGATTACAGGTATCAGTCATTTATTTCGATAAAAAAATGAAGTTGAACGAGGGTCAATATGATAATAGAGTTCTTAAACAATTATTTTAATTTACTTTTTTCTCAAACTTTTTTTAAAATTTAGTTAATATTGTTTTTAAAGCAAAATGCCTTTAAAATTAAAATAATCTGTTAACTACAAATAAATGATACGGTCTTTTTTTTGTTGCATTTATAGCACACAAATGTGTGTTTTTAGAATTTAAGGCGTGTCCCTAAATAGCCATTAAACACAAATTTTTTTTTAAAAATCTTTTCAAAACATACCTTTTAGCATATATTTGTATGAAAAGTATGTTTAGATTATAACAATATACGTATAGGATTTTGCTCAAGTCTTAAGAGGATTTTGCGTTTTATTAGAACATACTGCCACCCGTTTCACGTTCCAAATTTTTACAGAGTGCCCAAAATACTAAAAACGCTTTATACCAAAATTATATATTTATAATTTCCCGTCAAGAAATCCCACGTATTTAAATCAATAATCGTATGTTAAGTCACGCTTTTCAATAAACCAGATGTACAAGTTACTTTTGAGCACAAGTGGGAAAATAGTAGCTTTGTTTTTTTACCGTTTCATCCTACGCTACGCCTACTTTTTTCAATTGATGTTAGAAATGCCACATCAATCTTGAGAAAAACTACATTTTTAAACTTTGGAAAACTAATAAGTAACGTTAAATTCTTGCATGCAATGTAAAAAATATTTTTTGCACGAGATTATAAAAAGTTTTATCTCTTAAGCAAATTTAACTTTTAATAAAACTTGAGAAAATTAGTGGACTCGCTTCGTTCATTACTAGTTTATTAAAACTATTCCCCTCAAATTAAAAAGTTTTTTCTTGACGCCTTGTTGAATAAATAACTAGTATTTAAGGGGTCTAAGGAGTCTTAAAAATGTGCAAAGAAGGAACTACAAAGTATAGTTTGATCTGTCATGTAATTTTTTAACTACTCAATATACAAGTATAATTTTTTTTTATGTAATTCTGCAAGTTTTATTTATATAAAACAAATTTTAAAATTTATGAAACTTTAGCCAAAACTAAAATAAATGATATTAAACATAAAGCTATTTTAACACATTGTGATTAGGCTTGCGCGGCAAATTTTGAGGGCAAAATTGAAAAAATTCAAAGAAAATGACTTTATATTGTACAAATATGTACAAACTAGGACTTATACCTAAATTCTCAGCTCAATTTTAATTAGAAATTATTTAAAAATGAATTCAAAATCAAAATTTAAAAAATTTTATTAATTTTTTTAGAAAAAAAGTTCTTAAAATAATTTCTAATTAAAATTGAGCTGAGAATTTAGGTATAAGTCCTAGTTTGTACATATTTGTACAATATAAAGTCATTTTCTTGGTCATTTTTTCAATCTTGACCTCAAAATCTGCCGCGCAAGCCTAATCACAATGTGTTAAAATAGCTTTATGTTTAATATCATTTTTTTGAGTTTTGGCTAAAGTTTCATAAATTTTAAAATTTGTTTTATAATAAATAAATCTTGTAGAATTACATATAAAAAAATTATACTTGTATATTGAGTAGTTAAAAAATTACATGACAGATCAAACTATACTTTGTAGTTCCTTCTTTGCACATTTTTAAGACTCCTTAGACCCCTTAAGTAGTTAATGTTGTTACGTGGGTATTGGGAACAGGTATTGAACCCTTTTCGTACATGAAATATTTAAGGGTTACAATTTTCTTAAAAATATGTTCTACATATCAAGTGTTCTCAGTAATTTTCTCGTCGTATCCGTAACCCCTTTTTTTGTTTTACAGATTTATGATGTTATCTAAATTTTAAGGGCTTTTTCACAAAGATGTATCATTTTTAACACGCACTAATTAACTGGATACAAATTGTATCGGTTCCTTTTTTTCAGATATCATCACTTGACAAAATGCTCTCATTATTTACAGACCTATACATAATATCATTTGATGCATGCAATAAAAATACATGTCATTCACTTTCAATGCAATGCTATGTAGGAACATATAGATGGAAACTAGTTGCAGTTTGCAGGTTGGCCAGTTTCTTTTGATGCTTTCGTATAGAGTTTAATAAGCAGCGTTTTCATGGCCTTTCAAATGAGCTGCATGCATATTTTGGAACAATCATGTATACCAAGAGTAATAACTGCATAAAAAGTACACTTCTCGTATGCATAAAGTAGATTTTTTTAGAACAATCATGTGCTTCTGATAGCAACTTCTAATACAATTTCAGAAATGCAAGGAATAACCACTGCATGCAAAACACAATGCGATCCAATATAATTTAGGCTAACTCCTGCTTAGTCATGTTTGCATAGAACCTAGAATATGTATTAAATGCATTATTTGCTAAACCATGTAATAAATCAAAGCTAATCAAACTAAAGGGGCAGCTATTCAATGTAATATTAAACGTGCAAGAAATATCATGCTGAATACAGAATTATTGTATTTAGCTGTTGCAATACTGTCAGCTAAAATAAGCAAGAACTCAGTTTACATATAAAAAGTTCATAATTACCAGTTAGTTGCACGCTTTTATACCAATAGCATTTTACTGCAAACAGATAGTTCTATTACCTCTGGAAGAAAAAAAATCTTAATTTTGCCGATAAAGAAGACAATTTAGCAGAAACAATTCCGGGGATTCACCTGTCCTCCAAGTTCATTACCTACCAGACCAGGGGGGAAGGGGATCATCAAGAACCAAACACGGCCACAGTTACAAGGGGGGGGCATGAAAATAACATTTCTGCAGCAAGCACAATCAACATGTCATTCTTCCTATTTTGATCTCCTTGAGCCTCGGGACGTCCAAATAAACCTGCCGAAGTCATTTAAGGGGTCATAGGAGTCTTAAAAATGTGCAAAGAAGGTACTACAAAGCATAGTTTGATCTGTCATGTAAATTTTTAACTACTCAATATATAAGTATAATTTTTTTATATGTAATTCTACAAGATTTATTTAATATAAAACAAATTTTAAAATTTATGAAACTTTAGTCAAAACTAAAATAAATGATATTAAACATAAAGCTATTTGAGCACATTGAGATTAGGCTTGCGCGGCAAATTTTGAGGTCAAAATTAAGGTCAAGGATATGACCAAGAAAATGACTTCATATTGTACAAATATGTACAAACAAAGACTTATACCTAAATTCTCAGCTCAATTTTAATTAGAAATTATTTTTAAAACTTTTTTCTAAAAAAATTAATAAAATTTTTTTAAATTTTGATTTAAATTTATTTTTAAATAATTTCTAATTAAAATTGAGCTGAGAATTTAGGTATAAGTCCTAGTTTGTACATACTTGTACAATATAAAGTCATTTTCCTGGTCATTTTTTCAATTTTGACCTCAAAATTTGCCGCGCAAGCCTAATCACAATGTGTTAAAATAGCTTTAGGTTTAATATCATTTATTTTAGTCTTGGCTAAAGTTTCATAAATTTTAAAATTTGTTTTATAATAAATAAATCTTGTAGAATTACATATAAAAAAAATTATACTTGCATATTGAGTAGTTAAAAAATTACATGACAGATCAAACTATACTTTGTAGTTCCTTCTTTGCACATTTTTAAGACTCCTATGACCCCTTAAGGGCCTTGCAGGAGATATAGAAAGGGGGGGGGCTTAATAGCGTCGCCTAATCGGAGGCCTAAGTAATAATGGGTGAAACGGTGCACCGCCTTCTTGGTGCGGATCGGAATTCTAGTTACGCAGTGGTGTGTGTGTGTGTGCGTTAAGGGGGAATGGGACCGCAGGACGGGGGGTCTCCAAACTCAAGTGCCTCAATGTTAATCCAATGGGGAAAAAATATTTTCTTTGCCACATTTCTCCGGCTGTAGTGAATATTTTTACAAGCGGATTTTTTTATGTGATAAATGTAGCTGACTAACAGGTCTCTATCTTCCCACTTTTTGAAATTGCTTCGAATATTTTTTTTTAATATTCAATAAATTATTTTACACAAAATATTCGAAGCAATTTCAAAAAGTGGAAAGATAGAGACCTGTAAGTCAGCTACATTTATCACATAAAAAAATCCGCTTGTAAAAATATTCACTACAGCCGGAGAAATGTGGCAAAGAAAATAATTTTTTCCCATTGGATTAACATTGAGGCACTTGAGTTTGGAGACCCCCGGTCCTGCACGCCCATTCCCCCTTAAGAGAGGGCACACCCTGAGTCGCCCTCCGGTCAGGTTCCGGGATCAAAGGCCAACTCCTTTCGCCTGGCTGCGACTACCGCGATACACTGCTGCTGCCGATGCCGCCTTGGAACAAAGGCGAGGAAGAGATGGAACGTCTTCTTGCCTTTCCTTTTTAACCTGTTCTTCTACAAAGATGGATTGGAAACCGCAGTTTTAATTTAGGCGAAATATTAAAGTGAGATTTGTTAGTTTTATTGGTTACCACTACTGTCTGTGTTTGCAGTACAGCAACCCCTCGTTATATCGCACTTCCCGGGAGACAAGCAAAAAAACCGCGATATAACGAGCGACTTGATAAATATTATACCAATTAAATTGAAAAAAATGTGAGACATGATACAAGGCGCGATATATCCGACTGCGCATTATAACGAGGCGCGATATAGCGAGGGGTAACTGTACTAGTTAGACAATACGTAAGTATACTGGTAAATAGATCGGGATCTATGCTTAATGCCGATTCCAAACGGCTACGAACATATACACGACGCAAATGAACTTGAACCATGCAAACTTCAGCAGAGTCGTTTTGGTACCGGTCAGCCAAGAAATTCTGCTTGGGTAAGCAAGGGCTTGGGCTTGCAACCAATTTTTCTTGTGTATTTTTGACCCTTGAAGCGACCCCTCTAAATAATGTAATTTTTTAATTATACACTGTAAAAATTTGGTAGAATGTTGCTGCATTAAACTAGTCGAAACTATTTTATGGACAGTAACCTACAATTACTTTTGAATGAGAAAAGAATATACGTATTCGAATAGTTTCTTAGAATATCCCAAATATACCCATGTAACAAAACTTGAAAAAATATTGCATTGCATGGTCCTTTCAAAACCGTTTAAAATTGACAACGGGAACTGTTTCTTCGATATAGCTACGCTCACTTCTTTACTATAGAGGGAAAGCAATGTATATTTTTTAATATAAGCACTCTATGAGGAAATGTTGAGGCTGGTACAGTTGTTTTCTTAGATTTCACAAAGATTTATTTTTGTGTTAGAAACTTGGAATGCAAATTGAAGACACAAAATAGACGCCTTTTTCTCTTCTCCCTTTTTCTGCTTTCACTGAATTTTAAGAGAAAATGTTAGAAAGGCTGAAATTGGTAGATATATTGTGACCTGGAAACTATAGTTTAATTGAATCTTACACTCTTAAAACAAAAAAGTGAAATCCACTCCAGTTGGAGAAGTGCATTTTCGACACTGGAAAGGATTGAATATTAACTCAGACTGAGCTAAAATCACTCGTTTGGAGTGATCCTGTCGGAAGCTTAACACACAAAGAATCCGCTCCTTCCGCCGGGTGTAGTGCATTTTCCAGACTGGAGGAGTGAAATTAACTCAGACTGAGTTAAAATCGCTCGTTCGTTTTAAGAGTGTAGCTCTCTGTGGATGCTAAAGTATGCCAAGATTCAATTTTGCAGGGAGAACCAAAGCGAAAAGGGCCCTCCAGGGATCTTTTACATGCCACATAAGTTCCATTGAAAGACTTCAATTTATCATTTTTATTCACGTTGCTCCCTGGTATTTTTCCTGGAACTCAAAGCGTTCCGAACTGACCGCTACACCACCAATGCGAAGATACTGGCCTGGAATAAGTTGACCAATGGGCAGCCGTAACCAGGATAACAATGCATCAGGGTAATTCTTACTGGTCGAAGTTCCAGCTAGGGTTGGGTCGGAAATACCAAAACTCAAGTGGGACTCACTTGACTATATTGGGTCTTCAGCAATAAGTTGCATGGTCTCTGAATGCGAACAAGTTCACGAGTTCTTCTGTTGTTATGGGTTTATATTTGGTTGTCGCTGTCATGAATCGGAGAATCAAGGAGATTTTCGGTAAGTTATTTGATAATAAATGCATGTATTGGTGTTTTGTAACGGGAAACAAAGACTATGAGAAATATATCTTAAGTATGCATGGTAAATATTAATTAGCGGTAAATGACAAATGCAGGTGATATCTTTAGATGTTAAATTTTAATCGTGACACTTCTATCCAATTACTTGCATTGTGAATTAATGAAGTAAATATTTTTATTTCTGTATTAACGGTTAAAAAAATATGCAACCATTCTTTCGATAGGCAATCAAACAAAATACAAGCTCGGAGCTCTCCAAAAAACATTTAAAAGCTTTGAAGAATCACGCAGATGCTCAGAAGTTTTCTTGTCGGATATTTTTGATACTATTGCTGTTTTTTTTTCTTGTACTAGTGTATATGATCCAAAAAAATATATATATACATTCGGCAAAAGATTCAATGACGCAAAATATTTGAGTTCATTAACAACTATCCCATATAAGTGCTCGAATAACGAATCGGGATGAAGGACAAAAGAACCATTATCGCACAATTCTCATGAGAATAACTCATCACCCTTACCCACTTGACCGTTCAATTAAAAAAAAAAACCTCATTACACTACACACCTTCCACTTCATCACTAAACATTAAAAAAAAAAAATCGCGTAACTGAACATAAAAAAGGTACCGCGATTGGCGCCGTTTTTGGCGAGCTCCCGGCCCCCTTGCCTCTCAAGGTGAGCGACAGTGCATTGCGTGCTGCGAGAGCGAGCGGTCGATCGGTCTTACCTGTCTGTCTGTCTATCCGTCCCCGCTCCCTACCTGTGTTGTTTGTATGCCATGGATTAATAACTGTATATATGGACCGGATTTCGTTCACCACTGAGGAGCGGCAGCCATGCTCCGCTCGAGGACTTTCTACCCTACCTGTGGCCGGACCACCACCGAAGGATGCCGGATATCACCGTTGCCGGACAATGTGGTGGCAGCCCCATAGGTTCATACAACAGTTCGGTAAGTGGCCTATCAAGTGATCCTGGACTTTTTGTTGATAAATGGAATAATTTGAATTGGTCATCTCCATAGCTAATGGAATAATTTGAATTGTCATCTCGATAGTTGTTGAGGATTTCAATGTAATAATTGCTGCAGTGCTTTTTTGTTGAGGAATGGATTCATTTGAATTGTCATCTCGATGGTTGTTGAGGATTTCCGTGTAATAATTGGTTCAGTGCTACAGTGTAATAATTGCTATGTTGAGGAATGGAATAATTTGAATTGTCGCCGATAGTTGTTAAGGATTTCCATGTAATAATTGCTTCAATGCTTTTTGTTGATGAATCGAATAATTTGAATTGGTCATCTCCATAGTTGTTGAGGATTTCCATGTAATAATTGCTTCAGTGCTTTTTTTTATTTTTTTTGAGGAATGGAATAATTTGAATTGTCACCGATAATTGTAGAGGATTTATACATAATAAATACTTCAGTGCTTTTTGTTGAGGAATGGAATAATTTTAATTGGCCATCTCCATAGTTGTTGAGGATTTCCATGTAATAATTGCTTCAGTGCTTTTTTTTTTTTTTTTTTTTTTTTTTTGAGGAATGGAATAATTTGAATTGGTCACCGATAATTGTAGAGGATTTATACATAATAAATACTTCAGTGCTTTTTGTTGATAAATGGAATAATTTAAATTGGTCTTCTCGATAGTTGTTGAGGATTTCCATGTAATAATTGCTTCAGTGCTTTTTGTTGAGGAATGGATTAATTAGAATTGGTCATCTCCATAGTTGTTGAGGATTTCCATGCAATAATTGCTTCAAAGCGTTTTGTTAATAAATGGAATAATTTGAATTGTCATCTCGATGTTGTTGAGGATTTCCATGTAATAATTGCTTCAGTGTTTTTTTGTTGATGAATGGAGTAATTTGAATTGTCATCTCGAATATTGTTTAGGATTTATATATATAATTGCATCAGTGCTTTTTGGTGATAAATGGAATAATTTGATCTCGATAGTTGTTGAGGATTTCCAGGTAATAATTGCTTCAGTGCTCTTTGTTAATATAAATGGAATAATTTGAACTGTCATCTCGATAATTGTAGAGGAATCCATGCAATAATTGCTTCGGTGCTTTTTGTTGAGGAATGGATTCACTTGAATTGTCATCTCGATAGTTGTTTAGGATTTCCATGTAATAATTGCTTCAGTGCTTTTTGTTGATAAATGGAATAATTTGAATTGGTCATCTCGATAGTTTTTGAGGATTTCCATGTAATAATTGCTTCAGTGCTTTTTGTTGATAAATGGAATAATTTGAATTGGTCATCTCCATAGTTTTTTAGAAATCCGTTATTAATATAGATACTTAGACATTGTCTTTTCATGATAATGGAATCTTTTAGTAAACAGAACTTTTTTTCCAAATACTCAATACTTCCTTTTACGGTTGCTTTTTTCTTTCAGTTTTCAGAAATTAAAATATGCTTTCAGAAAATTAAAATTTTATTGATAATATTTTATTTCCCTTTGAAATGCTGCTAGGATATTTGTATAATAACAAATTCAACTAAAAGTTTACCTTATGTATATATAAAAGAAACTTTTTCCTTGCAATTAAATCTTGTAATACATTGTATCGTAATCTAAAAACAAGCATTACAAAACTGACCCTCATTTTTTTTATTGAAAATTAACACGCAAAATAATATCTTGGCAGAAATTATACAGATCGAACGTCCCGCTGGTAGTTGTTTTTTCCTTGTAAGATAAACATTCAATAGATGAAGGGATCTTTACCAATGTCCATGCTTCAGTTTCACAAGAGTGTAACTTGAGTAGGATTTATTCAATTACGCAATTTGAATAGTGGGTTTTATCAGAAACTTCTCTTTTACCCGAGTTTTCAAAAAGTGGATTCAGTCCTGTACTAATACGGCGAAGAGTGTTTGTTTACATTTTGGGTGTCTTCTTTGATATATTATATCTTTGGACCAAAAAAAAAATGTTAATAGACGTTTTTAATATATTTTTCTCTTACCCTTTTAACGTGCTTCTAAAGCGATGATAACGATCGATTACATTTATGTTTCTGCACCTTCTTTTTTTACAATGTAAAAATAAATTCTGCAAAATTTCATTATATTTGGTGTTTTATCATTATTTTCACATCGGACTTTTAATGTTAGTTTTACAGCATTTGTATGTTTTTTATGTACAATCACGGAAACTATCTTAATCTAATAGATACTTACTTAACTCTATATATCTAAACAGAAAATACACCTAATAACTGCTATTGAAACAAAATGTTTGCCGTTACTTATTAGTTTCATGTTTGAAAAATAACGTTTAGCAATACTCAATAATATTCAATTCACGTGGCTGCTCCAAAGACTGAAAACATCTATAGCGACAATTATTAATAAGTAATACGAGTATTACTTATTACTACTATTATTTCTTATTACTACTGTTGTTACTTATTACTACTGTTGTTACTTATTACTACTAGTTACTTATTACTACTGCACAATGAATGTACATCGTAACTAAATTAACATAGCAACACTATTGCCATCATCCTTTAATAGCTATTTAGTATTCTGTCATCCGTGTTAGATTTCTTTACAAAACTAAATTTCTGACCAAAATGTTCTTTACATCGGTGGCCAACCTGCAATGTCACTGGTTGGGAAACGTTCGTCGATTGTTGGACCTCAACGTTTCGAAACTTCCTCATCAGCGATGTCCGTCTATCCTTTTGTTCTGGCTTCAATGACTACGAAGATATAGAACTTTTTTCCAGATTTTTTCCCGCTATTTTCCTCGTGTTGATTGCGTCCATTTTGTTTGTTTTCATGCCATCCAAGGTTGGTCTGCAAGACATTTTCGATATGGGTCTCTGGAACAAGAGTTGAACAAATTATTTTCGAACTGCGGAAATAATTCATCAGTGGCGGACATTTCTTGTTGGTTTGATCGAGATTATATAAAAGCATGCAGTGTATCAATAATGAGTTTTTTTTATGGTCCTAAATTTACAATGGTATGATAGCATTAAAACTTTTACCAAGTTTTCATTTACTTAACAGAATAACCGTTTGTGTTATAGACACATTTTCACATTTGTTCGATATTGAATGATATATATCAGAATTCATTTTAATTGTATTTTTCTATATCCTCTCATTCATTTTCAACTCGTATTCTCCCAAATTTTTTGATGTCGTAACAATTGAATGGATTTTGACAACTAGACAACTTTTCCTTGTTGTTCTGTTTACTTTTATTACAATTTACATTAAAATAATAATTTTCGCTAGATGGTCATTGGAGCAGCCACGTGAATTGAATATTATTGAGTATTGTTAAATGTTATTTATCGCGCATGAAACTAATAAATCAGTGGCAAAAGTTTTAAATTTATTTATTAAAACATTATTTTGGATTTGCTCTACTGCTCGTTGTATAAAGACATACAGACACTTGTTTGTAACATTTGTAGTTTGGTTGTTGAAGAACAGAGGGACGACGTAGTCTTTTTAAAAATGTTCCACTTTCTTACGTTGTAAACGTAGTGTAGATTTTGAAAAGATTCATTAAATCTATCGGGCATTCTATTTTTTTAAAGAGAAAGCCTTGAGTAAAATATTGAGAAATATTTGTTTCCTTGTTTTGCTTTCAGTTAATTGTCTCAAATTTTAAATCCCAATAATTACCAGATTAAAAATTGTGCAAAAACTGTTTTTCCACTGATACTCAATGAGGCATGGCACCAGTTACATCATAAAATTTCGAGGCTACGGTCATGGTTCTGCAAACTTATACAATTTGAAGTCTCTTGAAAACAGCTCAAAACAAATATTCAAATCAAACTACTTTCTTTTTGGACACATTACATTTTTCAAATTTTAATTAGGATGCTTGGGAAAGTTTGATTTCATGCAGCATAATTTTTCGCTCTAATGGCTCGATTTAGACTTTTTAGTGTTGAAAATTTATGTTCAAATAATTAATGTTTATGAAAGTGGACACTATTTTTGCTTCCTTATTTTTGATTTTAAGATTAGCGCACGATCTTGGGTTTTCCTTGCGAATTTCCTCAGTTAAACTTGTTCAATTAAAAAAAAAAGCTTCAAATTATTCGTTCGAAAGGATTATAACATTTAAACGGTCTATTTGACATGTAGTCGTTTTATTTGTGTTTCGCAAATATAGACATTAAAAATAAATCTTGTTAATGTAAACTAAACTTACCAAAATAATTTACCGGAAAAAAATGAGATATTCGAAAAAAACCTTCATGTTCTTACCAAATTGAAGTCATAGTTTATTAAACACTTATTACTGCTTAGGAAAAAAATCTCGCTTCAATATATTCAAGTTTTAAAGAGCCGAGTCCATGTCACAACGTGAGCGTAAGGTGTTATGCAACTAGTCTTAGTAGAACAAGGGCTGAACATCAATGTCAGTAGTTTGTATGACGTCACTCACCGCACTTGTCCGACCGCTTAAATCTGTTGACGGACTCCGAGGAAACCGAGGCTTTAGAGAGTGGACGAAAACAATTGGAAGCGATGGGATCACGGCAAGTGGGCCGTGGAAAGAAGATTGCACCCACTTCATAATGGGCGGCGGTAAAGTGAGCGTGAAAATTGGCCTTCTTGCCCTCACGGGGCATATTTTGGTTCGTTACCCCTCCCTTGCTTGCAGGTAGGAACAATGAGTTATTGAACTGGCCGTTTTTTGAAAGAAAATCAGGGTAACTCCTGACAATTTAGAGGGATTGTCAGTCCCATAAAGCTAATGCAATAGTTTTGACAGAATTTTAGCAAAACAATTGCTCTGCCATGTTATCCCATTTCGAATCAATTGGGTCTCTTGACAAAATACAAAAATTTCAATTTATAGAACAGTACAATGTTTTTCTAAAATGATGTAATTTTTTATGTACAAATCAGTGTATTTTTACTATATTATATGTTTTTGATAACCAAATTTCAATCTTAGCTTAAGGTATTAGAGGCCATTTATTATTGTTGCCGTAGAGGGTCTGGGAAGCCCAGTCGGTTAGGCACTCGCCTAGCATGCGAAAGGTCTATAAACGGCCTGTGCAGCCAAAAATTTCCAACGAACCCCGTGTAAGGGAGTGCACGTTAAATATCCTTCAAAGTCCTAACGCTGCGTACGATGTCGCCCTTAACGGTTGGCGTTGGGTGCCTATTCAGGTGTCGGCTCGTCACCTGGCTGTGGCTCTAAAATACGACGCCCGTCGCCAATAGCACTCGTGTACCTCTACTGCGAAGACAAACCAAATCCTGGAATAACGTAAAGCTCGAATAAACTATCTGAGACAAAGAATAACAGTTCTCAACGGAATAACTAATATTTTATCCTCACCCCCTTGTTGGCCATTCCATATGCGGAGGACATTCATCTTGGATAGAGATCTCGTAATTTGGCATTCCGGGTTGACCGTATGGAATCCGAAAATTGGCAAATCTGGAATGGCAACTTGTATGTGATGCTTTCAGTGAGGCGCTATTTTTTTATTTAAAAAAAGAAATTTGTGTGTGCGAAAATATTGTAAAAAAAGGGTCTTTATCAGGTGTAATGTAACTTATACATGTTGAGATTTTAGGATTTAAACTTTATTCTTTAGCCTGAAATTGTTTCTAAACAATTTTTTACTATATGTTTCTTTTGTGACTTTTCTGTGTGCAGGCCACAAAATATTATCACGCTATTTGTGTTACATTTGCTAATAATTTACCATATACAGGGATGCCGAACTCTCTTAAAAAAATTGTAGGGAAATTTGCCTACAATGTATTGTACTAAATTGAATGTACGACAATCGCGTACAATTTTGTGTGGTTTTCTCCGAGCAGAATACCTACAAAGATTGTGCTGTTTTTGTATCGTGACGTCACATAATATTTTCCCCAGAAAAATATTAGAAAATTTAATAATTGTATGTTATTATTAATTATTATGTTATTGTGTATCTTTATAATACCTTATTACGCTATAAATCCGTCTTTTAAGCTTCAAATAACGAAAGAACCAAAAGAACTACTTTCTAGTTGAAAGTAAAGGGGCAGTTGTTCGCGCAGTGATACATAACAACACCACACACTCGGCACAGGACGATCAAGTAAATACTGCGTACACGACAACCTTTTGGATCCCTCTATCTTGACAAGAACTTTGAAAGTAAGTTTGCATTTATTTACCTAAGTTTACATTGTATCTAAGCTTTACTTTTGTTTCATTGTTGTTGTTTTAAATGCTAATTTAGTTGTGTTAGATGTTAGGCCTATCTCATAAGCTTGGTCAGATTTTTTTTCAGTGCGTTTACGTCTATAAAATCGTATCTTATTTACGATCTTATTATAATTTTGCGTACGCCTTGTATTTTCTTTTTTTAAAACATAGTCATGATTGCAAGTACCTTGACCATGCTTTACGGGCGGCATGCATCGCCTTCAATTGTTAAATAAATAAAATAGCCACATCGCCATCGTTCTTGACACCGGTGTTTACAAGTTGACATAGTAAAAAAAATGTCCTTGTGGGCTTATAAAGTATCTAAATGCCGATGGAGGCTTATTCCTAGTTACTGGTCGGGCGTCTTTTTTTAGAAATTTAGCGGAATGAAAAGATCAGGGAACAGATTATGGCGAATTCTATTTGGCGTTCGTGTAAATGTAAACACAGGGTTGCTATCGCAACAAGATTGATGTAAACATCTATTGAGTTGAATTGGATTTGTTAATTTAGGTACGTTTTCACTACTTGGCTAAAAAAGAAGTAATTGTTGTTAATTATGTATCAAACATTGTAATATTTGTAAGTTTCATGCATGCCTTGATAATAATTTGTAATGATTTTTTGTTTCCTTCTTATTTACAGGAATCCTTGTCGTCAAATGTGAAGGAGGTCCCAGTAAGGTGGTCTTCATGCGGGTCCCCAGAGACCGGGTAATTGATCCCTGAACCTGTGACATGGCAATGCGAAGCATCACTAAGCCAGGGGGCCTCCTTAAATGATACAATTAAGGTAAATATTTCTCTTTTCTAAAATAAACTTTCCTGTTGTCAGTGCGACAAAAGGCTTTAAAGACACACACATGTTGATAAAAATTACACACTTTCAGAAATTTCTCTTTGAGTGGATAGGATTGAGAAGAAACTTAATGTGGTTAATTTTAAGAATCGGGTGCTTCTATCTCCAAGGGATTTGGCGCTTTCTGTAGGGAGCAATGAACAATTTTATTTGGTGATACAGCGAAATTTCTTTTCGTCCAATTGTCGGCGCTGGTAATACTTGCGCGGAATTGTGGGTGACTAAATTTTTATCGTGTGCAATTATATGACTAAGATCAGATTTTCAAGTAAAGCAAAACAGAACTATATGATCATTTGCTAACGTTGTTGATCTTTTCATGCAGTCTTTTAGTTTAAAAAAGTTCTGTTCAGCAAATATTATAAAGATTGAATTTCCTTGCACCCTGTTCTCCCATACACCATTTTTTGTAGGATTACTTTTCTGTATCTATCCTTCCCACGTATTATCTTAGTTGATATTTTATTCAGCAATATATGATCTCTCATTTAAAAATAAATGGTACTGTTTATGTGGCCTTGGTTACACATTCTTCATAATGAAGCATAGAAAATTCATTCAATTTGTATAGTTTTATTTATTAAATTATGCTATTAATTTTCTATTCTTATTCAAATAGATCAGACAGGAATTCTTGGCAATCTCCAAGAATTATTCCTACTTCCAAGAAGAGTGGAGAAAGTTTGAAGGAAAGATTATCCGTATCGCACTGTCAAGAAAACCTTTGGGTTCAGAAGAAATTCTGCAAAATAGGGATCCGGAAATTCCTGGTTGATATGAACTGATTTTATTTTCCAAATATATAAATATGAAATATATCTGTGTAACTGTACACTGTACAGTCAATTCTCTTTAATATGCATACATACAATTGGAAGACTCTTATAATGTGCCATTTTCCCCCCACTTTCATACCTCCTCCCCCCTTAAAAAATAATATTCTGTCTTCCTTTCTGCAATTTTTTTAAAAAATTATATTTCTTTTTTTTTATTCTGGTAGGAACAGTAATTTAAAAGGTATAAATTGGAGAAAAAAAATCATCTTTTATCAATATAATGTCTTTATATTTATTTTTGTTCAAAAATAGATATAATCAGTTACAGTTATATATCCAACAATAAAAATTATGTAATTTTGTTTCCAGGGGTAATCCAGGTTTTATTTTTGGGGTCCATTTTAGAGAAAAATAAAAATATTTTTGTGGAATTTCTAATTATTTTTTCCCTCTGATGTTGGCAAATGTTTTATTTCTATATTAAAGTACAATTTAATGACCATTTTAATAAGAACAGAACTATTTTTCTCAAAAGCAGCCCCCCCCCCCCAAAAAAAAAATGTAGATCAGTCCCTGAGTATAAATGTATACGAGTTATTCAACTAGTAACAAGCCGTAAACTCTTGGTTTATTTTTTTTTTTAAATTCAAACCAGAAATTGTTAATGATATTTTGCAATTGTAATTTCATTTTGGAGCACACATATGAATTGTATATTAAATTGAAGTATACTATTTTAAAAACATTATTGCAATATACTTTTGTTTTTAAGGTCATGGAAATATTTTTTACTAAAAGAGTAAAGACCTTGTAAAATTTAATGTTAGTCTGTTTCTTTTTTATTAATTTTGAATTTTGTCAAATACTTATTTCATCATTCATATTTACTTGTTAATGATATTTGAGTGTACTTTTCTTTAACAAACCTGCACAACTTGTGAGCAACTGTATAATGTTAATATACTGTTAATTTTAAATTGTGTCAAATACTAATTTTATCATTCATATTTACTTGTTAATGATATTTGAGTGTACTTTTCTTTAACGAACCTGCACAACTTGTGAGCAACTGTATAATGTTAATAAACTGTTAATTTTAAATTGTGTCAAATACTAATTTTATCATTCATATTTACTCTTTATAGTATTTGAGTGTACTTTTTTTTAACAAACCTGCACAACTTGGGAGCAGCTATATGGAATTCTTTTTGGAAATAAAGCTCATTAAAAAAATGGAATGTTGACATATTTTTAAAAAAATTTTAGGTACTAGTTTAAATATGATCTGTTAAGATTTAATCAGACTATTTCATTTAGGAAAGTATGGGTGCAGATAAACACATGATGCTATGGAGGGAGTTTAATTAAATGGTAGTCCAATGGCAATCAGTAATTGAATAAAAAAAGTGGCACAAACTTGGTAAGCCTATTCCATACTAATATTGAATTCAAAAATAAAGAAAAATTCAACAGGAATTGAATGAAAAAGTAGTACAAACTTTGTTTACAAAGTGCATGCAAATATTGTGTGCAAAAAGTATTTATAAACTATAATTGAATGGAAAAGTAGCACAAACATTGTTTGCAAATTGCACACAAATATTGTATGAGAAAAGTCAATTTGTAGACAATAATTGAATGGAAAAGTAGAACAAATATTGTTTGCAAATTGCATACAAATATTGTGTGCAAAAAGGTCTATTTGTAGACAATAATTGAATGAAAAAGTAGCACAAACATTGTTTGCAAATTGCATACAAATATTGTGTACGAAAAGTCTATTTGCAGACAATAATTGAATGGAAAAGTAGCACAAACATTGTTTGCAAATTGCATACAAATATTGTATGCGAAAAGCCTACAATACATTGTGTGGGTTCCCACAGCATACAATATATGTGTGCAAATTGCACACAAATTGTATGCAGTCGTCGAACATTTTTTTAAGAGAGAATATGTATTGCAATTTATAAATAAGACCTTTTCTTTTGATGCATTTTTTTAAAGGAAATTGCAGCGATGGTTACCTTACGAATATATAAAAAAAAGGAAGTAAACTACCAAAAAAGTCCATCCTTATAATCTAGCTATAATTAACCCTTTCGGTCCCAATGACAATTATGCATCATCAATTCAGATTTTTTTCTCTGATCGTCAATAACCATTTATGATATTAAGAAGCACATCATTCGATTCTTCAAATTTTCTTCTATTAGAAAATATTTTTTATTTATTCCAATAGATGTCAGCCCTATTATTTTTTTTAAAAATTATGATCAGAAACATGATGATGCCAAATGGCATCATTGGGACTAAAAGGGTTAAGTGCGCGTAGCACAACGTTGGCTAAATTTAGTTGCTTCAAAATTTGGAAAATATTACAAATATTTAGGAGCCAAAATGTAAGCAAATTGATAAGTATTTCTTTGTAGCCAGCAAATCGACTATATATTGTTTGATACAATATGGCTCTTTTTTCTTGCATTGTTATATTGCTAATATTATTTCCCCAAAAGGGAATATCTAGTCAGAGTTCACGACGGTTTGAAAGAATCTGTTTTTACTACAGTTTAGTTGCTCCGTGCCAGCCTAACTTGGGTAAAAACAAAGAGTGAAAAGGCAGATTGAAAATTGCGGTTGGTCCGTTAGTTGGAAACTCTTATAAGGCAATATTTACATACAAAATTATCTGAATACAATTTAACCAAAATACACTTTGCATTCTGATGAAATTGCCAAATTTTCTCAAATAATATTCAAATCTGTTTGATATTAAACGAAATTAAGGTTTTAAACATGTTTTATGTATGGATTCACAAATAATTTATAGAACTCTTTACATCCGCGGAAGGATCTTCTCCATAGCATATTTCTATTTACTCAACTTAGGTTGGCAAGGAGTCAGGGCTTGATTTCTAAATAGGCTAAGTGGGCTGTAGCCTAGAGCGGCAAATTTTTTGGGGCGGCAAATTTTACGAACAATTAAAGCGGCATTCGGCATAAAAAATTATTATAGATACTAATTTTATTAAAAAAGAAACATTTTTTTTACATGAATGTGTAAATCGTAAACTTATATATATTGTACTAATATTTAGCAGTGAACATGATGGTAGCTGCGAAGGCAATTGCACTCTCTCTTCCTGATTTGGAAGTTGAAAGACAAATAGTTTTAAATATTCACCTAATTATTTCGATTTAGAGTATACGCATAGATGATTCGAATATGTAGAAAGGAAAAAAAAGTGTATAGGAAGCTATATCTGGCGGCCGTAGCCAACAGGCGGCAAGTCTTTAAATCCGGCCCTGCAAGGAGTGTATATTTCCACAAGTTAAAGCAATTTTGTTTTGCCTATTTGACTTGACGGATTTTATTTATCGCATAACATTGGCCCTTACCTACCAAGTTAGATTTATTTTAAAAAACACCAAAGCGTAGGTGATCGACTGCCTACAAAAGGAAGGGCTCTTTGGAAGGGCGTGAACAGTTCCAGAGGTCACTTAACTGTTGCGGCGTAATAACAGTCTCTACCGGAGTTATTATTTTTTCAAGGAGGATTTTCACCTCCGTTGTTTTCTTTGCATATTGTGGATAAAAATGAAAGTGTTTTTTTGGAGTAATAGCTTCTTTTTCGTAGGTCGAAAACCATCGCGTTTTATAATGTAACTCCTGAACACTTTTTTTTGTATTTCTCGACAACTTATGAAAAAAATATAGTTAACTTAACCCTTTCAGTCCCAGTGATGCCATTTGGAATCATCACTTTCAATATTTTATTTCCAAATGTTTATGCCCCGTTTTGACATCAAACACACATCATTCGAATCTTCAAACTTTGTTCTATTAGACAATATTTTACATTAATCTCATTAATGTAAATAATCAAATTAATTACATTAATCTCGAAGTCAGAACTACCATTTTTTTATTTAGAAAATAGCTAACAAGCGTTTCACCTGATTTTTGAAAAGTTCACTTCAGTTCCACATATTTAAAACGCAATTTAAACTATTTCGGTTAAAATAATCAGAATTTTTTTTTAATTATGTGGTCAGGTACCTTAAAATATATAACTCGAAGTGTTTTTAGGTAATATATATTTTTTATTTTGCCGTTTTACACAGTTAAAAAACGTTGGCAGTATTTCAAAAACCATATAAAAAATTTAAATGAATTCTTTTTTTTCTTGTGGAACACGTATTTTTAACCTAAAATAAGCTTATTTTGTGAATATCAGATGTTTCTGTAGTGTAGTAAATTTTTGGGACTGAAATGGTTAATTATGATTTTTCTTTCAAGTAACGGATTGCATGTGCAGTGAAGTAATAAAACTCCAAGCACAATTTTAAAAAAAACGTTGGTGAACTTTCAGAATTTTCTTTTTATTCATAAAGATTTCGAGTTGTGCAGCTATTGTATAAATGGTAAAAAAAATTTCTATGATTCCTTAGGCGGAAAAATTTTATTATCTTATAAACTAAAACTAATGAAACAAATTTTTATTTTGGTTTGCTCTTAGAATAATTTTAATTTGGCTCGGAATATTTTTCAGAAACTAGTATGAACTCTGTAAATAGTTTGATTAGAGCAGTGTTTTAAGTTCAGACCATTTAAATTTATATCATAATAATAGAAGTTTGAAATGTTATATTTTTTATTTTGGCGAATTTTATTGTATTGATATAAGAACATTTCCTTTATTTTATTTCTGTTCGATATAAATAGCTCATTTAATTCAAGTATTTTATTTTAACTAAAACCTGAACAATCCAGTTCTCGGATGAAAGAAAAATCTCACCGACAACCAAAACAAGCCGGTAAATTACCCGCATTGACATAAGTCCACCTTTCGGCAACTGACCTCAAGGAAAGTTCCCACAGAACTTTTTTATCGGTCTCATCCCAGCCACTTATCGCTTTTACCATCTCTTTACCTTTTCTCCGAAAAAGATTCCAATTCGAACGTCGGCATCCAAAAAAAAAGGTCCCGGTAATGACGCTTTTCTCACACAAATATTATAATCTTACGGCCCGGAGTTTATCCACCAAAGTAAACTTTCGAAATCGAGCTTCGTGGTTTATTATTATTATTTCGTTTTTTATTGTGGCAACGCTCTTGACAATGGCGACATGCTCGACCTCACATTGTCCGCCATCATTATGTGTCGGGATTTCTGTTGCACGATTTGCATCGAACCCTTTTATGATGTTGTGTTCGTTTCTGCTTTTTTTTCTTTCTAAGGAATGGAGAAATCGTGACTCCTAAATTCAAGTCCTTTTTGTTCCTATGACGAAAAGTTAAATGTAATTCGAGTCTTTTTTTTTTTAAACAGGCTCGGTCGGTGATCTTGAATTTATTAAGAGGACTCACTTGGGAATTCCACATCTTGAAAATCGTAGTGTTATTCATATGGAGAATATTCGCAAGTCAATTACCGCCACAATTTTATTAAAAGGTTACTAGTTTCCTGTACCATTGTAAAGAACGAAAGGAACTAAAAGGATAAAACTAATTTGTTTTGTGAAAATCACATATTTAGTATTTTTAATAATTTTTTTTTAATTAGAACTTAATGCTTACTCCATTTCTTTATTAACTTCAAAAAATTATTAAAAATACTAAATATGTGATTTTCACCAAACAAGTTAGTTTTATGAAATCTACTCTTTCGTTCTTTATAATGATACAAGAAACTAGTAACCTTTTAATAAAATTGTGGCGGTAATTGACTTGCGAATATTCTCCATAGGAATAACATAGCGATTTTCAAGATGTGGAATTCCAAAGGAGTCCTCTTAAATGTAATTCGAGTCTTTTTTTTTTTTAAACAGACTCGGTCGGTGCTCTTGAATTTATTATCGCCTTTCCACATACATTTGCGTACAATGCCCAACCTGCGAATGTGGTTTTGGATTTGATTAAATCAAAATATACCGATTGATCACCTGTAAATTTACTTTCGTTATTTTATCTAAATATTTAATAATCTTTTTTAACCATATTTTGTTCTATTCGATTTTATAATTCTGAAATTTTCGATTTACTAATGCACAGTTATACACTAAATAATTTTATGAAATAAAGTGCACATACATCATAACAAATCGAATTAATTCAACTGCAATAATTGCATTCGTTTCCTTATTAAATATTTAATTTATCATTTTATTTATGAACAGTTCAAAAATTATTTTTAATCCTAAATTAATTCAATAGTCAATTGAAAAAATACTATTTTAGTTTGTTCGTTATTTTTACTTATGAATGTAAATGCAAAAATAACTTGGTTTCCTTTATTAGTTTTCAACATTGATTATTGCTTTATGTCAATATAGTTTTCCAGTAAATTTCGGGTGATTCAAGTTACCAAAGCAAATTGCAATCCATCCGGCACTTAGCTGTTTCACGGGATACTTCTTCGGCGCCTAACTACACAAAAATTAATGACTCGATGAGGATATTTAACATTATCCACCTTTTCGTGAGTAAAAGTTGACGTTGAAACCGCACTTCTGTACTTAGGCACCTACAAAAATCCTCCCAACCACTTAGTAACAAATCGATGCTTTAGTTTGCCAATAGTCTAAGGAGTCAAGTTTCAGTAATGTGTCTGTATATAAGTAAAACAACGGAAGAACGGAAATGATATAATGAATTGATTAAAAAAAATTGATGGCTAAAGTTTTATCTCGCATATTGACTGCCCCAAAGATTTTTGTTTCTTTAAAAATCTGTTTGAATTCTGAAGCCTCATACCGGCTTTTATATATATAATTGACATTAAAAGGTAAAAGGCTTAAATATAATAATAATATTATAACTTTTATTAAAGATAAGAGTTAATAAGTTTTTAATCGTATTCCATTGCTAAGTCCAGCGAGATTCGAACCTCTAAAATGGAAAAGTATCCAAAACTCCTTCACTCAATGAGTTCCAATGACCAATATCTCATAGATCTCATTCCAAAACCAACTCAAATCGCCAACTTCCAATCCGAACAAAACTCGATTTAGGCAAAAATGCTAGATACAACCCTGTCAGACCACCTTAGAGCCCCACTAAAACACACATCAAAAACCGCGGAAAAGACCACACCACCCAGAAGCGGAGCCCGGTTCGAGATCGGTTTCTTCAACAAACGGAAACCAGGTATCCGCGATTCCTAAGCCGACACCTTTTTTCGAATGTGTAACACCGCGGATGTATGACATCATGCGGTCTTCCACCGGTGTAATACTGTCTCCCAGAGAGTTCTAATGAAGACATCATTGGCATAGTTGTGACTCGTGAGTAAGCATGTTGTTCTAATGAAGACATCATTGGCAAAGTTGTGACTCGTGAGTGAGCATGTTGTTCTAATGAAGACATCATTGGCAAAGTTGTAACTCGTGAGTGAGCATGTTACGATACAAACAAGCGTGGTTGGATATAATAACTAACGGTAAGTGCATCATTAGTGAATCTTTATGTGGAAAGTCCTGAATTTAAGTGATGCCTCGCTTTCTATTTTAAAAAATCTATTTCATTATAGCTCGAGAGACAGTATTATATCATTTTAAATATATTGTATATTTTCCCAAAGAAATTGCATATTTTATAAAGGGTGTAATTTATTATTTGGAATTCTGCATTTATTGTCGTGTTCCTTTTTCTGTTAAATTACTTTTTTTTTCTATTGGTCCTTAGTATATTTTATTAAACCGAAATTAACCCTTTCAGTCCCAGTGATGCCATTTGGCATCATCATGTTTCTGATCATAATTTTTAAAAAAATAATTGGGATGACAACTATTGGGATTAATAAAAAAAATATTTTCTAATAGAAAAAAGTTTGAAGAATAGAATGATGTGATTTTTGATATCATAAATGGCTATAGACGATCAGAAAAAAAATTCTAAAATGATGATGCCAAATTGCCATTGGGACTGAAAGATTTAATACATTTTCAGCTTCTGTTTTAATACAATTATATTTTTTTGTGAAATTGATTTCATTTTTGAACAATTCTTAAAATTGATTTTTGAATGTTTTACATTTGATAAGTTTTCGGCAATGATATTGTCATTTACATGCACTTCTCCATTCCTCTCTTCTACAGAGTTTGAAAATATGTATGCTAAATTAAAAAGAAATTTAAAAAAAAAATCCGACTAAATGTGCATTAAAAATTGGGCAATCAATCAGTTTTTCAATCTCGCGTTATCTTGCTATCCTAAATATAATTATCTTGTATTATGCATATATCAAGATACCATTTTCTGGTATGTCGCGAGCCATTCTTAGATATAGATCCGCATTCCTTTTTCTCATTATACCAAAACCTGCGAAACAGCATTGTCATTGAAAAGCACGCAAACATAACAAACAAAAATCCAATTTATATACATTCTTTTTTCTTTCAAGAAAGTATTGTCCACTTTTTCATACAATCACAGAAGTCCATCTCGCCATACCAAAAAAAGATAATATGATGTTGATTAAAAGATCTCAACCTCGTTTGAAAAAGTATTTTAATATTTTTAAAATTAAAAATTCGGGGGGATTCTGAATGGCGGGCAATTTCAATCGGTACCATAAAAGGTTTGTTTTGGCATGAGAAAAGAACGAGAAAAAAATAATGTTCTTTTTGAGAGCACCGTCGCTGAACTGTTTGACAAAAGAGATTGCGGCTCTCTGTCCTTTCATTACTCAAATAAAGGCTCTTATTTTATGAACTGTTTTCATTGAATCTGGTTTTATACACATAAATGTTCAATTTAAAAGATAATTTTAGATGAATAAAAAGGTTAGTAACTTTTAAGGGGCTAGTCTTAATAAGAAATATGTATGTCTATTATTCATTCGTAAGAAAATTTACAATTTACCTACGAATGAATAATAGACGTACATATTTTATAGTAATTTAAGTTGGTAAAGAAAGTTAGCACACCACCGTTTGCGTTGGGTGCATATTCAGGTGTCGGCTCGTCACTTGACTGTGGCTCAAAAATACGCCGTCGCCAATAGCCCTCGAGAAGCTCTAACGCGACGATAATTCAAAACCTAACCTAACTACCCCAATATATAGGGACTCAAGCCATAGCTTCAATTTCATTTGAATTTTACAATTTATGTTTCTGCATTCGTTAGAAATAAGAAATCATGTTCCCTACCAAAAAAAAAATATTAATGGAATCTAAACTGGTAGCTACTCTTTTCAGCTCACGATATAGACACGCCATCGCACTAAACAAGGAAAAACGGCACTTCTCCAATTGAATTACTATAGTAGATACATCCATTTTTACTGAAACGGTTCAATATAATAATCGACTGGTTATTATTTGCGAGACACGACTGCCACGTTCTTTTTACCATTTTTATTTCTTATTATTTCTTAACGAGCTCGGCATGGCCACACAAGGAGTCAAAGACTTCTTTATAAGAGATAAGTGAGCAGTTTGTGTAGTTTTATATTTCGTGTCTGCGTTAACTTCCCATGTCACGTGACTTAGTACGTTTACAAAACCAGACATTGAAAATCATTGGGTAGATTCTGTTTACTTATGCTTAATATCTAGATTTATCATTGCATTGGTGTATATTGTGTATAACAATTTGTATGTTTACAAAACCAGACATTCTATTTATGTTTTTTAATGTATTTTATATTATTCCATTGATGTTATATTTCGTATATGAGCTTGCAAAACTAATTTTTAATTGTCACTCAACTTAAAAGTGCTTGCGCCAAAGGCAGATAAGTAGACAAAACAGGATGATGACAGGACCGGGGAATCCCTTGAGAAATTCCAGGAATTCTCACTTAGATCTTAATTAATCTCCCGGATCTAGTATCAACACCAAATAAAAATTAGATCCGGTATTACCAAATTCATCAACTTATGCGTCAGACCTAACCCAACTGTCCCTTTCTACAATTGGATCCTCAGTCTAACTTATTCAGGTCGATGGAAGACGTTCGTGATCCCAAGTAAAAGTTTCGTATTGTACAATAGGTGTGACATCGAGAGAAAGAACGTGTTTAGAACACACATGGAACAGGCTGGGAGGGTCACGCACCGAAACTGTAAATGACGACCTTGGAATAGAACACTTTCATCTTCGGCCAAATACTAATTGAGAAGAGAATTTGTTTCTGATTGTGAGAAGTCTGCCTTTAGGCGTTCATAACGGGATTAGATTGTAATAATTCGTTCCATCGGTTAGAAAATGGTGTAATTGGTCAATTAGTGATATTAGTTTGTGTCTGTATAACTTAGTAAAAAAGGTGCCAATTCCAAAGAAGATATTTGGGAAGATTTTTCTAGATGTGGGTGCTTCGCTTAAAATTGCTAATTTGCTTACACTTATACTGCACACATTGTCACGAGCACAGTAATTTGTATTAAAGAAGAGACATAACAGATATTTAATTAAAACTTAAACTTTTTTAATAACTAACCTAACTAACTCATAAAAACATAAACATGCTGTAAGGTGTACAGTGTACACGGTTAAAATAGCAGCTATTATAAATTTATCAGTTTAAATATACATGTTATGGATACAGAATTAAAATTAGATAAATATTTTTGGTTGTAGATATTGATTATGCTTGAACTGCTCTCGTTCATGCCACCACACACTCGTTCGTTATATTGTGCAAAAAAAATATTAAATTTTTCTATCCTTCCGAACAATTATTAGTTCTCAATCTATGCCATCAGGCGTTTACTGGCGAATAGTCTTCTTTCTACCCCATATCGCCACTGTAAATTTTGTTTATATTTCCAGTAACCTAGAACACTTGATCGAAATTAAGTGCCTTGGAGAATGCCAAATATACCAATTTAACTTCAAGAAATATATTTTGCCAAAAACCTCACAATACAAACACTATAAAAGTAGTGCAAACAATCTTTCTGAAGGATTTTTTTAATTTTGTGAATTTATTGTAACAAAGTTAATTTGATTTCCAACTGCTGGAAAACTTTTCTCTCGACCATTCTTGGATTTTCCAAAACCTTGCAAGTAGCCCCACTTTTCAGATACAACTTTGTCTGACCACGAAAGTGATTTGCCCGATGTCCTAACACGTTGCTTCATCGTTCCAACTTGTCACAGCACCCGATGTCTTCAGCAACCTTCGTTTTCCTTCGCCTTGTGTCAAAGGATCCGCGTTCCCAAGGTCCGTGTGACCGACATTCGTGTCGGGTTTTTACTCTCTTCGTCGGAACACGTCTATCGATCCATTTTGCGAGTCAATTACCCTTTTAACAGGGGCTGGGGATCCCAGTCGGTTAGGCACTCGCCTAGCATACGAAAGATCCCAGGTTAGGGTCCGGGCATCGCCAAAATAACTGCCGACCCATGAACGGCCCGTTCAGCTATAAAATAATTGAATTTGCTGTTAACTTACGTTTAATACATAACTCACATTTATGTATTAAAATATAATTAATGTTATGTTTATAATGTAATTATACTAAATGCGATTAATTCTTTATGGTTCTTCTATAACCTAGCTTTACTTTTTAATTACATTTCCATTATTTTTTATGATAAATTAGTCTAAAAGTGTATTAATAATAATATAGATAACACACATCAGTTTTGATAACCCTACAATATAAAAATTCCAATTGTTTTTATATCGAATTACATGCCCCGTCCAAATTGAATGCTTGGTACACCATGTGTGACGTTATCCAATTCGTTTCTAGCCCTAATAAATCTTTGTTGGTGCGAATAACGGTATTAATAACCGACATGACATGCCTATCATGTGAAGCTCTACCAATCGTTAAAATTCACCGATCATTTTTCAGTGGGCAAGCATGCGATGTATAATAATAACGTTATACCATGTCATAGCATCAAGATTTAAAGATCCTACCTTTCCACTGTATGCTTGCCATCTGGTCAGGTATTTCACTTTTGGCGATGTATTGCGCTTTTGGTTAGTAATCTATTACATTTAACATTTGCTTGAATAAAATTCGCATTGTTTTGTATTTATTGTGTTATACGCAGCCTTACTATAATTAGCTTAATAATTTGTGATTATCATGTAATCAATAATTAGTTGTAATTGTATAAATTACCAGGACCGGACTTGATGGAGTGTGAAAGGTCCCTTCGAACAGGGCCTCGCATTTTCCTTTCAAAAAATAATAAATGCTTTAGATTAAATTTATATTTTAAGTAACAATTCTAGCGCCAAAAATTGACAGAACAATAAAGAAAATAAAGCATAATGTTAACAAATGTTGATTAGTAAATAATAATAGTAATGGTAATGTGATCCTTTATATGCAAATATAAACAAATTTAATACAAGTAATTCCCCTCTTTATCAGCTCGTATGCAAGAAAGCATTTTGTTTGCATTTTTTTATCAATTGAAATTTGGTCCATTATATTCTTCATCTAATTTTTAAATTTTGCTTTGCAAACAAAAAGTATTTAATTCAAGCATGATATTCTCATTCTAAGCACTACGATATCTTTTCAAACTCCATAACAACAATAATATATTTCTTTAAACTTTAAAACTGCTTCCATTTTTTAAACTACTATCCCCTATTTTTTGACCGTACAGACAAAACGTGAACTCGTCGCTTGAAGGACGATCGGGTAAAAGTGAAAATGACTAGCCTCGATCAAGGGCAGTTAAAGACGTCCATCACACTGGTTCGAGATTACGTAATTTTCCCCCTCGTCACGTGGCTAAGGTCGTGGAACGCTGTGGGAGTCGACCTTGCTCGGTCTATGAGGAATGGGTTGTCCAAATGCGACGCCTCAAGTTTTTTTCCCTCTGACATGCAACATAAGGTGGATGCGATATTTATGCTCTTTTCTGGAGATTGGTTCATCTATGAACCTGTTGTTTGTGAAGAGATTCTCCATACCTACTTTATTCTGCATATTACCTGCTGATATGATCTTATTTGCGATAATATTTCAACTATTCATAAATTGACAACATAAACTTTATGTAGTGACACCTTCTATATCACTAAAGTACTTTTTTCTTGAAGACCAAATACAATGCTGACTGAAAAGCTTGTTGTTTTTTATGCATCTTTATCTTAAAAACAATCGCAAAACCAATCCAAATCGCAATCGCAAAAACAGCAGTGTAAAATTAGGAGCATTATTTGGTATTGTTTAAGTTATTTAGAAAAACATTCTGGGAGTAACATAACAGTTGTTGTCACTGTAACATTTCTAAAAAAACATAATATTTAAATATAAAATTAAGCCACATGCACGGAATATTTCCATGCATGCTTCTCCTTTTACTAAAATATCAAAGAGAAGTGCTTGGAGGGAAATGTCACGGAAGGAAATATTGTAGAAAAGAAATGTATGAAATGAAATAAATATTGTAGAAATGTATGGAAAGAAATATTGTAGAAAAGAAATGTATGGAAAGAAATATTGTAGAAATGTTTGGAAAGAAATATTGTAGAAAGGTATGGAAAGAAATATTGTAGAAATGTATGGAAAGAAATATTGTAGAAATGGTATTTAAAGAAATATTGTAGAAATGTATGGAAAGAAATATTGTCAAGTTTTAGCAAAGGATTTGTTAGTTATTGTCAATTCCACCTGTCAAAATCGGTTCTATTCCTAATAATTGACAATTCTCATTGAAGCACACAAATTAACGGATTCGAGTGATCAAGTTGTTATTTACTTTAACATCACCTGTAACATAATTAAAAATAAACCTTCCGACGTAATTGTGTAGGTGAGGTTGAATACCATGTCGTTATCTCCTGTGGACATCTTTCTTAGTACTTATTCTTGCGACACACTGACCAAGATAAGAATTGGATTCTGCCTTTCACTTATTTTTTTATGGACTTCCAGACACGCGATTTCATTATGTGTTTCTAACCCTTAAGCATGACAGGAACATTTTTATATAATACTTGTCTGTAATGGGATTTTTTTTTTTTAAATTTAATGTAGTGGACATTTCTATCTTTTGTATCTAGACGCCTGTATGGCGTTTTATTTACTATTGGAAGCAATATCATAAAACTAATCGATGTCTAAATTCGTGTATAAAATATAAACTGTATTTCATAAAAATGCATTTAAAAATATACTAGGTAAATAATTTTATTCGTAACATTCCATTGTTAAGCGAAGCAGTTAGCTATTTTAACATTTTAAATTCATAACATTATAAATATTTTTTAATAGGTGCATTTCTGTTCGGTGTCTATGCTTTAACAAAAAAAGATTTATAAAAATAGAAATTAATTAATCTTACGTATAAAACTTTTCAATGTTGTTTCGCATAATGCATCATATCCTTGAGAATGTTTCAAAATCATATCAGTACCTTTTGTGTAATTTTAAAGTATTTCCACTACACTATTACACTGGGTTCTATTACACTGGGAGAACTAAAAATAAAAGTTTATGACTTCATGATTGTTTCATATTTTATTCTATATAAACAATTAGCTTTGTGTTTAGTTAATAGTTTTATCCAGTGTATCCACGTTTTTGATCTTAAATTATAAGCTGAAAGTAATCGGGATAATAACGCATATTTTATTACTACCATATAAAATAAGTTGCACTTTTTTCAGGACCTGGTCGGCCGGGGATTCGAAGTTACTACACCACAATGGTTCCTCGACTTCTGTTTATATTGTACATTACCTCATGTTTCACGATAACCGGTAAGTTACTTTCTTTTGCCTATTATTTATATGCAGTTTGAATATCATTGGTCTGTTTGAACCCGTTCTAGTATTAGGAATTTGTAGTGTCCACCAAAACGAATGCTCAAAAACGACGAAATTTTCCTTAATTTTGACGATTCCATTACTGGCAAATGCTCCAAGTTTTCGTTTCCTCAAAGTGAGAAAATTTGAATCGTCATTTTCATGAGGATTTGAATGTCGTCTAATCTAAAGAAATATTTCGCCATTTTTGAGCATATGAGTAAAAAAATGAGACTACGTTTCCTCAAAATCAAGATACAGGATCGTCAAATAAAACGATCGTAAAATTGAGGATTCGCGTTTACTCAAATGTCCCGTGATAGTTTGACGAAACAATCCTCAAAATTAACGAAATGAGGCTTGAGGATTCATGAATCGTCAAAAATGAAAGTGTTATTTCTGAGAGTGTACCTCAATTTTTATTGTATATGAATATATTTATTAGAATCTAGAGGACTGGTAGAATCGATAAGAAATAAGCGCCATCTAGTGTTAAGATGCTATTTTTGTTTTGTGTAAATTTTATTCGTGGACCTTCAAGCAGCAGACAGTAAATATAATACGAAAATAGTTTTGTTTTGTGTATTTTGTTTACTTATTCTTTTTTCATTCACTGAAAGCGTTAACATTTTCAATGAATATTAACCCTTTCACTCCCAATAAGAAATTGACATCATTTTACAATATTTTTTCTGATCTAATTATTCATGATATTACAAAGCACATCATTCGATTCTTCAAACTTTTTCTATTAGAAAATATATTTTATTGATTCCAACATGTGTTAGCCTTATTATTTTTTAAAATTAATGTCATTCAAAATATGAATGATCATAATTTTATTGATCAGAAACAGGATGATGCCCATTGGCATCACTGGGGCTGAAAGGGTTGAACAATTGCATTGCATAGTTCATTTCCCAAATCCATAATAAAAGCGAAGTGTTGGGGATAATTTAACAATACAAAGTAACATTAAAAAAACACCAACAAAACTAACATAATAGTAAACGAGAAAGTTGACGACCAGCAAACGTTTTGTTAAGCGAAATTAATGGTTAATAACAGCCGGGAGTGCTTTAGAATGAAAGTACACAAATAAGTGTATAAGGTTGATACAGTTCTAACTGATAACTTTTTGAGTGAACAACTTGGGTGGGTAAAATAAGAAGATAATTACTTTAAAAATATGTATTACTTAAAATACTCGATGAATTATGAAATAGAATGCTGTAAAAAGCAATTAAATGTCTAGTTACTAGAGAACTACTCCAAGAGTTGCGATTAACGAAAGTAATCAATACTACGTCCAATGCGGATTATCCAAAAAATCACCAAAACATGCAATTTTTTCCCAAAAAAAATGGGGGCCGAATTACACCGAAGCCTTAACTTTTCCACAACATTTACACCCCTTGTTTCCTTCATTTTTGGTCTAAGTCACTATATAGACCCAATACAATAATAAACACACATTTTCAAATTTATTTCACGATCCCTCCTTAGTTTCCGCTGCACTAATGAAAAACTCCTTACACGCTTAAAACAAAAGAGTGAAATCCACTCATATAGGAGAAGTGCATTTTCGACACTGGAAAGGAGTAAAAATTAACTCAGACTGAGTTAAAATCACTCGTTTGGAGTGATCCTGTCCTAGTTTTAACTAAGCAAAAGAGTGAAATCCACTCCAATAGGATAGTGCATTTTCGACACTGAAAAGAGTGATAATTAACTCAGACTGAGTTAAATTCACTCGTTTTTATTAAGAGTGTAGAAACTCCAGAATTTCACTAGCATAGAGTACCAACCCAAAAATAAAAATACCAGACACAACTGAAGCAAACCAATGTATAACGAAATGCGGAAAAGATGGACGTTACCTGCCGAAATAATAATAAAAAAAATTCTCGGGGGGGAGGCAGTTGGCTATTGTTCGAGCTAGTTTTTCCTTGTGTGGTGATCCAGCATAAAGAAGGAAAAGAAGAATAATTCGGTGGTGGGTCTTTTTTTATGAGGTGGAATGACCGGTGTGATCGGTGAGGCTTGAGGCCGGCCCATCAAACTGATGTGTTGAGGTTGGCAAAGCTCTAACTGAAGTCTTAGTAAAGACTTGCATTGAAATTGATTAAACATTGCATTTGCTTATTAACATTCTTCTGCTGAGACCTAAAGTTCATATATCAAGAAATTAAATAGATTTCAATTTGAAAAAAATACCTTCTCTTCTTCTGTAATGAGACTGCAACATTGGCTGACAAGCCTTTGCAAACTCGGCTTTTTCTCCAGAACTGAGAGCCATTTTTTGTGGCACCATCTAGGCGACTCTCGCTGCCACTTTTGACGCGCAGATTACCATGAATCTGAGCTCTCTGTTGATGATGAAGTATGTCCGGAGAGCCCGAGCCAAATGGGTCCTCAGGGGTCTTTTACATGCCACATAACCATATGACTAAGTGACCAAGATTTTCCTATCCAGAAAATCCGACAACTCTTCCTGCCAATTAATGTTGCACTGTTCAAGATTTTCGGAGTTATAGGACTTCCTAACTACCACCACTACTATTTGGAGCTTTAATTTCACCAATTTTGTGGTACAACCATAATTTTGATACACAAACGTGATAAATCAAAGTTAATGTCAGCTAGACAATTAGAGGATTCCGGTTCAAATTTGAAATCAGTTTTTCCCCGAAACCTTTTATAACTCTTTATTATTTCATGAACACTTTTTGGAGTAAAATATATAAAAGTAATAACCTGAGACCTAGACCTGAAAGACCTAGACATTTAGGTACGGCAGTCTGTAAATTCAAATCTCGCTTCTTGCATCATATCCGTAGCCTTTCACAGTCTGCACTCTGCAACAGATCCTACAATAATTACCTGGTCAATCATGACTATAACAAGCTCAGATAAACCAAATACATACGAGTGCTGGTTACAGACATTTCAAACCAAACACTAATAATACGCGGAGGTCTTCAACACAAAACAGCCCAGATTTAGATTTTTATTTCTTTAGTGGTAAGTGGGGATGCATTTTAGGTATTAAATATGGATATTTTTGGATGTATTGATCTGTGGGTCGCTATTATCATTTTTTTTCTTTATTAAGTCCAATTTTTGGGGGCATTCATGGCCTTTGTAAAGCTCTGTAGATTCTCAATGTATATGGAAGCTGATTTCGGTATTGAGCATAAGTATTTTGGGAGTTTTTGTTTGTAATTGGTTCCTCGGGATTTTTTTATTTGTATAGATATTAAATTTTCATTTAGATTGGCTGGTAGTTCTTTGTATTCTAAATCTCTATTCTCTATTTTCTCTTCTCTGTATTAGAATTCTAAAGGTCCAATTACAGAAAATTCTGAATATCTTTGTATTTGAACAAAACCTTCCAAAACAATTTTTTAAAAAAAATAGGCTATTTATTGTCGATACAATGTTTTCTTACTCTGTTATCTTGTATGGCATACCTAATATACTGTTATTTAAGAAGAAATTCACAATTTAATGTAAATAAATATATTCAACAATATGCTTTTTAATATTAATTATATGGTATATTATTCTTAGAGTTTTTAAAATAGAATATTCGATGATAATATATTGAAGGAGTGATAAAAAAATTCACCATTTGTTTCACTCTAAAATAAACTTTTCAAATCTAGTCCATCCAAAGCTAATAAGTTAAGAGGACTCCCTTGGGAATTCCACATTTTGAAAATCGTAATGTTATTCCTATGGAGAATATTCGCAAGTCAATTACCGCCACAACTTTATCAAAAGGTTACTAGTTTCTTGTATCATTGTAAAGAACGAAATGAACTAAAAGGATGCAACTAATTTGTTTTGTGAAAATCACGGATTTAGTATTTTTAATAATTTTTTGAAGTTAGAACTTAATGCTTACTCCATTTTTTACTAACTTCAAAAAATTATTAAAAATACTTTATGTGATTTTCACAAAACAAATCACTTATATCCAATCTACTCCTTTCGTTCTTTACAATGATACAAAAAACTAGTAACCTTTTATTAAAATTGTGGCGGTAATTGACTTGCGAATGTTTTCCACAGGAATAAAATTACGATTTTCAAGATGTGGAATTTCAAGGGAGTCCTCTTAAGACCGAAAATACATTCCCAAAACTGTAAATCCTCCCACCCCGATATACAATTCCCAAAAATTGGCTTTAAAGATAAGCTCTGCCACGCCATTGTGATATTCTTTCAGATAATATCAGGAGGTCCGAGGACACTTTTCAAAAGTTCCGCTAACCTTTTCGGGACATGTTTTTTGAGATCAGTCCTACATTCGTAACGTATAACTTCAATGGGGCCGAATCATTATTGATGCATAACGCCATAGCGAGCAAAGATAAAAAGTTGCTGAAAATGAAAAATCAGGGCTCCGTAACTGAGCTGGTGATTTCTTCCGCTAAGGGCTGACTTCCCACGTTTTTGTTTTTGTTCCATTCCGAAGTGATTGATTTATAGAGTGGAAAAAAGATGTAAACTTTCGTATTTTGTTGTAATAAAACAATAAAACACCGAGTAATCTATTTTAACATGTTTTTCTTTAAGACAATGTATCTATTTTGATAAATCTCAACCGCTACCTTCAGTCTAAAATCTTTAGTGTTAATTGTAGAACAATAGTTTAATCGATTTACTTAAGACTTACTGTATCAGTAGATATTGAAATTTTACAGACTTAAACCTTTCTAACTCGTAGTCTTACTTTGCACTCGCTTTATTTTCACACAAACCTTGTGACATTACACTCGACAGATGAATGTCTAAAAACTTTAATTTCTCCCCGAAAACTATCCTTTTTTATAGCCAATTTTGTTTTCCTGCATTATTGAATTTCCAATATTATAAGGATAGTTTTTTTATAGCAAAATATATTTAATTCAAGAAAAATATATTTAATTACTTAAAAAAAGACTTCTAATGCCAAATAATTACATTGTAACACTTATTTTCTGAAATAATTTTCCACTATTAATTTACGTCTTAAAAATAATTCAATTCCTCCTAAAAGTTCACAAAAATATTCCCTCAAAACCTGACAAAAAACCCTTTTCCACCAAACCCCTCAAATCTCCTTCCAATACACTCCAAACCATACAGTATCTCGTCCGTCTGTCTGTTTCCCCACTTAGAAACCACAACCGAGGGAGGGACGAGGGACAAAAACTTCTAATGTCCAATATTCACGCTATAACACTTATTTTTATGAAATAAATTAATATTCCCAAAGAGGAAAACTTGCGGCGCCAAATATTTATATTAAAACAACATGAAATAATTCGCCACTAACCATTATTTGACCTGTTAAAAAATATTATATATTCACTGAAATATCCGTTACAACACTGCAATATCCTAAACATTCACTGAAACATTCTCCCAAACCTGTAAAAACCCTTTATCCTCTAAAAATCCGATTCCGATACACCCCGTACCCATAAATCCCACATCTGTCCGTCTGTCTCTGTTTCCCCACTCCGAAACCAGAACCAAAAGTAAGGGGAGGGAGGAGAGATAAAACTTTTAATGCAAAATATTCACATAACTAAACTAAATAACTTGCAAATAACTATTATTTAACCTCTCGATCCAAAACCATTAAATTCTCTCTAAAAAATCCACTGAAACATTCTCCCAAACCTGTAAAAACCCTTTATCCACTAAAAATCCAATTCCAATACACCCCGTACCATAAATCTCACATCTGTCCGTCCGTCTGTCTCTGTTTCCCCATTCCGAAACCAGAACCAAAAAATTAGGGGAGGGAGGAGATAGAAAACTTTTAAAGGCAAAATATTCACATTAGTACACTAAATAACTTGCCAATAACTATTATTTAACCTCTCGATCTAAAAGCATTAAATTCACTGAAACGTTCTCTCAAACCTGTAAAAACCCTTCATCCACTAAAAATCCAATTCCAATACACCCCGTAACCATAAATCTCACATCTGTCCGTCCGTCTCTGTTTCCCCACTCCGAAACCAGAACCAAAAGTAAGGGGGAAAAGTAGACGAAAGGTAAGAAGACGTAAACATCTTACGAGATGGGGGGGGGGGGGGGGGTCTACTCCAGATGTGCGCGCGCCGAACACGCGCGCTTTTTCCAAGACATCTGGCGCGCAGACTCCTTATTGTCATCTGATCCCTCCTCCTTGAGAAGGGGAAGAGGGATTGTTACAATAGTCCGCGGCTTCTGGGCTTTGAGAGGTATGGATAGGTGTATGGTATTTTTCTGTTTGATACAATAGGGTTAGTACGATTCTGGGACACCAGTGCATATTAAATGGGAACTCAACTAGTCTTAAAAGAATCTCATAAACTTGTAAAAATAGCATTTATTGAGTTCTTAAATTGAAGTTGAAAAATTAGCATAATATTGAGTTCTTACAACAATTACTCAAGTCTGTAGCAAGTCAGTCATTAGTAGCCTAAGCACTGCAATTTACCTGTCCAGTGTCCACTAGCAGGGTAGTTTTTTTTTCATTCGTTTGTATAGATGGTGAAATTTTAAATATTTTAAAACCATTCCTCTTATAACTGACTGAAATTCCTCTATTACTCCTCTCATAAATGATGAAAATTTCAAATGATGTTTAATCAGCAAGATGAGAGATCTGCTCTTCCTACAAAGAAAAAAAAACAGGATTTTTCTCTTTCTAAAACCTGTTGGAACCTGTTTCAGTTTTATTGGGAATATGAATCAAGCAATAGTTTGCATAAAAGCAATTACTTTTAATAATTACTCGTTATCCTAAATTACTTAAACACTTCTATACACCACCACTTTCCTCGATATCAAAAAAATCTTACAATTCTTGATTTTAAAAAAAAAACACGACATAAATAGATTTACATCCCCTGACCAAACAGAAGCATAAAAGACCTTCATATACCGAAACAAAAACAACACGAAAAAGATAAAACTGACCTCGAGTCGAAAAAAAATGAGTGTATAGGTGAACTTAATCCCAAAAAAGCAGCGGTGAAAAAAATCTCGTGTTCCATAACTGTGACGATCTTTCTGTTGTCTCCATCGAACGTTTCAGTTGACATTGGTCACGTGGCTGGGGTCATGCTTCAGGGAAATTTTGGAACAAAAGGGGGTGTGGTTCGAACATTAGAAATCGTCTTTTTCTCGAGAGGAAGTCTTCCAACCTACTTTTTCTTCACGTCTTCAAGTGCAGGTTCTGCCGATTGTTACTTCGCCGAGAAGCTTGGGTGGGTTTTGGGAGGATTGGTGGATGTCTGGCGTTTCTTCTTCTTGTATGCCGGTTATCAAAAATCTTTTTCGTTAAGAGGACTCTCTTTGGATACCACATCTTGAAAATCGTAATGTTATTCCTATGGAAAACATTCGCAAGTCAATTACCGACACAATTTTATTAAAAGGTTACTAGTTTCTTGTATCATTGTAAAGAACGAAAGGAACTAAAAGGACAAAATTAATTTGTTTTGTGAAAATCACGTATTTAGTATTTTTAATAATTTTTTGAAGTTAGTAAAAAATGGAGTAAGCATTAAGTTCTAATTTTTAAAAAATATTAAAAATACTAAATATGTGATTTTCACAAAACAAATTAATTTTATCCTTTTAGTCCCTTTCGTTCTTTACAATGATACAAGAAACTAGTAACCTTTTAATAAAATTGTGTCGGTAATTGACTTGCGAATGTTTTCCATAGGAATAACATTACGATTTTCAAGATGTGGAATTTAAAAGAGAGTCCTCTTAAGATGGTAAAAGTGTTAGTTTGGGATGAGAGAGAGAAAAATATATGGCGTCGGAGTACTGAAACTTTTTTTTTCTATGATGGGTTGGGAAATGTATTAGAAATACATATTTGAGGCCATTTTTTAGAAAATTAGAATATCTAAAGATAAAATCTTTAGCTCTCTCTCTGTCTATATATTTTTTTCAAGAATTGTGTGCCAACTATTTAATAAAGTTCATTAGCCTTAAACTTTTCGGTTAAAACATTACTCTATTGTTTAAAAAAAATCAAGATTTCCCTTACGCCTCATTCAAGTGTTTATTCCAAAACAAAACCTGTCTAATAACTAAAACCTTAGCTATAAAAATTTATTTAGAGGAATAAGTTAGGTAAGAAGTAACTGATAATAAATAGGTTTAAAAAAATGCACTGAACTCAAAGTTTATGAAAAGGGGGAGTCTTGTTCTCTTTAAAGAAGGAGATATCGTGTTGTTCATTGGCACAAAAATCTCAATTTTTCCAATCATGTCACTTAGCACGTTCTTCCACTAAGCTTTTCAATTCATCTTGTGAGGCTTGCTTTTTCTCTTGTTGACCAGAAGTGAAGTCTCTGGAAATTCTTTTATGTCTTGTTTAAATAATACTTCTAAAGTGTACCACTAAAAAGGTCACTAAATTCATATTACGGCTTGCTTTCCCTCTTTGTTGACAGAAGAGAAGTCTCTGAAAATTCTTTTTTTTTGTCTTGTTTAAATAATACTTCTACAATTTACCACTAAAGGTCATCTAAATTCATATTACGGCTAGCTTTCTCTCTCGTTGGCATAAGAGAAGTTTCTGAAAATTCCTCTTCATCTCTTGCTGACACCGAGCATAGATTTTCTCAGTATCAAAACACACTACTAAACCAGTAAAGGTTCCCAATTAATTAGTTAAAAGTTCCTATAAATTCATATTGTGGTATTTACTTTTCTCTGGATGGTAGAGAAGTCTCTGGAAATTCTTCTTCGTGTCTTGTTTTACACTAAACACCGCTTCCAGACCTTGACCTTAGACGTGACACACATTGTAGGGAGGCACATTGTTGACAGAGGAAAAGTATCTAAATTTTTTTTATGTCTTGTTTAAATAATACTTCTAAAATGTACCACTAAAGGTCACTAAATTCATATTACGGCTTGCCTTCTCTCTTGTTGGCTGAAGAGAAGTCTCTAAATTCTTTTATGCCTTTTTTTAAATAATACTTCTAAAATGTACCACTAAATGTCACTAAATTCATATTACGGCTTGCCTTCTCTCTAGTTGGCCTAAGAGAAGTCTCTAAATTCTTGTTTATGTCTTGTTTAAATAATACTCCCAAAATTTACCACTAAAGGTCATCTAAATTCAGATTACGGCTTGCTTTCTCTCTTGCTGACATATGAGTTATATATATGAGTTGACATATGAGTTAATATCTTGTTGACATAAGTTTCTGAAAATTCTTCTTCGTGTCTTGTTTTACACTAAACACCGCTTCCAGACCTTGACCTTAGACGTGACACACATTGTAGGGGCGCTGCACAATAGGGGGGGGGGTCTTCCTGTGCGGAGGAAACCGTATCGAGGACAGCCATCCCTGTTTCCGCTACCGGCGCGCTCTACCATGGCGCGAACGCCTCTCCTCCGTTAATGCATGCTGATGCAAGTGGGCTTTATGGGATTGATAGTGCTAGATTGGCTTGTTTCAGGTGACGTAGTTGCTTCCAGCTTTCATTCCTTCAATTGGTTCTCCAATTGATGCTTTGTTCCCTGCATGACATTAATTTACATAATCGAGTGTCGAAAAAGAATTTAATTTAACTCGGCATAGGTCAAATGCAAATTGGTTGATTGGTATACATATATTTGCGGGCTTGTGTGCTTGCGCTTATAAACATTCGTCAAGTAAGACAGTCACAACACATACACACTCACATGCACACATACCTGACAGATGCTGCCATCTATCGCGCGCCACCTCCACAATTTAGACACGTCCCTGAAGAAATAGTCTCCAGCAACCTGTACCCGTGGAAAACTGCGCACTGACCGCCCACAGGACTTTCGGACCCAACAGATTTAACGAGCATGTACTCCTCATATACTCGGTGGGTTTTCAGCGACCAGGACTCGATCGCGGGACTTTCCGATCCGTAGACCAAGACACTGACCACAGGGCGCCCCACACTCAAATGCAAGACAATTAAAGATATAATTTTACCTATACAAATATGAGCATGTGTAGAAAATTTTCAAATAAATATACCGTAAAAATCAAACAATCTCACTTATAATTAAATTACAGTATTAAAATAATATATTATCCCTCGCATATTGCTAAAACAAATAACTAACAAAACTAAATAGCTTGAAATATGAAAAAAGGAACGAAAAACGACCTGACTAAAGCAGTGTGCTTGCGCACACACGGTATAAACAAGCGCTTTTCTATCGAGTACTGTACATTCGTTTTCTTTACGATAAGAGTTTCCACACAGAGAAACCAATTGTCCTTATCTTGGGGGAAAATGTATTGCGTGTCGTTTACCTGCACTTGGTATTTAAATTGTATTTAAAAATGATGATGAAATTGATTAGTATGATATTATTTTTAAGGAGGCGTGTTAAGGGGAATAGTTGGTTATTTCTCAATGTATTTCTCAAAATTTTAATTTAGTTTTGACAAATGGATATAGTATTAAACACGATTTTTCTAAGATTGTAACATAATTAATCGTGCTACATATTAAATATAAACAACTTTTTCCTTTGATACTTTGCTGTATTTATTGTAATGTAACACTCAAATTTTGAGACAAACTGTCCTTTCCAATTTAACAAAACGCAAAGAACTTTGGAAAAGTTCTTTTAGTAGTTAATTTTAAAGGCATTTTGCATAGAAAACAATTTTAAAATAATCTGTTAACTACAAATAAGTAATACGGCCTTTTTTTGTTGCATTTATAACACAAAAAAATACTTATTTTTAGAGTTTAATGCGTGTCCCTAAGAAACTAACTCAAAATTTTTTTATTCTTTAAATTTCTTTGCAAAACATACTTTTTAGCATATATTTATATGAAAAGTACGTTTAGATTATAAGAAAATGCGTGTAGGATTTTACTCGGGTCTTAAGAGGACTCTCTTTGGAATCCACATCTTGAAAATCGTAATGTTATTCCTATGGAAAACATTCGCAAGTCAATCACCGCCACAATTTTATAAAAAGGTTACTAGTTTCTTGTATCATTGTAAAGAACGAAATGAACCATAAAACTAATTTGTTTTGTGAAAATCACGTATTTAGTATTTTTAATAATTTTTTGAAGTTAGGAAAAAATGGAGTAAGCATTAAGTTCTAATTAAAATAAATTATAAAAAATACAAAATATGTGATTTTCACAAAACAAATTAGTTTTATCATTCATTTCGTTCTTTACAATGATACAAGAAACTAGTCACCTTTCAATGAAATAGTGGCGGTAATTGACTTGCGAATGTTTTCCATAGGAATAACATTACGATTTTCAAGATGTGCAATTCCCAAGAGAGTCCTCTTAAAAACGTGCTTTTTAGCATATATTTGTATGAAAAGTATGTTTAGATTAGGTAAGAAAATACGTGTGGGATTTTGCTCGGGTTTTAAGAGGTTAATTCAACCTAAATCAGACGACACCAAGACACAAAATTAACCCTCAGACACCGTTTCAGAGGTGTGAGAGGCTTCTTCTCTATCGATTGCAATGGGGAAGCCATAGGAGGTGGTCCGCCCACTCTTTTGGTGTCATTAGCCGAGTAGTGGACTTTTTCGCGACAAAATGGATCCATTATTGTGTTTGGTAATGATGGGGTTTATTGTGCTTCCCGGTACAATGGAGGTTTAATGAACTTTTGGCCGAAGGGTTTTGGAGGTGTTGCTGCTTTTTTTTTTTTTTTTTTTTTTTTTTTTTTTTTTTTTTTTTGTGGAGAGGTTTGTTTAAATTACTGCCTCACTGTCAGGGTCGGAGTATATCTTGTGACTGAACCTTTAAAAAAATTCGTGCGTCTAAAGGCCCATACAAATTCATCGTGTTTTTAACTATGATCCGTGACGTAAACAATACTAAAATTAACATTAAAAAATCTAATTTACATTTGGATATTGAACCATAAATTTTCATAATTACAACTTGAATTCTACAATAGGTTGCCTTTATTTTAAATATGCTTGATCTTATGGAGTGGTTTGCTACGCTCAGTACATTTTATATAACTGTAAAAGTTTACTACTTAATAACACTTTATTTTTTTACTTTAAATTCTTAATGTATAAAATCATCCTTACTTAATGTATAAATCACCCTTATTAGCTTGGAACAAATTTAACACATAAAAGCATTTGATACCGATCAGTAAGTTTACATTCAAAACATTCAATACGTTTGTCGTACTAAATTCTAGTGCGTTCAATACGTTTATCGCACTAAATTCATTAACAGCCTATAATAATTGCATTCAGTACATTAAGACTAATATTATACCAAATATGTTGATCGAATGTAATGCACATAGCTTAACACAATTAACTTCTATCGATTCCTCAACTCCTATAATTAACTACTATAAATTTAGTACATTAATATAATTATTGCATCAAATCCATGTTGAATTGCCAAATTGAATTAACAAATAGATTGCATCAAATATGTTGATCAAGTTCATTTAATTCAATATCTAAACTTTTCATTTCACATACAACTTAACCCTCTAATGCATACTGTTACCGTTTGGTAACAAGTTACATAATCCACTTTATTCTATTAAAGTAGACCTCCCTCTCGACAAATTTGTTTTTTTTTCATCTATTACATTCAATTTTGAAGTTTTAGTTACTAATAACCCTCATAGATGAAAGTAGTAAAAGTGTATTCAAAATTAAAGAGTGGGGCTATTAACTGTTGCGAAATTACGTTTTTGGCAGTATTCAAGGTATAATAATATTAATATTAAATACAAATAAATTGTTTTGAAAAATTAATTGTAGTTAAAGAGGGTTATTTTGAAATATATTTAGTAGTTTTCTAGTCATTATTATCAAAATTGGAATTGTGTAGTTGGTTTTTGTAGTATGAAAAAAAATTTAAAAATTGAAATTATTTAAATTCCAATGCAGTTAATTTTTTTTCTGTATTTTCCCCATAATGTATGAGTATTAAAGATTCGCATATATTTTTTGGGGATGAAAAAAAAATCATGCATTAGAGGGTTAATGAATTTATGTCAGTTAATTGCGTTATAAATTCTACTATCCCATTGGACTTCTAACCCCCCCCCAGATAAAGTGTACCGTTCACCATATAAAGGTGCATTGGTGGGGCTCAGACAAGGGACTTGCCATCTGCCCCGGCACCAAATTAAGACGCTTTAGCCGCGTGCGTGCGTGCGAGCAGCGCGCGCGACCATTTTCTCTTTCTTTTTTTTCTTTCTTCTCTTTCTTCTTCTTTCTAAAAAAGACCACCTGCGCTCACCCTCCAACAACACTCTCTTCTCCTGGATGTCGTCTGGTTTAGGGATGGGTCGTTCACCACTGAACGGATCGCAAAGAACGACTCTTTAAAACGAACGATGGGATCCGGATCACCTGAAAAGAACCGGTTCCTTCCTCCAATCGTTCCTACTACCTTTCTCGCTACTAAACTTCGGGCAGTGACGTAGCACCCTTTCACAGATGACGTCGGTTCGGAACCGGTTCAGTGATGACGTCAACCAGCTCTTTCCGGTGTCCTTCAAACCTCCCAAGGAATGTTTCAACCAATCAGAGGGCCTCCAACTGAACCACTGAGGTGTTAGGTCAATGAACTGAACCGGATCTTTTTTGGAAAAGACCCGTTCAATTGAACGAAGACCGATGTTAGTAGTGTTGTGAAGGCTGTTGGAACGAGTGGTTGAACGGGTCTTTTTAAAAGGATCCGTTCATTTGAACGATGACCGATATTAGTAGTATTGTGAAGGCTGTTGGAACGAGAGGTTGAACGGGTCTTTTCAAAAAGATCCGTTCATTTGAACGATGTTAGTATTGTGAAGGCTGTTGAAGCAAGTGGTTGAACGGGTCTTTTCAAAAAGATCCGGTCAGGACCGAAGATTAGTATGGTGAAGGCTGTTGGAGCGATTGGAGGAACCGGTTCTTTTGAAATGACCCGGTCCTGACCGTATTGATGGTTTGTTGTAGTGGATTTTATTCTAGTGTTTGAAAATAATGTTTCGATTCGTGACCGGGGGTGGGGGTGTTTTTGAAAACTCAATATTATGTGTGATAACGATCGAAAAGATACCCAGCAAGCATGTCATAATAATGTTTATACGAAAGTATGAACACTAATTGTATTTTAGTTGTACTGTAGAAAGGAGTGCATGTAATTTTGATTTAATTACATGTAACGGGAGTGTTAAAGGTGCCGTCGCACAGGGCCTCGCGTTGTTTGGAAAACTATTACATTTTTTTGTTATTACCATCTTTTTAAATAACAGTTAATTGTTCAAATTCTTTTTAAGATAACATCACAGAAATAAACTTTCAACTTTCAATTAATATTGATACACAATTGAAAGTATTCAAATTTAAATTTCTATCAAAATACTTTTATCATAACTTAGCGGTTAAACGGTAATGTCGCACTAGTGTTAGACGAGTGCTATATTGGCAACTAACTTCGTAATATTGAATCACGGGCAATCAACGAAGGCGACACTGAGCTGGCACCCAACGACACCAGGGATGTAGTTATAAATTAACAGTGAGGGGATGCAGCAGTAACATATTACTAAAAATTGCCATTTTTAATGGGGGGGGGGGGGTAGATATAAAATGTTTGAAAACTTAGTACAATGTACATATTTTTTATGGTATAAAAAACTATTTGGAATTTTTTTTAATAGATTTACATTACTGAGGTATAATTTAAATTTAAAGTTGTAACAATATCTAGGGTTTTAGCAATCAATATATATAATATACATTAATAAATAGATAAATTTAAATATACAAAAGCGTCACTGTTTGTAAAAAAAATGAAAACATAAGAAACACTGAGTATCCGTAGCCCAATAGGTATGGCGCCCGATTCGCATGTCAGGATTCTCGTTTCTAATCTCGGCCACTTTTAAGATTGTTAAATTAAGTTAAATTAATTTTTTATGAAATATGGTCACTTTTAAGAATGTTAAATTAAGTTAAATTATGAAATATTTTAAAATAAGTCGAGTTTTCAAATAGGTTGAATTTAATTAACGTCACACTAGAGCGCGTGGAGAGGAACGTCAACAAACATTGCAATAATAGTAAAATTGCAGAATAACAATTTTAGTTTCAAAAAAAGGAAAACCTAAGAAGCACCATGTAGTATGAAATATGTATAATGAAAGTATAATGAAGTATTTTAAAATAAGTCGAGTTTTTTCAAATAGGTTGAACTTGATTAACGTCGCACCATATATCATAAATTGTATTTAAAAAAAAAAACATTTGAATTTTTTTTAAAAAAAATGGGCAGGTTGTAGTCAGTTGTTGTTTATCAGATATTGCTCATTCATTACAACCTTTGACTGTGTGAGTTACTAAACACCAACACAAAAACTTTCAAGCAACCAAGAGGGTCCCCCCCCCCCTACAATACTTTTTTTCCTACCCCCTTCAGTGTGGGCTCGCTCATGGTGTTATTTCATGTGACAGTTCCTAGAAGTGTCCCCTGAAATCCCTGATGGAGGATAATTTATTGTGGTAGAAGATAAGGCATTCGCAGTGGTTTTTTTTTTTTTGTTTTTTTTTTATGACGGGGTACTAATAGGAAGGTGGACAAAAGATTGGCAACTATCCCCGTGTATATTCTCGGTATTTTTTCAGTATCTCACATGGATGTGTCTTCGCTTTTTCCAATCAGTTTAACTTATCTTGAGACTGAAAGTGGGAGCCTATTGTAGTAAACAAACTTCGGATTTTCATCGTCGTTTTGCCTTGCTTTTTTTAATTGGCTTAGTACAAAAGCAAATGGGATTTTCTTCGGACGGGGGATGTTAGTTGCAATCTTTGGTATAAGTTTCTGATCTGATAAGCATCGTAAAAGTCACTCAAAGACCTTGAAAGTTTCCAAATGTGGGTGGGTGGTCAGTCGTAGTTTAGATGTCATGATTGTCATGTCATTGTAAAACATTGGCTTCGAAAGTAAACACGCTAAAGTTTTAGCTCTAATCTTATTCTCATTTGGTGTTTAAAAGTAGCATAAACGTTTGAGGAAAAAGAAAAGATAGAAATTTAAAATCTTTACTTCAAAATATCGATAAAAATGCATCTTATTTTAAGTATCAATTATATAATGATTTAATACAGCTTGAAGAAGTATTTAGATTTTAATTATTTTAATTTTTTTTTATTTGCTAGATTTGTGTAGTTTCTACAAAAATATTCATTAGTGTTTCTCGTACTATGTTCAGGGGTCATAGGAGTCTTAAAAATGTGCAAAGAAGGTACTACAAAGTAGAGTTTGATCTTTCATGTAATTTTTTAACTACTCAATATATAAGTATAATTTTTTGATATGTAATTCTATAAGATTTTTTTAATATAAAACAAATTTTAAAATTTATGAAACTTTAGCCAAAACTAAAATAAATGATATTAAACATAAAGCTATTTGAAAACATAGTGATTAGGCTTGCGCGGCAAATTGTGAGGTCAAAATTTGTCGCGCAAGCCAAATCACAATGTGTTCAAATAGCTTTATTTTTAATATCATTTATTTTAATTTTGGCTTAAGTTTCATAAATTTTAAAATTTGCTTTATAATAAATCTTATAGAATTACATATCAAAAAATTATACTTGTATATTGAGTAGTTAAAAAGTTATATGAAAGATCAAGCTATGCTTTGTAGTACCTTCTTTGCACATTTTTAAGACTCCTATGACCCCTTAACCTATCCTATTTCATCCAAATATTTTAATTCGTTAAAAAAATAAACCCTACATTTTATTTAAGATATTATTCCACAAATAATCAAAAGAGACGAACGTATTACACCATGCATCATCATAAAAAATTATCATGAACCGAAGTAAGTAAAGACCAGCGGTAGTTTTGAATTTTTGTAATAAAGAAATATAAGCATGAACAAAAATATAATCTGTACTACATAATAAATATTTAGTCTTCCTCCCCCTTCCCGCCAATTTAGCTTACATGATTCCCTCGGCCAAAGAGAAAGAACGAAGAACGAAGTGAAAGAAGAACATCTACACTATCTCCTAAATAAAAGGATTTCCAAGAAATGTCCCCACTTTTCGATCCCCCCCCCCTAACAAAAACCAAAGAAGCAAAACAGCACTCGCATTCCCATCTCAAGTGCCCCCCCCCCCTCACATTGCTCCCCCCCCCTCACATTGGGGTGGGAGGGGGGAATGGACACTAGTAGATTGCAAATGGGGGGGGGGAATATGAGGGGGGGGTAAAAAAAAGGAACGGATCTGAGGAACGGGTCAAAAGACCCGTTCCTTAAAAGGAACGTGAACGATTTGAACGGATCATTAAAAGGAACGGGTTTTCCCATCACTAGTCTGGTTTCCTCTCAACTCGACGACTCACCCTATCGGAGATTAGTATCTTTTGATTCCGTTTTTGAAGTGTAGCCCGAGTGTAGATCAAGTGCGAAGTTAGTTGAACCAAACCTATTTGAAGCTTTCGCCCGTTGGTTGATGTGTTTTTTTTATTGGGTATAATTCTTGGTTTTAAAGGCTGGGTCTCATCAGTAATGGTCAGCTTCCTCTAAACTCGACGACCCACCCTATCGGGATGAGTATCTTTTAATTCCTATTTTGAAGAGTTGAAAATAGAACTCTGTGTAGATCAAGTGTGAAGTTGGTTCAACCAAATCTATTTAAAGTGTTCGCCGTCGTTTGATGTGTTTTTTGTAAGGTGCAATCCCTGGTTTTCAAGGCTCTTTTGTCAGTAATAGGAATTAAAACGTTTGGATTTTTTCAACTTTTAAAAAGTCTATAAAGTTAATATTGAAATCATCGCTATTATTCAATACGTCAGAACAAAGATCATTTTTATCCTTGCGTTGTTTTTTTAAACAAACTTTAAACTCAAAAAACTATTTCAATATGGTCAAAAACAAAATATTTAAAAGAAAGATCTCAATTGGGATAATATATCGTACAAGCGTGCCCTTAAGGCATCACTAGATTGATATAATTAGTAATCTTGATTGCTTTACCAAATTCATTACACAGCGATATCAAGAATAATATCAAACATATTTATTCAAAGGAAACCATATAATCCTCGTTCCTAGGACACAAATACGTAAACTTCAAAACAAATTAAACTACAGATATTACCCTTAAAAACATTTCTATGTGTTTTGAACAATTTCGCTACAACACAGATTCGTTATTTTCGCAACCTACTCGAAAATTCCATCGTTCTGTTAGTTCAACTTCCTAACAAGGCAAGTGAAATATTACAACATGCTTAAAAAGATGAAAAATCGCGTTCGAATCCTTCCCCGCGGTAGCTCCCGGGAAGCAGATGGTTGCACAAGTGATTTGGGGCTCGGGCCCACCTGGAATCGAACCCAGGGCATTGTTTTAAACTGCTTCTGATTGCTCTGGAATGGGAAGGAAGAACTTTTTTTACTTTTACTTCGAATTTTATTCTTCATGTGTTCGACATTGTTTTAGATAATTTTTTATAAACTTCTTCCTGTCTTGTAAAAAAAACTCAAGATAATGCCGTTATGTGCTTTTTTTGTGCTGTGAACTTGACTACAATGATTTTTTAGAAATTATTATGGAGTGTCTGTTTTCTGATTTTTATGAAATACGTGGAACTTTAATTAATAACGGGGGATCCATAAAAGTCTATCAAAGAAACTTTAACTATTAATCTTGACGTATGGCCATCCTATCATCAACCTAATATCAACCATCACATCATCAACCCAATGCCTAACTCAAATAGAATCCTAAAGCGTCACCAAAGAATAAAAGAAAAATTTTAAGTAACTCCACACAACAAGAAGTAGAAATACCCTCTCCAAGAGGAGATGGCGCGTGATCTTTCATAACCCCACCCACTTTTCTCAAGACATTTGAATCATATCACACTATTTATACTCAATCTTACCCCAATCGTTTACTCAAACCACGCGCCACGCAAATGCAAATGGAAATCTCTAATTTGAAGATTAAAACGCAACCAAGGTGAAGTAAGTAACATAAAAAAGAAATACCCATACTGCAAAAAACGAGACAAGCGGCAAAAATGCCTCTCCAGAGGAGATGGCGCGTGATCTTTGGTAACCCCACCCCCGTTTCTCAAGACATTCGAAATATATCACACTATTTATACTCAATCTTACGCCTAAGGTAAAGTAAATCCAAGCACCCAAGGTGAAGCAAATCCATATAAAAAAGAAATACCCAAACTGCAAAAACGAGGTATATGATCTCTCACCAACTCTTCTTACCCCAATCGAAATTTACTCAACAACACCCAAAATGCCTAAATTAAATAAAATCAAAAAGTCACCGAAGATTAAAAGAAAAATGATAAGTCCACAACAAGAATACCCTCTCCAGGAGGAGATGGCGCGTGATCTTTCGTGACCCCCTCTTCTCGAGATCGTCACGCGAGCGTTATTACACCGTAACGTGGGCCTGCTGCCAGTAATTGATCAGCTTCCGGTGTGCGGAACCTTATCGCCTAATGGAATTAGCCGCCTAATGGTCGAGGGGGGGCGGCGGTGTGGCCAAGGAGTTGCTTGCTGCTGGTAATGACCGTGATTCTGTGGGTTCTTTCTCTTTGTGGGTTTTGGTAACTGCCGGCGAGGGACAGAGGTTGGAATTGTGTGTGTTATTGTATCTCTATCATCCTCTTCCCCCAAAAAGGGAACACATTTGTTGTTCTTATAAGTGTATTGATTTTTAATTTTTTTTGAAACTCAGAAATTGATTTTTAACCCTTTCCTCGCGAAAGATTTTTGCGTCCTCGTAATATTTGATAAGAATAACACTTCGAAACCTTAGTCGTTCGGCTGTCGTGGGCCAGTTCAGTAAGGAAAGGGTTAAATGTTAATTTTGTTTCCAATTATCACTCTACTGTCATGATGTAAACTATCTCAATGCAGAGTACCCCCACCCCCCTTTCCCTCTAGACCAAAAAATTAGTTAAGAGTTTTGAGAACGACCTTTTGAAGCTTTTTCAAAATAAGGAAATGTATAACAAATTCGGGTTTACTTTTCTTCCCACTTTTCTGCTAGATATATCGACTTAGAATATACCATCAGTGGTTTACAATATTAACTACAAATTCTCTTTAGGTAATACAGCTTCTTCCTACCCAGGCCCTGATCATTGACAAAGCACGGCCCTTGGGCTTATGAGTCAAAAGCGGTCAACAAATCGCCTGTAAACTTATGAATTTTGTTTCCTAAAGTTTAGGAAAATGTTTTTAAAAACTATAATTTTTTTACATTAAAGTAATTTTAAAATCATGAGTTAGAATCATTGTTATTAGTAACTGAGACTGATAACGGACCTGACTTGCAAATCCCACAATTTTGCAGTACTTATTAAGTAAAAAAATACTACAATTTGGAAAAGGGCCATTGAAAGTATTCGGGCCTTGAGCCCCAAATTGTCATGGTCAGGCCCTGTTCCCACAAAAAAGTAACTCTTAATTCAATAAAAAATAATCCTACAAAAACCCCGATACAAAATTACATATTCCCTGTGCACCGCCGCCACCGAAAAACAAACACCTTTGTAAACCCCGTGTCCATTTCCGCCCACCCACCATCAGCAGTCCAGCTTCGATAGAGTTCAAGTTCATTGAGTTGAGTGGTTTGTTGGCCGCTGAAAAGGGAGTTGTTTACGGTAAATCTCAATTGTGGCGGAACCGCCTCCCATCTGCCTGGGCACGCTTTCTGCGCAGCTGCCTTTTTTCTGGAGCCGCCCACCCACACAATGGTGGATCAACCCCCGAAGTACATACCTGGAGAAACTCCTGGGAGTTAACTAGAGCCACTTGGGGGAACTAAGGCTCGGAAGGGTAACTTTGGACCACGTTTGGGTCCATCATTACTTATTTAAAGTGATTTCAAAATTGATTTTGGAATTTTTTAGTCAGTGAAGTTCCGTCAGTCTTGAGCAACTTCTTGATTTAAACGTTAAAATTAGTCAAATAAAAAGTCTATACGCATTTAAGTTTTATGCTTGGTTTATAGTCTCCCCTTATTTCTGTTTTTATGACTAAAAAGTTCATTTGCGTTTCTGATGCATAGTCATTTATTGTTGGCCTCATACTTTTAAGTCGCAAATGTTTATTGATCTTTTTTATTGCACTAATCAAAATATTCACGCTGTCATTTATTTAATTGCTAATTTGAACGATAATAAAATTTAGCTTCACTTTTCAACAGTTCCTCGAAGTCATGTATTGCAATATCGTTATTTATAATATTTCAAACATTTAATATCATTGAAATTAATCTATAGTGGACCGAATTTTTAACCTGCTGACATGCATACTTCATTGTATTCGCTTTGGGAATAAAGCTCCATTTAATCATCTGCTGCATACAATTACTCTTCAACTCCTATTTACCATGAATAAACCAACAAGAGCGTGCATACCGGTTATGAATTTTTATCATCACTTAACAGGTGGAAACAAACAAATTAACCGGCGCCTTTTATGTTTAGTAGTGTAACATGGTAAACATCACGTATCTTGATGTTCGTGTCTGTGCCTGTGTTTTTCATAGCATACTTCATTAGTGGTTGGTAGCGGGGAATACTAATCAGCTGAGGACATAGCTTTTAGTAATGGTTTCCACTACATAGTTCCTTTTTAGAGTTTTATTATTGGTTAAATTTCTTCACTTTGATGATCATTGTAAGTTATTTTTGACCATCCGATGAAGCTATTTGAGAACAATGTTTATTTTATTTTAGTGTAAGAATAGATGGATAATAAGCATCTGAAAATCCAACCCTATCTTTCAATATCATGAATAAACATGCCACCAACAATGTTGAAAAATGGCATAGTTAATTCAAACAATTCCCTAGAAATTTAGAACTTTTTGGGTCGCTTTATTTTGAATAGCAGTCCTTAATACATGATTGTACCTGTATTTTACTAACAATGCACTAGGGTACCTATGTAGATTTAAGTTATCCAGTTCCATCCTAAGACACATATTCACCCAAAAATAAACCTCCCTTATAAAACAAACATTAAGTTTTAAGTCAGCTAGCCCTACAATGTACAGAGATAGTTATAAAAATGAGCTCCACTGACTGTACTTTTTTACTAGTAAATATAGAAGACACTACTGATAAAAGTTGTTTAAAAAAAGTGCAGAATACTATTTCGCTTGAACAAACAGGTCAACTAACCGTCTGAACTACACAGTTATCAAAGGCACCTCCTCTGTCTGAACCTGAACCAAACTCATGACACTCCATTTCTGATAAACAAATTCCACTTCAACCGCATTATAAATTACCGATACAGAATAACATTAAAAAAAAGTGTTTCCCTCCCCAAACGCGTGCCACTTCCACTTCCATTCGAACATAGAACGCAAAGCTCCACTGTCGTCTGCCAAGACGCTGCCTGCTTCCTCCCAATCTGTTGTTCCGGTGCAGCTGGGGCGCAGATGGCAAGCCCCCTCTTAAAAATCGTACAAAAAATAGTCTTCACCAACCCCCCTCCCCTTAATGAAAATGAGCAGTATATCATGTAATAAGCCACGGAACTGTCTGTGCGTGGTTCCCAATGCTTTTGTTCACCCACGCTTGCTAATTGTCTTATTAAACGGGCATGGACATCTAATGTGGCCATTCATTCTCGAGGTATTATAATCTTCGCCTCCCCCTTTTATAAATATGAACAGTAAATCATGTAATAAGGCATGAAGCTGTCTGTCCGTGTTTCCCAATGCTTCTGTTCATCCATGCTTGCTAATTTTCTTATTATGTCTGATTAAGACATCGTAATCAAGAATCGTAATAAAGCAATTATTAGTCAGAGGTAGATAGTCTTCACCTCTCCCAAATACTTTTCACCTTCCCTCTTAATAAATAGGGATAAAAACCACAAAGTTCTCTGTCCCTGGTTCCCAATGCTTTGTTCACCCACACTTGCTAATTGTCTTATTAAATGGGCATGGACATCGCAATCAAGAGTCGTAATCTGGCCACTCATTAGTCAGAGGTAGATAGTCTTCATCTCTCCCAAATACTTTTCACCTCCCCCTCTTAATAATATGAGCAGTATATCATGGGATAAAAACCACAAAACTGTCTGTCCGTGGTTCTCAATGCTTTGTTCACGAGTCGTAATCTGGCCACTCATTAGTCCTAGTATATAGTCTTCACCTCCCCCCAATAGTCTTCATCTTCCCCTATTAATAAATATGAGCAGTATATCAAGTAATAAAAGCCACGAAACTGTCTGTCCGTGGTTCCCAATGCTTTGTTCACCCACGCTTGCTAATTGTCTTATTAAATGGGCATGGACATCGCAATCAAGAGTCGTAATGTGGCCACTCATTAGTTTTGTAGGTGCGAGGCTTTTTCCGCCTGGATGGGCGGTTGGTGGTGCGTGTTTAGTTTAGGATTTTTTGTGGGTGTTATTACGTAATTGCGCGTGTGGCATTAGGGGGGTAAACGGGAAGTGTGGCTAGATGCCGGCACGCGCTCTTTGGATTAAGCTCCGTTGTTGTGAACTTAGCAAGGTGCCATTGCGTCTTTTGCATAAAAACGCGATGCTGGTTTCCGTTGTGTTTGAGAAACGGCATAAGGCTTTGCTGAGTAGCTTACAAGTTCGTTTGAAGAGCTTCACCAGTAATCATTGATAGCCAAGTCATTGAGGGATCGTTACTTTTTTGATGCTATTGCTTCTATTGCATAAAAATCGCTATTGCTCCTGTTGCATTCTATTTCAAGGTGCTATTGCTTCTTTTGCATAAAAACGCGATGCTGGTTTCCGTTGTGTTTGAGAAAAGGCATTAGGCTTTGTTGAATAGTTTACAAGTTCGTTTGAAGAGCTTCACCTGTAATTATTAATAATTACTGATGGCTAATTCATTGATAGATCATTACTTTTTTGATGCGAGCAACGCATCTGTTAAATAGTTTACCTGGATACCTAAAATGGTTTGACAAAATTGTTTGACCTGGCAACAAAATGGAAATGTCATCGCTGACAATCTTTGATAGTACATATCTAAAAATTGCATTTGGAAAAACTGCGTTAGAGTCGTTACTTGTAGCACCGGCTGACACTTCTAAATAGTGCCAAAATATTGCATGAAAAATAAACATGTTGTTTTATAAGTCGATATAGATGCCTGTTCTAAATATAGCACACGATGCAATGAGGGTAACACAATTATGTGTTTTTCCGGTCTAAAAATCGATACATTACTGTAGTGGTTCAGAAAAAAAAAGCGACAAGCATGTAAAGCAAAACATTAAAACAAAACATCGAAATCGAATAAAAGCAAACTAGAATTTTCAGTGTAAAATTCTAATAATTACGCCACTAGTTTTAAAAGTAGTTCTCTCTCAACAATAGTCAATATTCCATCAATTTAACGCATCGAATCATAAAAAAAAAAGTTTTACATAACGTGTTTTACAACGCCTCAATAATGATGCTACTAGAAAAAATTAACTCTCACCTAATCAAAAAGAAATTTTAAACTAACCCAACCATACTATAATTATGATTCGATAAAAAAATTTCTAAAGAATTTGGATTGCAATTTCTCTTGTCCACTGAAGCGGTCAGTGGACATCTTCGTTTCTGGATAAGATGTCAACCTGGGAACTCTTGGTCACAGTTAACCCATGTCTGTAGCAGATTTTTCTTCTTTGGTGTTAGAAAGGTATTTTGAACTTTTAATGAACAAGTATAGTTAATGTTACTATTATACAATTCTATTTTTTTTTCAACAACGAAGTTATAAAAATACTAAGTCCAACTACAATGTAGACATCTCTACTAAAACTTCAGGTGGCGCTTTGCATATTTCTAGGACTTCATGTAAGATTCTATTTGGGTCTCTCAAAAATAAAATGGACATTGTCGGAACTACCATAAGCGTAATAATTTTGTTGGAATTGATTACGGAGTAAATTTTCTAAAGATCCTTTCTTCGAGGAAACCATTTTAACTCATAAACTATAAATCGAAAAAATATTCCAAAAATACACTGCTTCGTTAGACATGAAAAAAGGTTAAGAAACCTCTGAGTAAAAAATAAAAAAAAAGAACACCAACAGAACCCTACTACTCTCGGCAAAAGACTTCAAAGATCCAAAACCCAAAAGGGGTTGGTATCTCATTGTCACCGAACCCTCCAACCTACACCCCCTTATTTCACGGCCCTGAAAGGATAGAAAAATGAGTTTTTCGTCTTTTCATTAGAGAGTACGTCTTGACAGACGGATGGGTAAATCTGTTGGCTTCTTTACCCCGCCCCTCCCCCCCGTTGGTGATTCTTTTTTTCTCGGGCCGTCGGCAAATGGGCAGTTTATGTGTGTTGGAATGCCGGCACATTCCTGCTCGTTCCGTAGGTGGCCCAGCTATTTTTTTTTTTTTTTGGCGGACAACCTCACGGGTTGGCTGGACTTGGCGAACTTATCTTTCTAATGTGGCTACTTTTGACTCGATTAGTATTGATTCATTATAGTTTTTTTTTTATTTATCGCTTGATTATTCATCTGATGTCATTTTAAGGATTTTGTCCGTTTTTTTTTTTTTTTTTTGTTAGCGTACAGCCTCCCAGGTTATAGCTGGACTTGGGCGAACTTTTCTTTCGAATGTATGGTTGCTGGCGACTTTTGAGTCAATTAGTTTTGAGCCATTATAGATATCATTTTATTAAGTGTTTATTTTTATTCATCGGATGTCATTCATAGGATTTTTTGACCTTTTATGTTCGAGGAGAAACTCTGGTTGTCTGGACTTAGCAAACTCCTTTTGGAATTTTCTAAAGGGAATTGATTTACTTAGCTTGAATAAGCTGGCGATTTCTCTCGCACTTTATTTTAATGTACTTAAATAAACCTTTATTTTCTGCTTAAATTTATTTATCTCTTGCCGTTTTTAGAATGTCTACTTAACATTTTATTACAAAAGATCATTTAAAATAAGATAAAAATAGTATCAAACGCAATAATATATTTATTCTTGCACTATTCGTCAATAGCCGTTAAAACCCTTGTTAGAGAAAAAAGTTATCACTTTTGAATTCAAAAGTCTACCCATCACACAAAGTGTACTAATCTTCTCCTATAATCTCTTTCGTTCCACTTATTCCAGCGTGAAAACATGCTCACTTCTCGCGCTAACAGAAGCCAAATCTCTTTTCTACCCCCAACACTTGAAGAAACAGACAACACAGCAACCTCCCTTCAACACAAAACAGCCCATAGCACAATGGACACACAAACCTTTCAAAGGCTTATATGCGGAGGAATGCGTAGAGAAATCATTTCCCAAACAAGCGATCATCCCTTTTAACGAAGTAATACCCGGAGCGAATGGGTACCCCATGGAGTTGAGAAGAAGATTTAGGTGCTGCTGGGCAAAAACTAATACAGAAGCAGGTTTACTAACTGAAGCTATTGATTGCTTTGTTGTAAGCCCAAAAAAGCTTTCTCGGGGAACTACTTGGCGCTATTCTACAGTGGAGTTTGTATGGGCTTATTACAACGACTTGGCGATTTTTGACTCCCTAATAACAACTATAATTACAACGTATTTTTCTTATCTCTTTGAGGGGGAACTAGTGCAATCTTGAGTAAATTCAGGTCTTGTGCTACAGCTTGCAACTGCGAAAAAGTCATTTTTTGATTTTTAATTTGTATATTTCCTTCTGTTGCCAGAATTCAATCATAAACTATTTATATCTTTCTGGTAAGCTGTTTAAAAAGTATAGGTAGTTTGGCGTGGACGTCAAATGCTACAGTACATCTTGGTAGGCAACCGCGCTCAAATCAAAGTTTTTTTAGGGAATAAAATTATGCGTTTCAGCATGATCTAAGTGAGCTTTTTGTCAGGGCTTACTTCAGGTTGTTTGGCGACTTTTCTGATGGCTTCACTTGTACTCCATCATCTTCTTAACCTCTCTGGGATACCCTCAGCAACAATGGCCCTGGGTGGCCGCGCGAAGCAGAAAAGTCGGCGAGGGCGACTATAAACTGACAACTCCGCAAACACAGGTCCATCTGTCAAGATCCCCCGTGGCTTGGCTTTCCATTTAAAAGGTATTTCCCCCTACAGACGAAGCCGACGCGAAGCCCCTGAGGTCTTGACATCTCCATTATTGAAGGCGGTCACCCCAATTCCACATGTCCCCTTTGTAGGACCCTGGCTGCTTGACCCCTATCTCGCTGCTGAGGCTGACAAATGCGCAAAGACCCCAATGGCCAGGGCTCATTGTCGAAGTTTTTAAGGACTTGTGTGAGGAAAATTTACGACCCTAAATGCGCTGGGCGGGGGGACACGGTAGGTTATTTGTGACAAGAGGCTGTCTTGAGGGTGGATTGAATGGTTTAGGGGAGGGGGGGGGGGGATAGATAGAAGAACCTGTGAAAGTTTGCGGCTTCATGAACAAACGGACGGTTGAGTTGGTACCTCAAAGATTCTTTCTAAGGTGGGGGGAGATGGTATCTGGAATTTTTATCGTGTCGGGCCTTAGTGTTCGCCCTCAGTGGCAGGTCTGATTGCTTCATTCCATTTTCTTTTTCTAAGAATCTCTCAAACATGAATGGATAACTAACTGCGCAAATGTTGTGACTGTTCTTTTCTTTCTTAATTTTTTTCCTTCTTTTACTTGATATCTGCTGATACAGTGAATGGAACTAATGTGATATCGTGTGCAGATTATAAGCTATCATTTACATTTATTTAAATTTGTCAAATGTTTTCACTTGAATTGTCTCTGTATTAGTCCCAAACCGGTATGTAACGACCATCTCTATTTTTGTAACTCTTCACATTTTAGTAAAGAAAAATCCCAATGTCAAATAAATCTTTGAGGACCTTTAATTTAATTAACTAATTTTGTAAAACATTAAGTTGCTTCATAGGAAGAGAGATATATTCGTCACTTGCAGTCCGAGTTCACAATTACTCACCTGTTCATTTAAAATTTTAACGCTTGCGTAAAGAAAGACCTTTAAATTTATTTTACCGTTTGTACCTCTAATTTATTGCAACTAAGTTTATGGTTTAATTGATGTTGATGATTGATTGAAATTTATGATTAAATAATATAATGAAAAAATTGATGATTAAATAATAAAAGTTGATGATTGATTGAAATTGATGATTAAATAACAAAATTTAAAATATTTTAATTGAATACTAAAATTATATATGATTGGCATGAATACTACTGGTTGATGGGTTGTAATGATATCGAATGTTACGTCAAATGAAAATGGATGACTGATTAGAACTAAAGAAATGGTCATCCGTTACAATTAGTGCAGCTTGAAGTATTGTGATTAATTTTGAACTTGAACAAATACATGACCAAGTGCAATACCGAAACAACAAAGTGGGAGGTCTTGGAATCAAGAATAAAGACCGAATGCGCGGGCACGTGTGGAGGAATGCTTTTCACCGGAAGCGACAGACAGACACTTCCGGTGTCGGTCTTTCGGGCTTTGAAGAAATGGAATAAAGTTTATTCCAGATTATTGTGAGCGGTGACGTCTGCTAGAAAAAAAAATGGTGGGGAAGGGGGGGGGGGGGTGCAGGTGGTTATCCTCAACAATGGTGGTGTGTGGGGTAAACACTTACTTGGAAATGGGGAGGGGGGATTTGGGATAGCTACTGGAAAAATTAAATATTGTGTGTGGGTTTGAGTGCAAGTGTGGTTGGCTTTTCTACTTTACCTTTATTTTTCTTTTCTGAATCTTATACTTCATTATCAGGTTAATTTTCTTGGAACCATGATGGGTAAGTCATGTAAATTATTTTTTACACTATTTACAAAATTACACAGTGATTATTTTCTATAAGAGATGCTTCATTTTTTTTCTTTCAATCAGAGTGAGAAGTAGGGTAGGGTAAACTGCAGGCAATTTAGGGCAAACGGTTAGAAATTTGTGGGGTTAGCTTAAAGTTTCATTTGATTATCAGAGATGGCGCCACCCTATTGCTAAGATTATGTATTTTAATTACTGCAACGAGAAGCAACTGCATGGGCAGTAGAATACCAAGAAATACGTCTTGGGAAATTGTAAAATATTTTCTATACTTCAATTCAACTATTTAAATAATTTTGCAGGAAAAAATCTGCACTAACTTAAGTTTGCCGATCTTCATTCCAGTTTCTTTCTTCCGTTTTTTTTTTTATTACGTTCTGCTTTTCGCTCAAATTATTCCCATTTAAAAAGTTAGCATTTCATTTTAAAAACTAGTTTTGAATTCAAAAAAGAACAAATATAAAATAATTTAATTGGTGGCTTAACAATTAGCTTAATGTGTGAAAGTTTTTAGGTTTTAACTCTGTCATTAGTATTCTAAAAAATTTCCCAACGACCTCTTTTGGAGTTTGGTTAAAGCTATTTTCTTGATATTTCATCTCCTAATTAACAAATATTAGCTTAACGTGAATGATTCTTTCTCTTATATTTATCATTCTCTGTGAAAATTATTGTAACGGGGCTTAGTAATCATCGTATAAAAACCATCTGTTAAAAAAAAAAACTCATTTATCAAAATGGGGGCAGGAATAGAAATTACAACTTGTACCAAAACTGTAAAAAAAAACACATATAGAGAAATATAACGTATAAACTGAAATACGACGCATGAAAAAATAATACAACGTGTGTCATTATGCCAAAACCGTAGAAAAGCTAGGTCAAATACTGTTTACTTCACGATTCTAACTCGATCAACCACGAACGAGCCGATACTAATAAAGAGTTCAACTTCTTTGAGCATGGTCAAATCCTACCTGCACTTCAACGGGGGTGGCCGACAGATCTAGGTGGTCTTTCGAACATCCCCCCCCCCCCCTCCAGGTAGGGGAGGGAACTTCAAAGCGAAAGAAAGACCTTCGCGTCTCGTTTGCCTTTCGAATGAAAATAGAAGAAAAATCGTAGTAGAAGGCGTCGCCCTTTGCTTGTTGTCGCTTTCCTTCTAACTCCATGCTTTCCTTCTTTTTTCTTTCTTCTATTGGTCCGAGTTGCTTTTTGCGCCCTGTAATTGTCCACCACGGTGATCGCTTCATTTGGAAGAAGAAGAAGAAGAACTCTAGCTTCTTCTTTTTCCTCTATTTTCCAGTTGTTCCATTATTATTTATCATTTCGGCGAGGCTTTAAAGGAGAAGAATAAGAAGAAAAAAAGTCAGGTCCGGGGGTATAAAAAAAATGGTGCCCGTGTGTGGGCCGCTTGGATCTTCGCTTTTTTTTCTTCTTCTTTGGTTTTGTTTACTTCTTGCGAGCTCGGCTGGATTTGTGATAGATTTGTTCTCGAATGCCGCTGTATAAATAAAAGTAAGATATCTTCGTTGATTGGGGGGTAGGTAAGAAAGTGAGGACGACTTGATAGTCGTCGTCTGTTCTGTTAATTGGGCTTTGAAAAAGTTGTTCTTTCTTGGGCATTATTAAAATTTGGTAATTTCTTTTAGCATACAGTCTATAAATATTGTTTTAATTTGATATGACATCTAAGCACCTGTAAATTAATGTTTAGATAGAGAACTTTTTACTTTTGATAAAAACTATTTATATTATGAAGTCGAAGTTTATTGGAATACACCAAATGCAACATTTGAAAGAACCTGCATTTAATAAAAGGAATGGTAAATTGTCTTCTGTTTACGAAAATATTTTTGAATTCAAGCGAGAACATTTTTATACCAATTGAAAGTTAAAGCGTATTAGACTCATTGTCTCAATAAGGACTGATCTTTAGCTTAAATTTATCTTAATATCCTTTAGCATTCAAGTGCATCTGGCCAAAGAAATTTAACGGGAGAGTCTTGTCATAGCTATCTATGGAAAACTGTTTTTTTTTAAATACAAATCATACAAAATTTTGATTCAAATTACAGTAACACCTCACTATATCGCACATTCGGATATATCGCGCAATGTATCCTGTCTCCCATTTTCGCTCCGGTTTTTTTTTCTAATATTGGTGAGATGCAGTTAATAAACTTTCGTTCGTTGATATTTGCTGGGAAATGGGTTTTTTGAGAACAATCAAAGCAGCTAATTTTAGATGAATTTTTTAGTAAAAAATGAGAAAAATATTATAGCATTACCTGGTGCAGTAATGTGTAATGTTTATAGTCATTAAGAATAAGTCCTTTCTAAATTTTTGCTTCTTTTTTAGAGAATTAGTTTTATCTTTCAAATGCATACTGTGCTTTAGTTTAAAAACTTTGTTGAGAGCATAAATTCATCAAAAGTATAATATTTATCAAGTCGCTCGTTATACCGCGCATTCGGTTATATCGCGGTTTCTTGCTTGTCTTCCGGGAAGCGCGATATAACGAGGGGTAGCTGTATCAGTAATCGATGGATGTTAAAGAACAACAAATGATATCTCCAGCCAAAAGAAAAGCAACACAATCAAAGACCACCAGCTCTTGGTAAAAGAACCCTCCGATGTCCCGACAAAGTGCTCCATCAACGGTGGAATGCCACTCTGCCCCCAATTATTCAGTCCATTCCCATGAAGTTGTTCTTTTTAGAAGATATAGCTCCGGTGGCCCTTTAAAAAACGAGGGCTGGTCCTTAAAAAAGCCATCGGTTTTTTTAAAGGGAGCGTTGATAACATGGTTTAATACATTCTGAGAAACAGTCACCCCCACCCCTCTGATTTTTTTTTTTTTTTTTTTTTTTTTTTTTTTGTTCTTTAGTGGAAATCGGTTGAGTTTTTTTAAATGGTGATTGGTGGCTGGATTCCCTTGTGATTGGTAGCCGCTTTAACAACTTCATTTATTTTTACTCCTCGTTCGGTTAATGTAGTTTCTATTGCAGCTGATTATGAGGTTTTAGGTGGGGTTTTTTTTTTTTTAGTTTGTGGGGTCGACGTCTTTCTGGACCTACCGTGTGAGTAATTGGGGTCGGGCGTCTTTGAGCGTTGGTGAGACCGAAACCAAGCAAGACATCATCCAACGATATTTAGAATTTTAATTATTTTAAATAAAAGTATTCTTCTTACAGCTACAAATCTTTGGGATATTCTAAAATATTAAACTTCATTCTTTTTTTGCAATTTCGTGGGGGGGGGGGAGCAATCAATGGATTTCTTAGTTTCCCAACTTCGCAATATCTTGAAACTACTTGCATGTTAATCATATATGGTGAAACATATTAATCTTTCTTATATTAATCACACTCTATTCCACCTTATTTGTTGGTGCCTTTATGTTTGATTTGAGATATAATTTTTTTTTGTTCGCCAGTACGGTTCCCCCCATAGAGTGCCATAGTATTTTTTTATATTGTTTCTTTGTTTTTTCTTGCCTTGTTATAATAAATATTGTCAGTAATGACAATAATACTAAAATTCGACGGCTCTAAATAAGGTTCTAAACTGCGACGTCCTTCGCCAATAGCCCTCTTGTATCTCTAGAGCCACTATAATTCAAACCTAACCTAATCTTTCACTCCAGTAGCTTAACCCTTTCGCTACGAAGGATTCTTGCTTCCTCGTAATATTTGAAAGGAATAACTTTATCGAATCCTTAATTGTTCGGGCGTTTTGGGGCACTTCAGTAAAGAAAGGGCTAAATAGAACTTGAATTTAAATTTCAACAAAACATAACCCGATCCTAACTGTGTTTTCTTATTATTTTTCCAGCGTGCTGTTCCTCCCGCTCGACGCCCAAGCCGCGGCCCACGATCGCCACGGCCCGCCCCAACGTGACGTTCGAGACGTACGCGTGCCCGGAGGCCTACGCCAAGTGGTACTGCCTCAACGGGGCCACGTGCTTCGCCATCAAGATCAGGGACTCCATACTCTACAACTGCGAGTGAGTATATTCCTTGACATCTTCAACATATCGTCACTTAAGTTCCCACATGTGATATCTCATTGTTGTGAAAGGATCAGATTTACTGTACGGTAACACTTGGCGCGATTTGGCAAAAAATAATTTTTTGTGGCGGCCATCTGACTTCGACTGATGATTCGAGTTCTTTGACTACGCAACGATGACGTTTTCTGAAGAGCCGGTGTTAAATGAACAACAGGTTTTTCGGCTCTCCCTCGTGTAGCTCTAATGCGATGATAATTAAAACCTATCCTAACCTTAACTATATCAATTCGGTAGGGTTTTCGGCCGACTTTTGGCGCGATTTTGGAAAGTTCGACAAGGGTTACCGTACAGTGAATCTGATCCATTGTGCAAAGTGAGATAGCACATGTGGGAACTTAAGTGACGATATACTTAACCTTCGATATAAACTTAAACTTCATGGTAATTTCATGCAAAATTATCCTGTCTGTAGTGAAAGCCACGTTTGTACACTGCTCACAACAATTAAGGGAGCGCGCGGTTTGAACTCTTTCATGCCCAACGCTTCCATTTGGAATTATGAGCTTGCGATTTTTTCTCACTTAGTTGAGCTTGCACTAATTTATCGTTTGATGGACGAATTTTGTCTTTTGAGGATGTAAATAATGTTTGTTTTAATCATGAAAATATGAAAAGATGGTAAAATAAAATTCACTCCCTAAAAATATTTATGAAATAAATTGACCCAAAATTCTTCACGCTTGGATTCTCAGGTGTTTAAAAATTGATTTTAACTCTTTTTTTGCAAATAAAAATTTGAAAAAATTATTGTTATAATTTATTCTTAATTTTTTATTCCACTTTTCCCCCCTTAAATTTTAGTTTTAAAAATTAATATTTTCCCGTCTGTTTTTTTTTTTTTAAATTTTATTCTGGATGCATAATGAGTCTATTTCACAAATTTTAGATTTTTAGAATGAAAAACAAAGCGCTGAAACTGAAAGGGTTAACAAAAGTACGCAAAGTGCTCCCCTAATTGTTTTGAGCAGTGTAAAAAGGGATTATCACTGCAACTTTTAACATTAAATTTTAAAAAAAATGTGGAATAGTTGATCTACACTTATTATAACTAAGTAATGTTGTACTTTATTTAATTTGATTTATTTTTTGAATTTAAAAGGCCTTTAAGGTCCTCTTAAATCATGACTTACACTAACTACAGCTACACATTAAAACATGAGCAAATTTTGTTTAGATTCTTTGTTTTTTAGAATTCCTCACGGAAGACACTAAAAATTAATTTCCTAAAACTTGAAGGATCCCCAATATTTTGTCAGAGTGCAACTGCATGCATATAAAATTTCCCTTAACCCAGATATCATTCACTAATTATTCGATGCAATGAACATACATTACTTTATATATTTGGCATGGTAAAAAGCGTTTGGATATGCTAAAGGGTGTTTCAACTAACTATTTCTATCTTCATTTTTAGGTGCGCAGATGGCTATATGGGGCAGCGATGTGAGTTCAAAGATTTGGACGGTTCCTATCTCCGTAAGTACGCACCATTTGATGTTCTCTCGAATGGTCGGTGTAGTGACGTGTACATTTCTTGTATATAGTTATTTTTTGTTGATTTATTTTGTTTTGCAAAAACTGAACTGAAGAGAGTGAAAAATAATTCGGGTGTTCGCTTTGGCGACGCGTTTTGTCAGAACTAAAAAAATTAACTGCTAGAAACAACTTTGTTGAAAGCTCCTGAATTTCTACGTGTAGTGTCTGTATTTTGTGTTGTCTGGAATTAAAAGTTTTCTCGTCAAAAAGAGAGTTACAATGCAAATTACTACAGACAAGACTGGTGGCAGCTGTAAAGGATTGAAGAAATTTTCACGCCATTTTTGACGAAGAAGAACGTCAAAACCATTGCTTCGATCAGGAAGATTCAAAGTTTGTAAGTACCTAACTTGATTCTAGTGCCTGATTTATTTTTATAAAACGAAAAATTATTTTATATATATTTAAAGTTAACCAAAGTTAAACTTTATTTGTTGTAGAATTCTGTGAGTTATTCTAGCAGTTGCAATTAATATGTAAGTGACACATTGAGAACAAGAACAAATGTTTAATTGTTTGATTTAGATCTTTATATATACAACTGATATTGAAGTTCATTATCTTATTATTGTATTTTAATTAAGGTAATAGCTTAATTTGCACTGTCTTGCGGTTGTATTTACCGATTTAACACAGTCATTCAATGAAAGCAATGTCAATTATCAGTTGAAGATTTAATTCAGTATATTGTTAAATGCAATTCTGGTTTGCAGATAAAAAAAATAATCTGTAGCAAAATTTTATTTAAAATGTTGATAGAATACATTTGGGAAATAAATTTTTCCGTTATTTCAATTTCCGAAATAGGAATGTGCAGAATTCTGCATTAATTACGTGAGCATTGTTCTCGTTGCGAACATAGCTTAATTTTCGTAACTTCATGTAAAAAAAAAATTAATGAGGATTTATTTGTTGGTTGTTCTTGTAAAAAAATATTTAATTAGTGGAACGATCATTGCATGGTATAATTCAGTTGAAAAATGTTTTGAATGTATAGCTTCTTTGAAAATTGTTCTTGTAAGACATAAATATTGTCCGTGATAAGAATGGTAAATATTATTTGCTAAATAACATTAGTACTTTCTTTGAAGTTATATTTTAGCCGAATTGATTTTTTTAAATAAAAAGTAGTTTATTGAATTAATTTTGATAAATTACATTTAGAAGTGGAAAATGGCTTTCTTAATTAAGGGTAGGAAACAGGACTTGATAGTTGTCTGCGAGGAATTAGGGGAAGCTGTTCCGCCTTCGAGTGTGGTTCCAGAGATAAAACAAATTATCTTAAAGAGTAAATTCTATGACGAGGAAGAAGTCAAGATTTTATTGGAACGTATTATCGATGACCGACTGAAGCGGGAGAAAGAAGAGAAAGAAGAAAAATTGCGACAAGAAGAGAATGATAGACAAGAAAGAATAAGGAAAGAAGATAATGATAGACAAGATAGATTGGCTAAGGAGAAGATGCAACATGAATTGGAGTTGAGACGTCTGGAGTTAACTCAAAGTGAGTCCTTACCCCAAACGAATAGAGATTTGGCAAGAAGTAGTCCGAAGATTCAATTGACCCAGATAACTCCTAAGTTTGACGAGAAGCTAGATGAAATGGGCCTTTATCTCATAAATTTCGAAAGAAAAGCTGAAATGGCGCAAGTTCCGAAAGACGATTGGACTGCTTACCTGTTAGGTGTGCTACCTGCTGAAATATCTAATCTTTTGGCCAGAGAACCACCTGAAAATGCAAATAACTATGAATTTGTAAAGAGCCTCATCTTAAAAAGATATAAGCTAAACAGTGAAAACTTAAGCAGTGCTTTTATCGCCATCGGAAGACTCCCGAAAAATCGTGGAGAAATTACGCTCATGAGTTGTCATGTTATTTCACAGAGTGGATTGAAGATTTGGAAATATCTACTCTCCAACAGCTAAAAGATTTGTTGATAACCGAACAAATAAAGTTCAGGGTTCCAGACGATATTAGAGAACATTTTCTAGATAGATGGATAAAAATGAAGACTCCTTACGAACTGGCAGAAACCATAGATGAGTATGAGAGCATTAGAGAGAGTTTTAGGAAGAAAGAAACCCCGCAGAAGATAAATAAATCACAGGCGAATTATCAATTCAAGGAACCTGCAGAAGAAGTGAAGAAAACCCAGTGGGGAAGGAAAGATCCACAGCTGGCAACCAACAACGAAGAGGAGTTCGAAAGACGACCTCAACGTCGCTGCTTTGAGTGTGGATCTACTACGCATCTCAGACCCCAGTGCGATAAATTGAAGAAAGTCGAATATGTGGCCTCTAATATTACTTCTATAAATGAAGAAGGACTGGCACCATACATCAGTCGAGGGAAGGTAAATGGAGTGGAAATGCCAATACTCCGGGATACCGGCTCGACCGTCGACTTGATTTGCCAGAAGTATGTCAAACCCTCAATGTATACAAATGAGAATGTATGGATCAAAACTCCTTTAGACGAGGATATGAAATGCTTGCCTTTAGCCAAAGTAGAGCTACAATGCAACTTAGGCCATATAGTCACTAAAGCGGCTGTTCTTAGAAACTCCTTAGACAAAGGAATGTATCTGTTGGGCAACAAAACAGCTGCAATGCTTAAAGAAGTCGAGAAGAATGAGTTTGCCGAGATTCAACAATTGAATGCAGTGCAAAATAGAGCTCAAAAGAAAATGCCCGTAGATAAGTCTCAGCGTCCAGACGTGCATCAAAAGGTTCCGGAAGATGTTCCTGACCAAGAAACCGTTGGTGAGCCGATGGTGATAGGAGAGGTTTTGCCTATGGCACATTCCCTACATTCTGAGCCTAGACTTGTGAGTTCATCTCCAAAGGAGCTTAGTGAAGAGCCACAAAAGGGCGAAAAACTGAAACCATACCCTCAAGAAGCTAAAAGTAACTCAATCTCTAAGTCCAGATATATGCCGAAAAATCAAGAGCTATACTTCAAGAAAAAAGCCAAGAAGAAGCCTTCTAAGCCAAACAAGTCATCTGTGCATTGCGTAGGACCTGGAACTGACAGACACGAACTAAGTCGTAAAGTTTCTTAGGAAGGGCGAAAGTCATATGTGTGTGCTCCTCCTCGTGTGTGTGTGTTTCTAGGCTTCATTTGAACTCAAACTCTTTTGAACTATCACAAATTTGAGAGAGACTTTCTTAAATAGTCAGCAATCTAAGTCAGGGAAGTAAAAATGCTTACAGTCATTGTTATATTTCTTACATGATATTGTATATAACGTAACATGATATTGTATATTTTATTTTTTCCTTGCTAACATATAGGATTGTGTAAACTGTATTGTATATAATTTCCTTATTGCATATATGATTTTGAAAACTATATTCTATTTCTTTATATTGTTAACTTGTAAGATTTATAGTAGATTTTAATTAATATTTAACTTAAATTTACTTAGTACAGGCACTAGAGTTCAGTTAAGTTGGTACATAGGACTATGGTAAATAATAAAACATATAGGACTATTGCGATACTAGTACAACATAGGACTATGGTGTGTTTTCCCCAACTTTACACGAGTGACTGTGCTATGACTTTGAACGAGTGACTGTTCTACAACTTAACACGAATGACTGTAATGTGACTTTGAACTGACACTCCGAACAATTGACTAAAAACTTTCCTCTTCTAGAAAAGTTTTTCTCCGGGAAGGGAGGAGTCTGTAGTGACGTGTACATTTCTTGTATATAGTTATTTTTTGTTGATTTATTTTGTTTTGCAAAAACTGAACTGAAGAGAGTGAAAAATAATTCGGGTGTTCGCTTTGGCGACGCGTTTTGTCAGAACTAAAAAAATTAACTGCTAGAAACAACTTTGTTGAAAGCTCCTGAATTTCTACGTGTAGTGTCTGTATTTTGTGTTGTCTGGAATTAAAAGTTTTCTCGTCAAAAAGAGAGTTACAATGCAAATTACTACAGTCGGTAACAGGATGTGTTGTACATTATTATTTTATCTTCTGTGCCAGAGAAACAACGACCCAAGTCCCGATTGCACTTGATCCATATTTCCTCTGAACTAATAAACAGACTCGGCATTAAGGCAACAGAAAACAAAACGGACACTCAAAATATCGAATTTTCATTTAAACTTTGGTAACTGAATCGTGCCTTTACAAAAAAAAAACTTCTATGATGCACATTTGAATATGGGGCTAAAGTTGGCAAATTTGGTAGTTAATTTCTGTATAACTATGCTGTCAGCTTTTAAAAATCCAACCCCATAATCAGATGCGAATGAAATAAAAAAAACTTCGTAAATATTCATTTTAATGATTGAAAGTTAAAAAGAAAATTTTATATTTTGAAGCTTCGTTGTGGTCCCTGTATCTTTTTGAGGAATTGTCAGTCCCATAGAGCTATTTACCTAAGTTCGGGAATTACAACTTCCGCGGAAGTATTTCTTTGCCAGGTTAGTCCTTTTTTCCCAGATATGGGAATCAACATTATATTGAAATGAAACAAATTAGAAATGAAAATGTTATCTAGTTATTTAATTATAAATTTTTGAAATGCCCAGCAGATGGCTCAATTATTTAAAATTTTTATCAATAAATGATTAAATGACCGAATGTTATTTTCTTTCCCATTTTGTTTAAAAATTGATGTTATGATGAATCTCATACCTGTTGAAAATGGGATAACCACGGAAAAGCAATTCTTTTGCAAAAGTTGTTATTTAAAAACTAATGCTATAGCTCTATGGGACTTATAGTCCCTCTTAAAAATGGATAGTAAATGTGGGGAGCATCAGAAAGAAAATGGGACAAGTCTTACCTGAACTTAGGTCGATGTTACTCTGACATATGTATATTGTCCACTGCTGTTTGCCACGCTAATATGTGGTAAATCTAGATGAACATTTATTATATGTTTAAGAATTATTCATTTTCATATATTTGTAATTCACTTTTAAAAATAAAGTGCTTTTTTTCTGGTATTCACAATGACTGATAGGTTAGGGCTAAATTTGAGTGTTTGAATATCAAACTTTTTTTTATGATGCATAACGTCACGCATTCAATAAAGTCTAGTACACAGTTAATTTACTTAGAATACAGTTTAAATTTTAAACTGTGTTTGGTTATTTAAAGATTAAAAATAATTTAGATATAATGAATTTTAAATAATAATTACACGATTTAAATTTAATTTGCTATTACAACATTATGCAGGTTACATTCATAGCATAAAATTCGAGATAGTAATTAAAGTTTTAATTAAGTTAGTTTAATTGCTAAAGAATATTTTTTAAGTATTTTTTAAAAAGTTTCAAAACTCCTTGTTTTATAAAACAATAACGAAGCAATAATACTATTACAGCTCGATGATTACAACTGATTATTATTTATTTCTAGTTTAAATATTCATAATTGAAACATAATATCTTGTGCAGAAACATTGCTCACCAAGAACACACGAAAATTTTTCCTTCGCTTTTTGCATTTGTATATTTTGTAACTATTGTTTCAGCATTTATAAATGGCGATGAATGGTTGAAAAAATCAATTCTATTTCCAAAATTCAATAAATATATCTTGGAACAAATTACAAGAGTTTATTTATATCAAAGTAAAGGAATAAAAAAATATTCAGTTTTTTATCTATGCATGGATCGATAAATTAAGGACCAAGCTGCTTAGGAACTAAACAATGAGCATGTTAAGTTTTCAACCATTGATCTCCATGTTAGTGCTGTAGGTCTCCATGTGTTTGATTGTGTTTTTTGTCTCCCCCCAACAGCCAGCAGAGAGAGAGAGATCCAAAGGGCGGGCATAGCTGGTGGATTGCTAATAGTAATCTTAATCATAGCTTTTTTCTATCTCATCTACTATCTAACGACGTAAGTATACGTGTCGCTTTTTAAACTAAATTCACTACACGGTCTACTCAACTACACTCTTAAAACAAAAGAGTGAAATCCACTCCAATAGGGGAAGTGCATTTTCGACACTGGAAAGGAGTGAAAATTTACTCCCGAATTGCTCGTAATCGCCGTAAATATCTGCTAATCGCCTTAAAATTGCTCGTTTGTTGCTAAGATCGTTGGAGGTTTAACAAAAACCAAAGAGTGAAATCCACTCCGAAAGGGGAAGTGCATTTTCGACACCGAAAGGAGTGAAAATTAATTCAGCCTCAGTTAAAATCGCTCGTTTGTTTTAAGGAGTGTACTAAGACCGAAGAAGCTCTCCAAAATACGCTCAGGACCGGAAATTTTGACGTCATAGTTCCGAGTGATGTTGTTCCGAAGATGAAAACAACCTGTCTCCAAATTTTTCGAAACCACTCGTTCAAGGTTGACCACATTTTTAGGGTTCCGAATACGTCAGAACTAGTTTCTCGATCTTCGGCACTCGGAACAGTGACGTCAAAAATTCCGTCTACGCTAATGTTTGGGAGAGCTTCTCTGGCCTTGTTATTGAAGTTGGCCAAGAAGTTGGTGGTCCATGGCTTGATGTATGTCATATAAAAGTCCCTATATATTAGTTCTAAAAACATGCAACAAAGTCTGACTACTTTGGATTAGATGGAATTAAATTGGCAATAAATTGCCTCTGGTAGTGTAAACGAAACATTTGCCAACTCTTCAACTTGGTGACTGAACGTTATACCACAGACAAATAAATTTATTTATTGTCTGTCTACGGATAGGTATATAGGTATTATAACCTTGTAAATTGACATCAAATCAAGCCTTTGGTATACAAAATAGTGCTTATCACCAAAGGTTGTCAGACATTTGTTTCATCATGTCTGTTACTGGCGTTTTATGCCTGTTAAATGTCATACATTCAGAATTAGAAATGAGCCTTGGTCAATTCAGTACTCAAAACATTCAGTACTGGTTGTGCATCTGATAATTTAAAAAAGTATTATTGATTATTATTTGAATTGAGCTAGTTGAATGTTGTATATATGTGGAATAAATTATTATTAAGTAAAAAACTAATGTAATTATCTAAACTATGAACTATGTAGAAGATGGCATATTAAAAGTTTATCAATTTTGACAACATAAGATTAATCTCTAAGGAAGCAACTTAAAGAAATATTCTGTCAATGCCACTTATAAAAAGTTATTGAATAATTTTATTTCGTTCTCAAATGTGTTACTGAATGTTGGAATGTATGTTTTTAGGCGGTTGCGGCGGAGGTTCGTCGTCTGCTGTCCGGATCCGGAAGCGGCGATGACTCATCAACAACTGGTGCAACCACAGTCCAACCTCTCGGTAAGTACACCAAAACATTTCGTCACTTAAGTTCCCACATGTGCTATATCACTTTGCACGACGGATCAGATTTACTGTACGGTAACCCTTGGCGAACTTCCAAAATTGCTCCAAAAGTCAGTATTCTGGCGACTTTTGACGCAACGCTCTCTGTACTGCGCTGATAAATAATGGTCAGATAGGGTTGCCGGAAAACGTCATCGTTGCGAAGTCAAAGAATTTGAATCATCAGTCGAAGTCAGACAGTTTGACGAAAAAAATTATTTATAGCCAAATCCGAAAAAATCGCACCGAGGGTTACCTTACAGAGAATCTGATCCGTTGTGCAAACACTGTTGTCTGACAGCACATGTGGGAACTTAAGTGACGATTTTATTTTTTTCTTATCTATTTTTATATAGATTTATAATCAATGAACCGGCAATACTTCAATGTTTTAATTGATCAAAAATATGCATTGTTCACCAAATAATATTGAGTAATCAAAATATAAAATTGCTCCCACAAAATTGATTGACCTTTTAAATCTATAACAGCACTGCTGATCCGGCAACCATAGTCAACGAAATGACCCAAGTGACATACAACTGATTTTTCCAATTGATTCAAAATTGTATATATTCTGTTATACAAAAATAGGCATTTTTGAATTGCACCATCAAGACAAGCAAAACGCTGTAACAAACTACACTCCGTGAAAACCTAACTTGGGTAAAAACAAATAGTAAAAAGGCAAGGGGAAAAGCGTGATTGGGCCTTTAGCTGGAAACTTTGTAAGGTAATATTTACACAAAAATGATCTTAACACAATTTTTAAAAAATACGTTTCTTATTCTAATAAAATTGCGAAATTTACTCAAATGTTCAAATCTGATAGACCTTAAATGAAATTAATGTTTTAAACATGTTTTCTGGATGGATTCACAAATAATTTATGGAACTCTTTACATCCGCCGAAGGATCTTCTCTATAGCATGTTTCTATTTACCCAACTTAGGTTGGCAAGAAATGAGTCCTAAATTTTGCATTTCTCTTCCTAACAGACGAGTGAAGAGGGCAAGAGCCAGAAGTTCTCCAGCAGTTGGCCCCTGCTCCAGAAGAAATGGCAGCACCTCTTCCTCAACGAAGACAAGGTCATCAGCAAGCAACAGAAGTGTCAAGTGTCCACCATCAGTCATCATCAGCTCTTCAGCAGCTGTCATCAGCAGCAAGGACGGTGTAGTTGCCAGGAACATTCCTATCCACAGGACCCGCATAGACACTGATGCAATTATTCATAGCTAGAATTATTAATTACTATTAACTTTGTCCCAAGTGGCTCTGTCTCGGGACTGAGGATTGGCTTCGGGTTGCAGTTGCCAGAATTCGCGATGGAAGAAGACATGTTGAGCTTGTATGCCATCAAGAGTGGTACGAATATCAGTTGGCATGGTGAGAGTTTAGGGAAGATCTTATTTAGGTGATTTAAATATAAAATTTTATAAGCTTGTTTTGAGCAGATTAAACTTTAAGGTAAATTTTATTTGGCCAAGCTTTGAATACAAATAATTTCAGCCATAGAATGTTGTTTTGGAACAGCTGTAAAAAAAAATTTCTTATCTGATGTTCCGTAATTTAAAAATGATTGGGATTCGACATCCAAGTTTAAACTTCCAAGGAATAAATGCATATAAGTTTTAAATTTTAGTCAGTAATGCACAGATTCACCACAGCAACATGTGCCTATTGAACCGCCAACATGAAGGTGACTGCAACATCTGAGTGAGCCACTGAAAGTAACCGAGATTGTGATCTGCATCTAAGTCAAACAACAAGGAGTATGGGAGTAGATTCTGAACACCACCAACTTTACATGCGTCTTCAAAAATAAATTGTGTTATGGTGGCTATTCCTCGCTGCGGGCAGCATAGCCCCCAAATGACCAAAACTTGTTCCTTCTTCGTAGAAAAGCGATGCATTTCCTACTCCCTACAGACACTTATTTCTCATCAACACCTGTGTATATGTGTTTTTCATCATCCTGTGAACTAAATTCCGTCCTAGAACTGAACATTTGAACAAAATATTGAACGTTTTTTACAAACGATTTGAACTTACGGGTGCCACCGGCATAGTTGATCCATGAGCACGCTTCGATTTCATCTGGTCTTGACTTCCAAAAATCGGAGGTTATACTTTCGATTGAGAAAATGACTGCTTTGATTTCCAAGATGTCGACATCGATTTCTATTTTCGACATGACTCGGATTCTCGGATTTCGGAGATGCTGACTTCGATTCTTGGATGTCCGAGAAGCTGACTTCAATTCTTGGATTTCGGTGATGCTGACTCGGATTCTCGGTTTTCTGAGATGCTGACTTCGATTCTTGGATGTCCGACGATGTTCGTTCTCGGATGTTCGATTCTTGGATGTCCCTTGGCTCTCGGTTTTCTGAGATGCTGACTTCGATTCTTGGATATCCAAGATGCTGACTTCAATTCTTGGATTTCGGAGATGCCGACTTCAATTCTCGGATTTCGGAGTTGCTGATTTCGATTCTCGGATTTCGGAGGTGCTGACTGTGATGTCTTATGCTTTAGGTGGGTGGGCCATCACGTAACAGGGTACAGCCAAAGTTCTCCACTGATATGGACAGTGTGCATTTATAATTGTTGACTGTGTACATAGATTTTTATTTTTCCACAACGAGCGTGCAAACTACTAACGCTGGTATGTGTATAAGTGTACTGTGTATTTTTATATGAATAGATATGTATTTACACTGGCAATGTCTAAGGTGTTCTGAGGTAATTCAGTGAAGATATCTAGAATACATTTTAGTTATTCTAAACTGCAAATTTATTTGTAAAACGTATCAACAAACTAATGTTTAAAAGAACTGAACAAATAATGTTGACCTTGTCAAAGCATCAAGATTGAGAGAGTCGTAACTACACTCTGTGCCAACCTAACTTGGGTAATAACAAAGAGTAAAAAGGCAAGGGGGAAAGCGCGATTGGTCCGTTAGTCGGAAACTCTTGTAAGGTAATATTTACACACAAGATGATCCGAATACAATTTAACCAAAGTACACTTTTTCATTCTGATAAAATGGCCAAATTTTCTCAAATAATATTCAAATCTGTTAGACCTTAAATGAAATTAATGTTTTAAACATGTTTTCTGGATGGAATCACAAATAATTTATGGAACTCTTTACATCTGCCGAAGGATCTTCTCCATAGCATATTTCTATTTACCCAACTTAGGTTGGCAAGGAGTGTAGATGTCAAAATTTTATTCATTATCTGAGTACAGTTCTGCTTCTTAATGTAAAAACCGCTTATATGCTTTGAATGAAAATCTGGAGCATTTGCGACGTCATCAATTTCTGAATTACTTATATTCAACATAAACGTTTTATTGTAACACAATTTTAAACATTTATTCAAATGTTACTCTCGCTAATGTTACCACTTAATATCTTTAGACAGTGCCTGCGGTATTATTTAGGAAAATACTATGAAACCTGCTTTTGTATACATTCCAGTCTCTTTGTACATGATAGCTTTGAAGATTTTTAATATAATTTATCCGTTACTTCATAAACAATTTCCATACTTTCTGCAATGGATTATATTAAAGCACTTACTTCCTAAAACTTTTTTGTTTTATTCCTATTTACTTAACACAAGCGAGAATGATAGTTATTCACACTGTTTATAGTAAAACACCAAATATTTGTGTTGAAAAAATAGGTCGCCATGGCAGTTTAATAATAGGAAATAGAAAGGAAATTTATTAAAAAAGGTAATTTTGTTTAAAAAACTAAATATTTTTGCATATTTAAATAAGTTCCTTAAAGAATGAATTTGTTTTAGATGAACAAAATCAATAGATGATGTTACGTCACGGACTGACTCAGTCAGTAGGGTTGGCTTTAGTTTGTAAATTTTGCCGCTAGATGTCAGCAGCACACCTATATTGTCATAATAAGTTGTCTCGAATGCAGATTGAAATAGCACTAATTACTCTATGTTACGTATCATAATGATTTGTTTTTACTGAACAGAATTTGAAGTTCAAAGTTAAAACACATGACTAAACTGCTTATGATCAATGTCTAATAAAAATTGTATGCGTTAAAAATAGGCTTGAAATAGGCGAGCGAAAGAATTAGAATAATTCGAACAGAAGCAAAAGACTATTGCAACATTAATACCTTCTCTGTGGGTGAAGCAATGAAGAACTAAATATTCGATAATGCTATTCTTATAACATGTTACGCAACTGCAAAAACTAATATAACGAAAATATATTTAAGAAATTAGACTAAAGTTGGACAGGTTAACATAGAATACAATATGTCTGCCATCAAGAAGATAACCTCCATCAGACATGGAGTTAGGAAAGAGAATAAAGCGGGCTATGTATGTGCGCGATAACGCACATAAGAAGCAGGCTAGAGTGGTGCATCTTGGGATACCTCAGTGCCAATTTCCATATGTTCGGCTGCTATGTTAAGCGCAGTAGCTCAAAAAACTGCTAAAGCAATGCATCTCGGGATACCTCAGTGCCGGTTTGTTATGCGCAGTAGCTCGAAAAACCTGGCAGCCCTGTTTCAAGCCATTTGAACTGATAGACACCTCTACTCCTCCTTCCTAACTCTATGCCATCAGATAACAACCCAAGAAGGCAGGGCTGTAGGGAGCCTAGTGGTCAAGGGATCAAGAGCTTGAGATCGGAAGGTTGAGAGTTCGAGACCCGGTCGCCACTGAAGACCTACCGAGTATATGCGGAGTACGTGCTCGTAAAATCTGTTGGGTCCGAAAGTCCTGTGGTCGGTCATTGCGCAGTTTACCATGGGTACAGGTTCCTGGAGAAAATTTCCCTCCCCTTCAGGGACATGTCTAAATTGTGGAGATGGCGCGTGATAGATGGCAGCATCTGTCACGTATATGTGTGCATGTGTCTGTGAGTGTGTGTTGTGACTGTCTTACTTGACGAAGGTTTATAAGCGGCTCTCTGAGCAAGCACACAAGCCTGAAAATATATGTATATCAACCAACCAACCAAGCTAGCAACCCAAGAATAAAAAAAAATTCCGAAATAATTTCACGCTTTTAACCAAACCAATATTCAATTTTCCGACCATCAAAAAGAATAAATTCCCCCACCCTTCCTCATTTCCACAAAGTCCAACCCGACGGATGCGCGTCAGACACACTTTTTAAATGGCCGCGTTTAATATTTAGATGGCCCGGATACGGCAACGCTCGACGAAATACCGTTTCTTCCATTTTGAAAACTGTCATCCTGCCATTCTTTAGCCCCGACTTTAAAATACGACCACGACGTGTCATATTGGAGATGAGATTTCAATGGATGCGGCTTCACAATGGATGCACTAATTCATGGGCGCTGCGCAGTTGAGGTGTTTGGCTACCTTGAAAGGTGGTTCACATTGGCTCGGACATGTAGGAGTCTAGAGTTGAGGCTAGCCTTTATAGGCGCGTTTACATGAGCCATCGAATGCCAAAATCCCCATTAGGGAAAAAAGAGGTCGAGCAGGATTTCTAACCCAAATGATAGTCTGTGGCCGAATCCATGGAATGAAACATAAAACCCTCCTTCAGGGTTTGCGAAAGCCCCTAATGAACCCTGCAATTCTGGTTCTGCCTGGGCGAAAAACCCCAAGAGGGAAAATTTGCTGAGTTTGCTCTTCATTCCATGGATTCGAGGGCTCATGTAAACGCGCCTATTGACTCGAACATGTAGAAGTCTAGAGTTGAAGCTAGCCTTGTCAATCGAGTCTAGGAATCGTCTCGTCACTTGACTGTGGTTCCGAATTATGACGCCCGTCGCCAATCGACCTGGTGTGTAGCTCTAGTCCGATGGTAATTCAACTTAACCTAATCTAAACTTGTCAATCAAGATCAGAAATTATTACAAAAAATGACAAGTGTAGTATAAGAAGTAAGAAGGGATTTTTTCGAAAAAAAGGTTTTGCGTTTACTGCTTACACTCCTCGGCTTTTATTAAAGTCGTCACTGGACCAATGTTTTAAAATACGAGATGTTAGTGGCTGTGTTTGAACTCCTCATGGAAGGCTAGGAATAGACAACCGGAAACAATCTTTTTTTTAAATAAAAATGTTGAAGAGTAGAAGTGTTGTGGGGAATTCACCATTGCACTTGATTCTTTTATACACTTGACAATTCATATAAACTCCGTGTAATAGCGGATTGAAACACATTTAATATAGTGACGTGCAAAATCCCTTTCTTTGCAAGAAATAGTGTGAAAAAATACACCAATTTCTTAAAATTAACCACAATACACATTTCTGTTGTGACAAATTCAACTAAGTCTTCCTGTAAAATAAATCTTCTAAACAGTAACAACTTGATAGGAGGAAAAAATTCACTGACCAATAATTTACTTGAAAATTGAGTCGCTATATATAAAAAAGTATCAAGTTTTTTTTTAAGAATTTCCAATGAAACTGCTTCCTTTCAATGATCTATCGAAAGAAAAAGCTTATGCGGAAATATTTCCATGAACTTAACCCATTTTATCTGCTTGACGATTCAATTGTAAAGGCATTGTTTTACGCTTTGCTAATTGGCCAGATCGAAACCGGACTACTTTGATCAAAAACAAGGACTATTATAAAGATGGCGTTGATTCAACCATTCGATAATGCCTATATATGTGAAATCCAGGAGTAAAAACGCTATGGATTTTCGGCTTTACCATCTGACAACAAGTCTTAATCCTGTACCATAAGACCCTCGGAACAAGCAAGACCAATGCTTTTTTAACCAAGCAGCAGTAGCGTGGGTGACCTTGGACCCCGTATCGGTGTCCGTCGTGAGCATAGAGTTAAAAATAAGACGAGGATGCTCCGAGTAAAAACCAATACTAAAACATGGTTGCCAGGTGAAGACATCAATCGCTTTGTAGTAAGCCCAAAAGCGAACTATTTGGCGCTATTCGATAGTGAAGTTTCTACAGACTTTTACTATATCGAATTGGCGAATTTGAGTTTTGACTTAAGTATAACTCATTTTTCATGCATTTTATTTTTTTATCATTTTTCACGTAAACTATTTGGCATTATTCTACAGTGGTGTTATTTGTACAGGCTTACCGCGTAGACTTGGCGATTTTTGACCCTCTAATTAAAAACTATAAATTCAACGCATTTTTCATGCCTGTGAAGGAAATTACTACTATCGTGTATGAATTCAGATATCGTTCTGCAGCCTACAACTGAGCATACTGTTATTTTTGATTTTCGGTCAATGCTTTCTAAGGAATAAAATGCCGCATTTCGGAATGAACTAACATTGAGTGAGCGTGAGAGGATTCATTAAGTAAACAACGTAGATTATTGGCACAAATAGTTTATTTGGTGGTAAAATTTTGCTTCGGCGAGACTCAATACGAGCGAGGAACACAACACAAACTGCTGTGCGTCTTTCTGATGAAGGCGAGCGTTTTGAGTCTCGCCGAAACTTGTAAATTTGTACCAACAAACTATTTGCGACAATAACTATCCTGTTTACTTCATGAATAAAATAATCCTCTCACATATCATGAGCAAAGTTAAAGATATTTTCTGAATATTGAGTATACTCTTTGGGCTGAAGTAGGGTTGCCTTGGCGACTTTCTGGACGGCTTCACTGTTTTTTTCGCCAAGCTTCTCCATCTTAACTCTATGGTCGCGAGTAATAATGCGGCGATTACCAGCCAGGCGTGAGTCCACGTGTGGGTTCATCGACCACGGACACGCAAACACGACGTCGTTGGCGCGCGACGACTTCTGCACTTGGCGCTAATTACCCATTGCGCGCCCGCCCCAAGCACAGCCTCGAATTACGGGACCGAGACGATGGATATGTCTTGGTTATCTGCACTTCCACATCCGTTTTCGGTGTGGGAGATGGAAAGTGGTTATGAACTGGAAAGGTTTTTATTTTAGCGATTAGGGTGGTAGTAGAAATATGATGGTATAGTTTGGTTATGGTTGTGGATCAACGCAGCTCTAGAGCTACACAATGGTAGTTCTAGAGCAACGTTAATCTACCACCATAACATAACCAAGACATTAGCGACTGTCCTCGCTATACCACCCCTTATAATAACTAAGTCCAGCAACTTCAAAATAGGGTACTTGACTGTGTCGCTAAAATACCTTCCAATGTTATTTAAATTATAGTTGAAAGTAAAAAATAACAAATGCATATAAAAAAAATTTCGAAATAAATCTTTAAATTATTACAAAAATCGTTTTAAAAAGGCATTTTTTTCCACGTGATCCTAAACACCTCAGTTTGGCTGACGTCACTATGAACTATAAACAAACCGGCGTGATGTTTTTTTTTTTTTTTTTTTTTTTTTTTTTTCTGATTCAACTTGTTTAATCTAATTACCATTGAAAAAATAAATATTGAGAAAATGTAGGGCTGTTTAACAGAAGCGTATATTTAAAATTTGCCTAAAATCTATTCAAATGTAGTGTTTCAAAGTTTGTTTATAGCTCATAGTGACATCACAGATACCACGTGACAGCCAGAAAGCGTTTTCATGAGTGATTTTTCGTCCTAATTTTTAAATTCATTTTTCTGCCTTTTTATGGGGTAATTGAAAAAAAGAAAAATAAGGGTCTAATATTTTTGGCATAAGAACATTTTAAGCCCAATAAAAAAAATTTAGTCAAGCACCCTATTGTATCTTACTCTTCTTTTTATTTGCCCAAAAAAGGAATGAATGAAGTAAAGCACTTGCCTTGATTTCACCCGAAACACCAATTTGTACAAGAAAATTTTATTAACAGTCTTATAACATACATGGGTTTCTGCCAAAAGGAAATGTCCCAAATTCATGACTGAAATTAACAATTTTCATGTCTCCAGGAATAGGGCAAAAAATAAGAAAAATATTCATTTGAGCCATTATGAAATTTGATGTGCAATTGTATTATCTTCTAAAATATACTCATGCCCGGATTTAAAGATTGGTCGCTTGCAGGGTACGTTAGGTTTGAATTATCGTCGCACTAAAGCTACACGAGGGCTATTGGCGACGGGCGTCGTATTTTAGAACCACAGTCAGGTGACGAGCCAACACCTGAATGGGCACCCAACGCAACCGTTAAGGGTGACATCGTACGCAGCGTTAGGACTTTGAAGGATATTTAACGTGCACTCCCTTACACGGGGTATTATTCGTCGGACATTTTTGGCTGCACGGGCCGTTTATAGGTCGGCAGTTATTTTGGCGATGCCCGGACCCGAACCTGGAACCTTCCGCATGCTAAGCGAGTGCTTAACCGACTGGGCTCCCCAGCCTCTGCAGGCTACGATTGATTTGCCGCCCTTCATTTAGCATTCACCCACTTCGGGAAAATATATAGTTGGTTAGTTGCAAAATAGGGTGGTACAATGTGCTGTTTGAAATTATCACAACGAATATAAAAGAGGGAAAATAGGTTTATTTGAAATGCAATATAATTAGAAAATATATAAATAGAAAATGAGCAATATTAATCTTCTGGAAACTCTAGAGTTCTCTAGAAACTCTAGAGTAAATTTGCCGCCCCCCCAAAAAAAAATTCGCCGCTCTTGGCTACAGCCTACTTAGCCTATTTAGAAATTATTCCCTGGAAGTCATGTGTCCTGGGGTTCTTCCTTACAAATTAATCTATAATGACTTAGACTTATTCTTCAATAAACTTTTACTTAATTTCCAACAAATCAGGACACAGATTTTATTTTATACCCATATGAAAATTTTGCCGTTATACTGGTACCCATTGATTTCTTATGCAGCTAAGATTTTCTAGAAAACTTCAGGCACCGTCCAAGTGCCCCATATAATGGTGAGAACGGTAAACATTTTCCTATTATGTACAAAAAAGAAAATTAAAACGTAATTGGTGGAAACAAAATTATGTGGTAGGGAAGAATCAATAATCGTCGTAAACAATACACTCTTAAAACAAACGAGCGATTTTAACTCAGTCTGATTAATTTTCACTCCTCCAGTCTGGAATGCACTTCTCCTTTTGGAGTGGATCCTTTGTGTGTTAAACCTCCGACAGGATCCCTCCAAACGAGTGATTTTAACTCAGTCTGAGTTAATATTCACTCCTTTCCAGTGTCGAAAATGCACTTCTCCAACTGGAGTGGATTTCACTCTTTTGTTTTAAGAGTGTACCTACATAAATTTATTGAGAAATTTCAAAACATCATACAACAGCAAGATAAACAAAACAAACACTTTATTAGTGCAGAACAAACATTGCAGAAAAAAAAATTTCATCACGAGGGGGTGAAACAAGAACCCCGTATATGTGACTAAAATAAGCATAATCATTATCACTAAGACGCATAAGTTAATAAAAAAAATTAAATTTAAATACATAAATATACACAAAAGAAAAAATGTGCATGAAATAATCTTATGAAATTGATCTTAAAAGAGCATTGGGTTAATTCACAAATAAAATAGAAATTTAATACTAATTAAAAGAAAATATTAAGCATTAATATTTTAACTAAATAAGTTCACATTTTTTTTTGAAGAAAACTAGTAACTATTATATAGATGCGTTTTGTGAAAAATTAAAAAAAAAAAAGCTGTCTCACAATTTCTAATTTCACCCCTAAAGAGCTTATTTCACTTGTAAATTAAATCCTAGTCATCCTCCCTCTATCGGCCGCCTCCTCATCCTCCCTCTATCGGCCGCATCCTCATCCTCCCTCTATCGGCCGCCTCCTCAACCTCCCTCTATCGGCCACCTCCCTCTATCGGCCGCATCCTCATCCTCCCTCTATCGGCCGCTTCCCCATCCTCCCTCTATCGGCCACCTCCTCAACCTCCCTCTATCGGCCGCCTCCTCAACCTCCCTTCAGGGAGGGGAAGAGAGACCTTCTTGTGCACCGAATCCTCACATGATGAGATGTGGTGGACTGGGAGCCCTACGTTTCTTGGAGGATTTCATCCTTCCTTCGTTATCTCCCCCCCCATCGGCACGGGCACTGACGAAGGCGAGCTCTCCTCCCCGGTCGGGGCCGCTGCAGGAGAAGACAGTTTTACCTCGCGGCCGTCGACATCTCCTTCGTCCGTGTGAAACGGGTTCAGATGGTCAAGGTAGTCCTCTCCGCAACCTGGACCATCCCCGTCGCCGAACGGGTTCAACTCCTCGGGATAACCATCCTCGTCCCTGAAAGGGGTTAAACTCCTCCGGGTAAACGTCCACCACACTTTGTTCCTCTTCATCGTTGTCGCCCGCGAAAGGGTTGAGTTCCTCTGGGTATTCGTCCCTAGGTGACGGATCACCCGCATCCTCGAAGAAGGGATTCAGATGCTCGGGGTAAGCACCGATCCCCTCCTCGACACCCTTCGGAACCACACTCTAAAAAATTAATGCTCAAAAAAGACGAAATTTTCCTTAATTTTGACGATCCGTTTACTGGATGCTGCTCCGAGTTTTCGTTTACTCAAAGTGAGGAAATTTGAATCGTCATTTTTATGAGGATTTGAATGTCGTCTAATCTAAAAAAATATTTCGTCATTTTTGAGCATGTGAGTACAACAATGAGATTCAGTTTCCTCAAAATCAAGAAACAGATTCGTCAAATCACGTTCGTAGAAGTGAGGATTCGCGTTTCCTCAAAAGTCGCGTGATAGTTTGACGATACAATCCTCAAAATTAACGAAATGAGCTTGAGGATGCATAAATCGTCAAAAATGAAAGTGTTATTTCTAAGAGTGCAGCCTTTCCTTTGGAGGACTCGGCGCGGGCCTCTTCTTTCTCCTGAATGTCCTCGGAGGACGGGACACGCTGGCGACTTTTTCCTGGTCCGGAGCAGAAACACGAGTGCTCTTTCTCTTACGAACGCAGGGGAACCTGAAAAAATTGTACAATGAATTAGTTTGCAACAACAATATAAAACGATAGTTTATACACTCTAAAAAATGAATGCTCAAAACGTCGAAATTTTCCTTAATTTTGACGATTCGTTTACTGGCAAATGCTCCGAGTTTTCGTTTCCTCAAAGTTAGCACATTTGAATCGTCATTTTTATGAGGATTTGAATGACGTCTAATCTAAAAAAAAAATTTCGTCATTTTTTAGTATGTGAGTACAAACAAAGAGATTCAGTTTCCTCAAAATCAAGATACAGAATCGTCAAATCACGATCGCAAAAGTGAGGATTCGTGTTTACTCAAAAGTCACGTGATAGCTATATATGAATATCACGTGATTGAGCTATATATGAAAATTATTGACCACTAAATATATAAAATCGGCGTTCACGGGTGTACCCTTAATAACAATAATTAGTAGTTTTTTATGTAAACTTTTGGTAGACTCCAGCAGGATGTTATAATATCTTTCCATTCTGATAGGAGGGGTGGATTTTATCCAGGTCCTTCTAGGAGTTTGAGAACTTTCCCATAGCCCCCTGTTCAAATTGCCAGAACAGCTATATGATATAATGGAATGTTTCTATTTTACGATTAGCGCAAAACGAAACTGCCCAAATGTGGTAAACATTCCTCTTCATATTTCATACAACTCTATAGTGATGGAGGATCTAGACGGTAAAGACTTTCGTCTTAAAAAGTCAGAGCATAGCCAAAATAACTGCCAACCTATATAAACGGCTCGTGCAGCCAAAAAATGTCCAACGAATAATACACCGTGTAGAGCAAGGGAACTATAAACACTCTTCAATTCCCAACGCTGCTTACGATGCATTAAGAGTTGCATTGGGTACCTGTGTGTGTGTGTGTGCTCACGTTCTTTCAGCTAACGTTTCCAAAGAACTCGTGTGTAGCTTCTTTGTGATGACAATTCAAACTAACCCTAACCCATACAACTGGATGGGAATAGCTACGTTAAATTGTCCAACTTCGCCAAAAGCCGCCTATGCCAAAATTCTATCGGCCATAACGCCATCTTAACATCAGAAAACAAAACAGACATTCGTCCTCTTGTATGGTTGAAAAAGTTTTATAAAGTACTAATTCCTTTTCCTTATTTATGCCGAATATATTCCTCCATATCTTCATTTCTTAACATTTGTAAACATCAATTTAATTAAATTCGAAATCATATTTAAAATCTAGCTGAGCAAATCTAATCTACAATAAAAATAATATTTAAAATTACCAAATAAAAAAATACTGATATTCAAATGACAATCCAGAAAATTTGACCCCACGTGCTTTTTTTTTTCTTTTCTAAATTTTCGTTCAAGCTGAACGCGCTTAAATATCTTAAAGGGGATCGGACACCCCCATTCCCTGCCCTACCTCGATCGGGCTGGCTAATGCTAAGTCTATGGGGAAAAAATGGTTTTTGTTCCAAAAAAAAGCAAAGAAATTGTAGGAATATTTTAATGCGGTTTTTTTTTAATTCATAAAACTCCAATAAAGGTGTGCTTTTAGAGGTTATTTTTTTAAAAACTCTATTTACTTTTTTTATCCAATTTTTTTTTCGATTAAAAAAAGTAAATAACGTTTTTAAAAAAATAACTTCTAAAAGCACACCTTCATTGGAGTTTTATGAATTAAAAAAAACCGCATCAAAATATTCCTATAATTTCTTTGCTTTTTTTTGGAACAAAAACCATTTTCCCCCTTAAACTTAGCATTAGCCAGCCCGATCGAGGTAGGGCAGGGAATGGAGGTGTCCGATCCCCTTAAATTGAAGTAAAAAGTATAAACTCTAATCCGGCAGTGCTATTCCCATGGAGAAATCGGCTCACGTTTTGCACTCCTACACCCGTTTGGGTTCGAATAAAAAATATGTTGTAGAATATTCCTGCTCTAAGCTACCTCCCTACCAATTTTCAACCAAATCAATTCAGCCGTTCTTGAGTTATAATAGTCTCACTAACACGACTTTCACTTATATTTATAGATTACAAAACTAGACATGGGTTATTGGTGAAAGGAGGATTATATTTCATTGCTGATGGTCCTCATCAATTGCGAATGAATTTCTTTTCTAACTTGACTTGATCGTATAGAGATTTGTATCATCTGGTATGCATTATTTAGCACTTTCAGTATCACCTGGGGAAAGCTATAAGTCAAATATAGCTATGCAATAATAGTGAACCTGACGTTCGAACTGCTTTTCAGTTGAGAAACTGTTTCTAAACCTTAAAAATATATGCGCCTGCAAAAGCAATGAATACCCAAATGTAGTAAGTGTTGCCTAAACTGAAATATTTTTTTTAACCCTTTTCAAAGAGGACTATCCCACAATCAAAATATTTGCGATGCTAAAAAATGACAGGCGGCCCCTCTACAAGAAATTGGTTTCTGAAGAACTTGTTTTCCTACTAGTGTTGTGATAATGCAGGGAAGCCTAAACAACTAGGGTTGACTTTACAGCTTAAGCACTAAGATAAAATGGAAACTTTGTGCAAAAGGTTACGTCTATTGGTAAGTGCAACTATTATTAATGTTAAAATGTGTAACAAACGCAAATGCTTATGAGATATTTATTCTTTATTTACATAGATGACAGAAACATTTAATTTTCAACTTAAACACATCATCGTATTATGATGTTGTAGATGGCAAACACTTCTAACAAACCTACCTGTGTGTGAAGTCATATACTTTTATATTAAGTAAACAATTATTTCTTTGAACAGGAACATGTGCTTATTTGGTGTATTTACCAACCAGTTTCGGTCATTGGCAGTTCCATTAAGGCTAAATATTCAGCTAGGTTATTAAAAAAAAAACAATTCTTTACTGCCTCTTTGGAATTGAAATCCCCAACTTTTGGTCTTTCAATACATATCCTTATTAACATGATTCATACATTTGTTAGGAAAAAAAAATTCAAGCATTTTTCCAAAAAAAAAAAAAAAATTGAGGACTCGAAGTTTACTAAATATATTTATATTACATACTATGTTAGATTCGCGGCATAAGATTTCATCAAAATTGCCTTCTTTAAAATTTTCTTCCTATATTTAAAAGAGTTAGAAGCATTTGTTTTGTTTATACAAATTAAGTAAATGCGAAGTTAACTGAAAAATTTCTATTATCTTAATTTTCAAGAGAGTTTTCTTAACTTCACCCAGTAAACAAAAAGAACAATAAATACTAACACACACATTAAACATATACCTAATTGACTCTTTATTATTTTTCTACAGTAAATATAACATTAATTACAATTTGTGCAGCAGCTGAGTACACATCAAGTTTGTTTGAAGCTAGGTATTTTCCATATACAAATTACAATTCATACGATATGCAGAACAGAGTATATATTAAATAACATTTAATGCCAATTGCATCAATTGTAAACAGGAAATTTTGGAGCACAAATTATAAGCTCAAATGCTTGAGCCAGTTTAATATTTAAAATTTGTAATTAGTAATTTTTTAATTACTTACATATAAAAATTCTAATACATTTGATTAAATACTCATGTTAGTATAATGATTATTTAAACTAATTGAGATACAAAAACAGAAATACAAATGTAAAAAAATAAATTATTTAAAAATTATACAAATTTCAATAAAATAAAGATTTAAAGAGATAGTTTTATGAAAAAAAAGTGTTAAAAAAATTAAACTAAAGAAAAATCACAAACTTATGCTTTCAAGTAGCTAAAAAAAGTTGTTTTGTTCGATAGTTTCACGTCACAAATAACATAAATAACAAAACACAATATAATGCTTTTTTTTTAAATTCTAATACATATATACACATATCTTCAAAAAAGCTTTACTACCTTGATCGAAAAGTTCCTGAAATAACCACCGTGAAGCGTATCGTTTAAATTTGAGATCTTTTTTTTAATAAGTTAGTACATCTGTTGTTATTCCCTCCAAATCTTAATCTCATAGGTTAACATTTGCAAACGTTACGTAGACAAGAGTGCATCTATCTCTGTGTGTTTTTCGATTTTTTACAATTTTAGAAATGGACTTAAATTTGCAACAACAAACTTGTATCAAATTTTGTGGATGGATCCATAGGCAAGTTCAAGTCCTCCGATATCCCCCTGATGGTTAATTTGCGGTTAGTTATTTTATTTTATCAATGTTTTCATCAGTTTACAAAGTCTTTGGGAAGCCGCTGCGTTCGCCATCTTCGATGGACTCACGAACTTGTATAAAAAAATTTGCGTTAAAATAGATTTAATGGCCCACGAAAGTTGAAAATGTTAGAAAAGTGTTTCCGCAACGATTTTCTGAAACAACTGGGCGTTTACCAGAGGCACGAGCAGTTCAAAAGTGGTCGGTAGTCAATTGAAGATGATGAATGCAGTGGCAGACCATTGACATCGAAAACCGATGAAAACATTGATAAAATAAAAGGTCAATAATAGCTAAAAAGGGTGGTTAATAACCGCAAATTAACCATCAGAGAGATAGTGGAAGATAGAACATTTTCTATGGATCCGTCTGCAAAATTTTATACAAGTCCGTTGTTGCAAATTTAAATCCATTTCCAAAAAATCGAGAACATACACAGAGATAAATGCACTCTTTGCTACGTAACTTTTGCAAATGTCAAGCTATGACGCTAAGATTTGAAAGTAATATCAACAACAGATGTAACAACTTAACAAAAAAAAAACTCAAATCGAAATGACGGGAGCGCTTCACGGTGGTTATTCCGGGAACTTTTTGATCAAGATAGTACGTTTAATTATCACAGTTCAATTATATATATACTTATATACACATTAAAAAAATGACCAGAAAGACTAATTTTATCAATAGAGCTACTTAAGCAATACAAAAAAATAATCAATACAACTAAGTTTTAAAAAAGTTTTTTTAGGAGTCATGTCTTGAATAACCGATTAATTCTGGTTTACCAATTATTGCTTAGTTGGTGCAAATTAATTGAATAAACCACAAAACGCATATTTAATATCCACTATAATCAATATTTTGATGATTTTCATAAAATGTTACAGTAAAAAACATGAAATTCATCATTTAATGAAGTAAAGCAAAGTTTCGAACAAAGGTTTGTGAAAAAATAAAAAATTTACATATCAAATTCTATATAGGTTGATTGAGATACATAAAAGCAAAAATTTGTTTTTAATGGAAAAATAAACTAAAACTGAAATATATTATTAAATAAATGCCAAGCATAATACTTATTTTAAATGACAATATAATTTTGTAAGGAAATTATTTAAATGCTTTGAATTTTTCTAACAATATTTAACATGAATATTCTTCAAAGTGTCTTCCAATATTTAAAACTTACATCATGAATAACCATCTATAAAATAAATTGTAAACTTTTGAAAAAAAAAATTATACATAGAGAACAACTTTTATACATAAAGTTAATAAAAAATATTTCTTAATAAGTTGGAGGAATAAAATATATTTTTTTAAATACTTCATGTAATACGTAGCACAAATAAATACTTTAAAAATTAAATTATGATTATGAATTAAATATTTGATAACCGAAACTGTTTTCACAAACTATCAATTGTACTAACAATATTGGGCAAGAATTTTTGGAAAAACAGCAAGTGTAAAGGAAATCTGAATCATACTAAACTAACCTTTTAAAAACTTAACAAGAGAGTCTATTTTTAACGATTATGAATGGCAACAGACTGTTCAAGTGCAGGTCTTCTGGGTAAAAGTTTTTGAGTCCCACTGATTTTATAAATAGTAGGGTTAAATTTACTATCATTATAGTTGCAAAATGGTGCAGTTATGCATTTTGAGCGAAAATACAACGTGACTTTAATTTTGCTCTGCAATTGCTACACAATGAACAATGTAAAGTAAGTAAGCTCACTTAAGGCGGCTCATCACCCCCATTCCCCGTACTCCTTCGATCGGGCTTGCTAATGTTAAGTCTATGGGGAAAAAATGGTTTTAGTTCCAAAAAAAGCAAAGAAATTATAGGAATATTTTGATGCGGTTTTTTTTTAAATTCATAAAACTCCACTAAAGTTGTGCTTTTAGAGGTTATTTTTTTTAAAAACGCTATTTACTTTTTTTTAATCTAAATTTTTTTCAATACAAAAAAAAGTAAATAGCGTTTTTAAAAAAATAACCTCTAAAAGCACAACTTTAGTGGAGTTTTATGAATTTAAAAAAAAAACGCATCAAAATATTCCTATAATTTCTTTGCTTTTTTTGGAACTAAAACCATTTTTTCCCCATAGACTTAACATTAGCAAGCCCGATCGAAGGAGGACGGGGAATGGGGGTGATGAACCGCCTTAATATATCAAAGAAGCAGGATTTTTCTTTATGCCATGGAGCTAGAAGAAAAGTGGAGTGAGGTGTGTGATTCACTGAACAAGGCAGCCGGTTCCATCACGAAACGCGGAGGAATACACGGCACTGCAGCAGAAACGAACGGGGCAGAAAACCTAGAAACTTGCCTATTTCGTAATTCGGGTTTGTCTTCGCTGGTTCTTAGTTAGTGATCCACATGGTTATTTCTTAAAAAAGTTGGAATTTTAAGCTAAAGAAAGTTAATTTCTTTCGAACTAAAAAATTTAAAATACATTTAGGAAAGTCAATATGATTGAGGGGTCTCATACAAGCATTGCATACAAGGGTAGGGAAAATAGTCCTTTTATGCGCCGCTCAAAAGGGTGCAAGTTTGGGTTTTCGGTTTGCTGACACTTCACTCCAGTTTCCCTTCTAGCTAAATGTTTTATGCATTTCAGCAGTGACAATGCTAATACAATAAGAATAACAGTAGGAAGCCCTTTCACAATAGCAGACAGGAACACCAAAGTTGCAACAACAAAGAAATTAACGTTTTTTATACACAAATTTTTAAACTATGCTAATAATACACTGTACAGTCAACATTTAAGACTAGGTCACATAAATACTTTGCTACAGATCAAAGGGAAATATGTTACTTATTGTATGTGGGAGTAATGGACATGACCAGTTTTTTTTAAATACAAATAACTGTATTGGGAATGAACATACACTAATGAAATGAGAATAGCGGAAAAACCATTTGCGATTTCGAGAAGTGATTGGCGAAAATATTTTATGTTTTGTTATAACTTGAAATTTTAAAATCCATTAATATAAATTCCTAGAGTTGAGTTTAATTGCAATTTAAATTATGCTTTTGCGACAAACAAGAATGTTCAAAAATATTTTTATGTACTATATAGGTTATTAATTACTGTTACAGAGTACATGTTCATTATTTTTTATTATTAAGATTCATTCATTCATTAGTAAGATTTTATTAATTTGATGTTATTTAATATGCTATTGCTAAATGTTACAAAGCCTCAAATTTGGTATATGTAAATTTAAGTTTTTCTAAATTGAATATACAATATTCAAGTTAGAAAGATGCGACTTACTAAAGCATAAAAAATATGCAAGGGGTTATTTAAAAGCTTTGTAACAACAATTTGAAGAATGTAATTACTGTTCCAATTCATAAAAAATTCATAGTAAAATTTAAAATTGCTCAATTTATGAGAAAAATATATATACTAATGTCTAACTTTTTACAAATATGTTTAAGGGAATAAAAACTAATCCTAATATGATCACACATACTTTTTGTGGTACACCCCAATTTATACAAAACATTCTTAGATGAACTAAATTGATAAAATGGCACTTGCTTTTAAGAAGAATCCCTTTTGAATTCCACATCTTGAAAATCGTAATGTTATTCCTAGGGAGAATGTTCGCAAGTCAATTACCGCCACAATTTTATTGAAAGGTTATTAGTTTCTTGTATCATTGTAGAGAACGAAAGGAGTAGATTTCATAAAACTAATTTGTTTTGGGAAAATCACATATTTAGTATTTTCAATAATTTTTTTTTAAGTTAGAACTTAATGTGTACTCCATTTTTTACTAACTTACGAAATTATTAAAAATACTAAATGTGATTTTCACAAAACAAATTAACTTTATGAAATCTACTCATTTCGTTCTTTACAATGATACAAAAAATTAGTAACCTTTAATTAAAATTGTGGCGATAATTGACTTGCGAATATTCCCCTTAGGAATAACATTATGACTTTCAAGATGTGGAATTCCAAGCGAGTCCTCTTAACTTTTCTTACTTTTTGTGAGGGGGGAGTGGTCTTTAGGAAAATTTAAGTACCATAAATTTCCAAATAGTTTTGTGAGTTTTGCACAAATGTTGAAAGATTTTGCCTTTAATTATGAGTTATATTTATAAAAACATTTCGTAAAAAGCTCAGAAAATCAAGCTAAGTCTCTAGTAACACAGGAAAAAGAAAGACAAAGTGTGAAGGAATAAGTTGAATTCATAGAAATATTCAACCAATAATAAAATAATTATTGCAAGATAACAAATGAATAAATTTTTCGGAAACCCCAAAACCTAGTGGAATTACTTTGAAAGGGTGCGAGACACAGATAGTTGTTAGCTTTTTTTTTCAGAAATACCTTAAGTTTAATTTGTTTACGATTGTTCTGATTAATGTTTTTGCTTTCTTTTGCCCCAAAACTGTTTTGAGAAGAATAAATATATTTGTAAGTACAGTAACCCCTCGCTATATTGCGCCTAGTTAGAACGTGCATTCGGATATATCGCGCTTTGTATCATGTCTCCCAAACTTTTCTCCATTTTTTTTCAATAAGTATTTTTCGTAAAATAGACATGAGGCACATGGTTAAGATTTTAAGCATGAAAAAAAAATTCAAAGGAAAACAGGTTTTAGGAGAAAAAATAAAGCAGCTAACGTTAGATGGATTTTTTTACTAGATAATGAGTGAAATATGTTTAGTAGTATTACTTGTGCAATACTGTTTATTGTTTATAATTAAGTACAATAGTCCTTTTTAAAAATTTTTCTTCTTTTTAAAAGAAGTCATTATTTAATATGATTTAGTTTTATCTTTCAAATAGATAGAATCATTTAATTTTAATGTGCTTTAATTAAAAAAATTTGTAGAGCGCATAAATACATCAAAAGTATAATATTTATTACGTCGCTCATTATACCGGGGTTTTTTGCTTGTCTCCCGGTTAACACAATTTAACGGGGGGTTGCTGTACCTAGTACTCATTAGTATTACTTTTCTTATACTTGAAACACAATTTTAAACATTAAATAATGATTTTTAATACTTTTTCATGTTGTAATAATGTAGTCCCTTTTAAAGATTGTTGCTAAACTTTCTGTTCAGCAATTTTGATGTAAGGTTGCTGTTTAAAACAGCCTTTTTTTTCAATTTCTCAAAAACTATGGTTCATGGACTTAAGGGGTTTCTGAAAACAATTTATTCAAATAAGAGGTAGGGGAAAAAATCTTATTTTAAACAGGTAATAATTGCATAGTAGGTGCAAATTTTAATATCACTCAATTGTTTTGTGGTCCACAACACTGAAATGACAAGATTATACAAGATAAATAACTCTGCATGTTTTGAAGCAATAAATACACAGACACAATATACCTCACATTAGCCTTGCTGAGCAATGTAAATCTGCGCAACATGTTATCACTTGGCTTTTTGCTCCAACATTTTTAATGCATTCCCAGCGAGGTCTTTTATTTTAGCGTCAGAGTGGTTCTTTAAAGCTTTCAAATCTTTGAGTATGGGAACAGAGCTTGTAAATGCAGATTTCAGTTTATCTGTAAATAAACAATAATTTTAGTTACATTAGTATGCATAAAAATTAAATAAAGTTTATAAAATTAAAAACAATGCATGCTTATTTAAGGAACAGTTACTCTTTGACTTGGGGAAGACCTTGTGTCAAATGAAAAGAAAACATGCTACTAAACTGCAATAACTGATAAATATTAAACAGATTGCCAATACTCTGCAATCAGTTTTCAAAATTGACATTTCCTTACCAAAATACTTGCATACAAATAATTTTTTCTGGCAGCATTAAGTCAACAGGCAATTGTTGTAGGAAACTTCTTTACTCAGACAGAAGGTATTATAAAAAGTTTCTGTAACTAAACAATTCAGTTTAAACTTTAAGCACTAAAAAAGGTTTGATAAAAGAAGATCTGAAAAGCACTTTTCAGCCTTTGATAACAGGTATATGTTCGTCGAAGTGAAATTGAAGTTGTACAAGCCACTACATGATTTCTTTTGCTAGAATGAACCATTAATTATGATAGACTAATGAAGCTTGTTTTTGCATACACCAGGGGAAATGTTTATATAAAGAATATACGGTGGTTTACTGGAAGGATAAGATTCATTTCTCAAAAACATACACCACAAGATAACAAAATGTTGGTACAAAAAGCTGGTGCGGTATTCAAGATATTCATATTTTGTTAATTCAGAAATCGTAGCAAATAATAACATCATGTTAGGACATTAATTAAATTAAATGGCTGCTGTAATGGATATTAAATAAATTACAAAAACCAATAACATGTAAAAAGTAATTATTTTCTGATGAAACATGTTAGGAAATACACTTATAAAAATAAATTAAATACTTAACTTACTGCATTTATTTGTATTGGGTCTATTTAAATATTTCACCTAAGCAATTTCTTTTGATGCATGGATTTCAAATTCCGCCTCCATAAACAATGCATGTGTTCACTTCATTCTATAAGCATTCAGTGAACACCACAATTAAAGTAGCATTTGTTTTGGTTGGTTTGAAAAACGTATATTTCTTAGTAGCTCTTGTAAGACGTTTTATCATGGAAGTTAAATCCCGACGCAATCGTATTGTAGGTTATTTTTCTGACTGATTAGTTGTTGAGCAGATGTGACTTTTATGCTAATTTGTTGTTCTTGCTCTGTATTCATGCATACCGGACACTGTAACCGCGCCCGTAGATTTATGTATAAATACCGTGTGATTATATTACTTTTTGGCTTCTGACTTGCTTGCTGGTACCTACTCAGATGAGTTAGGCTGAATTTGTTTGCCGTAGTGTGCGGCGTTTATTATGATTTATTTTTAATTTAATCTTCAAATAAATTTTAGATTCTTTTAAGAAGTCTCCATGATTATTTAGGATTATTAGCTTACATATTTCCCACTGCGTTTTTCTAAGTTGTTATAAAAAATCTCTGAAGTTAAGGTTAATGTAGGATTTTTGCAATGCCCTTTGTTAACCTATAACAATGGTTATGGGCCGAAGATATTTTTTAAAGTAAGCATATCCTAAGTTTGATTTAAAAGATCAAGGAGACGGCGGGGCCATCCTCCCTTTGCAAGATGGAAACCTCCCACATCGAAAAGCTAAACTCTAACAACTACAATTCATGGAAAGATGACGTGAAAGTAGTGCTTATGGACAGAGGTTCATGGCAGATAGTAGTTGGTAAAGAAGTACCGCCCCTGCCAAGTCCGGTCAAAGCTAAAGATGAAGATGACCCTGAAGCTGACCCTGCCTTTGACAAAGCTTATCAGAAACAGCTGAAAGACTACAACCTGAGGAGAGACCGTGCCTACAGCACCATCTACCTTAGTCTTGAGAAGGAAATTCGACCGCTGATATCGGAGACCGATGACCCAGTTGAAGCCTTCAAGATTCTTCAGTTTCACTTCAGGCCGGACTGCAGGGCTCGAATCGTTGGGCTCACCGACGATTTCTTCAGTTGCCGCATTGACCCGAATGAAGAAGTTGGCCTTTATGCAGCTCGCTTGAAAAGGATAGCCGTACAACTGAACGACGCCGGCAAGCCTATCGACGACTGGTATCAAGCCTTCCAGTTGATCAGGTACCTGCCCCAGGAGTTCAATGGCATCGTACAGGCCATCTACAGGTGGACTGATGACCAATTCAAATCTGATAAAGTTCTGCGAGAACTTCAAGCTGAAGAAGCTCGCCTGAAGCAGTGCAGCAAAGACCAGGAGGTCGTCGCCTACAGAGTCGGTAGAGAACGAACCACTCCTCCCCAAGCATCAGGCAACAAGCCACAAAGAATCGGGAACAAGAAAACCCCAGCCCCACAGAAGAGGAGACCGCAGAATGCATCAAGAAGACAAGAGACCAGTCTCATAGTTGAGGCCAACACATCGGGAAGTGCCAGGACCGAAACCAGGAACTGGGTGTTCGACACAGCCGCGACGTCTCACTTTTGTTGTGACAAGAACTTGATGAAGAACTTCAAGCCTCTGAAAGACACCAACGTCGCAGTCGCCATTGGTGGAGTCACCTGCCCTGTGGAAGGAACTGGAGAAGTCTCACTACAATTCATCACAGATGGTGAGTGTGAGGACATTTTGCTTTTAAAAGTTTTGTATTCCCCGAAACTTAGACAAAATTTAATTTCCGGTAGCGTTATTGATAAAGCTGGCCATAATTTTATCTGTAAGAATAATATTCTAAATGTATTTCATAAAACTGGCCGTAAACTTTTCTATGCCCGGAGACATGAGGGACTTTATATTGTTAAACCCAGATATCCCAAATCTATAAATTATAAAATGTCTAAAGTTGTTCCTAAAGTAAATGCATTAAATTTGTCTACTTCTGTTGTAAATAATGTTAATGTTTGGCACAGGCGTTTTTGTCATATAAACCCTAAGTATGTTGCCAATACTAGTCAAAATAATAGTGTAAGAGGTTTACCTCCATTAAAAAGTGACAACATAAAATGTGACCCATGTAAAATTGCCAAGTCCCGTGCAAAGTCTTTTAAGCCAATTGGTCAGATTAGATCTACCAAACCCCTTGAGCTTGTTCACATGGATTTGTGCGGGCCTATGCAAACCACGGCCATAGGGGGATATCGTTATTTTTTGACAATAACTGATGATTTTTCAAGGAAAGTAACTGTTTATCCTGTAAAGGAAAAAAGTGATGTTTTTCAGTGTTTTTCTAGTTTTTTAAAAAGAGTAGAAAGGTTTTTAAACAGTAAAATTTTATGTGTTCGTACTGATAACGGGCTCGAGTTTTGTAACTCGCAGTTCGATGCACTTTTTGAGGAGCTCGGTATAAAGTCGGAACGTACCAATACGTACAGCCCCCAACAGAACGGCGTTTCTGAGCGCTACAACTATACGGTCGTAGACGGTATAAAAACCCTTCTTAAGGATAGCGGTCTTGGAAACCAGTTTTGGGCGGGAGCTCTATTCTGTTTCACGTATGTATGGAACCGTACTTGCCATGGTAACCAGAAAGTAACCCCTTTTCAACTTTTTGGTGGCAAGCAGCCATCTGTGAAACATTTAAAGTCTTTTGGTACGACTGCATATTTGGGTATTCCCAAGCAGCAAAGACGTAAACTCGACATGTGGGCCAAGAAAGGAATTATGGTCGGCTATGCTCAAAGGACGAGAGGTTACAGAATTTGGCTTCCAAACGAAAAGAAAATCGTGGAATCTATTAACGTAAATTTTGAGGAGGATATCAATCCCAATTTGTGCAGTGGAGCTGTACTGGACCCCCCAAAATCACCTAAAAATCTTCCTTTAATTTTAATGCCCGATCAAACTATGTCCGATTCTGACTCTGACCCAGAAGTTGACCCTACAAGCGTTTCTAGAACTGTTGAAAAACCTAGGTCTGACTTGGAGCCTAAGCCAGGTTGTAGTAAAAGTGAGGAAGCACCTCGTATTACTACTGGCATTTCATTTGTAAGAGAGGCTATTCCAAGAAAGACCGGCTCGAGAATCGATGTTTATTATCGCATCCCAGGTCAAATGACTAGACTTCGATCACACGAAGATGTGAGGAAGTATTGTGATGCTAATAACATTCCGTATGTACGTGACAATTTTAATTTTCAAGGTCAAAGCACCGATTTCGGTGATGTAAATATTGGTGAAGTAAATTTAATTGACATCTGACAAGAAATCCCTATCCCTACCACTTATAAAAACGCTCTAAGTACTCCACAGGCTGATTGTTGGCATAACGCCATGAAAGAGGAACTCTCCGTAATGCATGAAAGAAATGTCTGGGATCTTGTTCCAAGAACCCCTAACAGTAAGGTAATTGGTTGCCGTTGGGTTTTTGCTATCAAACACGATGACCAAGGCAAAATTGCTCGATACAAAGCACGTCTTGTTGCTTTAGGTTTTCAGCCCTGTGGTGAACTTTTCGATAATCAGATTGTGTTTTTGTATATTTGTGTGTAAACTTAAATGGGCTCATTGCCAAATTGATATAAAATGTGCATATTTATACGCCAATTTAAGTGAAACCATTTTTATGACACGACCACCTGGTATTGAAGACCCAAACAAGCCAGAGTTTGTTTGTAAATTAAATAAAGCTATCTACGGGTTACATCAATCCGGAAGGGAATGGTTTCTAGAGGTTCATAATGTTTTGGTTAATTTAAATTTTCATAAAATAGAATGGGCTAATTGTATATATACTTATAATGACAGTGTTATTTTATTACTATATGTTGATGATATTGTAATTTTTGCTCGAAGTAAAGTTTTGCTTAATGAAATAATTGATAAAATTAGTAATAATTTTGATATCAAAATATTAGGTGAAACGCGTAAACTTTTAGGTGTTTAATTTATTCAAAATGAAGATAAATTGTATATTCATCAAGCTAATTATATAGATAAAATTTGTGAAACGTATAAATAGTATAAATACCCAACCTCGTCTTTACCAATCGCTGTTGGAACTGTGTTATCAAAATTACAATGCCCTAAATCTAATGAGGAAGTATCTCAAATGTCTAAATTGCCCTACAGGAACATACTGGGTTGTCTTGCATTTCTAGCAAACAGGACTCGTCCTGATATATGCTATGCAGTCAATGTTTTGTCCCAATTTCAGTCGAACCCAGGGGTAATCCATTGGAATACTTTACTCAAACTGCTGGGTTATGTTCAATTAACCAGAAATTACAAAATGGATATTTCAAATGTAAATAACATAAATTTAAGTTGTTTCAGTGATTCTGATTTTGCTGCAAACCGCGATGATCGCATTTCGATAGGAGGACTGATTTTATTTGTTGGTGATTCTCCAATAATGTGGCGTACATTCAAACAAAAAAGTGTCAGCTTATCAACTTTAGAGGCTGAGTATGTCTCTTTAACAGAAGCATCTAAAGAGTTAATTTGGTTCGTAAGGATTCTAAATGAACTAAAGGATTTAAATTTGTTGAATGTAAATTTTGAAAGCAAATTATTGTGTGACAACCAGGCGGCAATAAATTTCTCGAAATCCTCTATCGAAAATCATCGCACTAAACACATTGATGTTAAATTTCATTTTTTAAGAAATTTGGTATTAGAAAATCTATTTATATTAAAATATGTTAATACAAAGTCTAATTTAGCCGATTTGTTCACCAAACCTTTACCTAAAGTTGGTCTAAAGTCATTGGTAGATAAGATTTTTGTAATGTAAATTATTGTATGTTCTAATATGTGTTTTTTCAATTTTTCATGTCTGACCTTCTGCTTGTTGGTGGTTTTAACGATTTCCGCCGAGGTGTTGTGCTGCAACTTCGGGGATGCTGTCGAAGCGTACGAGCAGCCTTTCGTACCGTCTCGGGAAAGGTGCCCATGTAAATGCCAGAGTACGGGGAGACTACATCTTCCGAAGGAGTGGACATCACCGAAACCCTTTTGGAGCATGATATTATTTTTAAGTTTTAGCCCCAGTTTTGAAGAAGCTCCTTTATGCCCAACTAATCAACAAGCAATCGGACACGCATATTGTGTTGTGTTATGGAGATGTGTTTTTTTTCCTTTCAGAGACTTTATTTTGAGACTGTAGTTGAAGAGTGTTTTTCTATTGCTAAGTAAGCTGAAATGTAATAATTTTTATATATAAAAGTCACTCAACAATTAGTTTGAAAAATACCTTTATTGATTTTTAGTAGTTAGTAGTTAAGTTAAATTCTTAAAAATATTGTATGTTATTCTGCTTAGTGAGAAATAGGCGGGCCATTGTTAGGAAATACACTTATAAAAATAAATTAAATACTTAACTTACTGCATTTATTTGTATTGGGTCTATTTAAATATTTCACCTAAGCAATTTCTTTTGATGCATGGATTTCAAATTCCGCCTCCATAAACAATGCATGTGTTCACTTCATTCTATAAGCATTCAGTGAACACCACAATTAAAGTAGCATTTGTTTTGGTTGGTTTGAAAAACGTATATTTCTTAGTAGCTCTTGTAAGACGTTTTATCATGGAAGTTAAATCCCGACGCAATCGTATTGTAGGTTATTTTTCTGACTGATTAGTTGTTGAGCAGATGTGACTTTTATGCTAATTTGTTGTTCTTGCTCTGTATTCATGCATACCGGACACTGTAACCGCGCCCGTAGATTTATGTATAAATACCGTGTGATTATATTACTTTTTGGCTTCTGACTTGCTTGCTGGTACCTACTCAGATGAGTTAGGCTGAATTTGTTTGCCGTAGTGTGCGGCGTTTATTATGATTTATTTTTAATTTAATCTTCAAATAAATTTTAGATTCTTTTAAGAAGTCTCCATGATTATTTAGGATTATTAGCTTACATATTTCCCAATGCGTTTTTCTAAGTTGTTATAAAAAATCTCTGAAGTTAAGGTTAATGTAGGATTTTTGCAATGCCCTTTGTTAACCTATAACAAAACAAAACAAGGAAAAAAGGATGAAAAAATTAAATTTATATAGTTAGTTGCATTAAGTCAACATAAAACCAAATGATTCATTTTAAAAGAAATGAAACAAAATCAATGAAATGCATATAATAGTTAAATAATTTAAACTATAAATTTTTAATAAATAATTATAACAGAGGAACCAACAATGTTGTATTATATTTACCTGATCCTAGTAACACTAAAAGAAGTGTCAATGCATTTTGCATGAGCTCCGAAACAGCCGTATCGCCACTTATTACTTGATACAGAATGCTGATCAGATCAGTTGAACTTGCCGCTGCCTCAACGTCAGCTAAAATAAATAAAATTAAGTTGCTTGAACTATTCTGCCAAATTGTGAACTTTTACAAATTGATGCTAGAACTGATCATTTGTCTTGATAATTATTGAAGCTTTGAATAAAGTTACTGTATTTTTTTTATTAAATTTTAGTTTAAAAAATATGATTGAATTTGATTAACACATTTCATTGTCATTTTTTATAACCTCTTCTCTCCAGAGGCACACGTACATGAACATTTATAGATTTTTATTTCACCACTTCATTTCACAAGTAACTTTAATATTATAAACTAGAATGTTTTGAACTTTCTACAAATACTGATATTAAAGCAGCTAATTTAGAAACTGTGTTTAAAAAAACTATAAGAAGAAGGTCACAGGAATTTCAGATGTCTTACAAAAGTCTGCTGTGCTGGAAAATGCATAAGACATTTTGCATTGAAACAAATGTTAGAATAGACTATTAATTACAAAATAAAAACAGGGTGGTTACAAAATTCTGGAAAAAACTGGTATTTCCATGATTTCCCTGATACCTTCACAAAAATTTCCCTGATTTTACAATTACATAGAAAACATGCAATACACACATTTAATCCTGATATCGCAGGAATTAAGACTTTCCAAATTGTGGGTTAGCCTACCTAACTTTTCTACATTTCCAAAAATCTGAATAAGTTTAGAGGAATTATTTGATTTGAAAATCATTTCATAACATGTTTTCGTGAGAGAGATTGATCCTTCCTCCAAGATTGGTTCTTCAGGAAAATCGGATCAACAAGAATTTTTTTTATCAAGTGCCCGTTAGTAGTGATCAAAAGAACCTAAACCTAATGTTTAAGAAATCCAAAATGAAATAATTCCCTGATATCTTGCAAAATTTGAAAAATTCCATGAGAATTCCCTGATATTCCCAGAATTAAAAAGTTTCCCTGATTTCCAGGTTCTGTTACCACCCTGAAAAACTTTCAGAGCCAGTTATTTATCCATAACACACACAAAAAATGTGCATTTATACTATTCAAAATTTTAAATTCTATTAAACCTCATGTGTCCCGTCATCAAATTAAAGTCAGCTAATGTTAAAGTTTTTTTTCAAAATTACAGTAGACTCCCTCTTAACCGGCCTCCGTTTAACCGGATCTCTGCTTTAAGCGGTCTGAAAATTTTCCGCCCTTAAATTTTTAAAAATAGCTAAAAATACAAGTTTTTGGTTATTTCTAAACAGTTTGGTTATTGCTACGTGGAGCAACAGTCATCGGCTTCCCCCATCGATGTGATGCTGCTAAAAAAAATGGAGAGACTAGATGCGGCAAGTTGTTGAATTTCCAAATTGCAACAAAAAAAGGTCAGATTTTTTTAAGGTATTTAATCAAAAATGTAAAATGCTAATAATAATATATAAAATAACCTGTAAAATGACGTCTTATTTCAATTGTACATGTATTTCATAAGGCAAGTATCAATAACAAAAATGCAATCAAATAAACATCTAAATTTCAAATTATTTAATTTCTCCGGTTTAACCGGATTTTCGCTTAACCGGCTTACCCTCGGTCCCGTTTAAGCCGGTTAAGAGGGAGTCTACTGTACTTACAAAACATATAACTATTTGAAATATATATATATATTTGCATAAAGAATCTATGCATAGTATTTTTTGGGGAGCGAAGGGGATAAACAACAATCGGTGCGAACCTAACTTGGGTAAAAACAAAGAATAAAAAGAAGAGGGAAAGAGTGATTGGTCCGTTAGTTGGAAACTCTTGTAAGGTAATATTTACGTACAAAATGATCCAAATACAATTTAACCTAAGTACACTTTTTCATTCTGATAAAATTTCCAAATTTTCTCAATTAATATTCAAATCCATTAGACCTCAAACGAAATTAATGTTTTAAACATGTTTTGTGATTGGATTCACAAATAATTTACAGAACTCTTCTTTACATCCGTGGAAGGATCTTCTCCATAGCATATTTCTATTTACCCAACTTAAGTTGGCAAGGAGTGTACATCAGGGTTTCCAGGGGATTTGAAAATCTCAAAATGAATGAAATAGTTTCCTAGACACTTAAGATATGCTTAAACTTAGACATAGAAAAGAATTCTAACTTTTGCATATGAGTTAAATATCTTTAAATAACTCTATCCACAAAGATAGTTCCAATTATAATTAAGTAGGTGTGATTTAAGTAAAGATATCAACTAGTTAGTATAATTTCAAAATAATGCAAAAGAATATTAAACATATTCTACTTAAAATAACTAGAGAACAAGTCAACAGTCAATATTTAAGTGGATTAATATTTAAAAAATATATATATTACCTAAACAGCTTACAGAAACTAGTGTAACAGCAACTAATGCTTCGTTCTGCATGACTACGTGTTCAGATTTCATCATTGAAATGACTGGATGCAAAGCATCAGCTTTGACTAGATTTTTCATAACTGAAGGAGCTTTAGAATTTTTGGCTAACCAAGTTAGCAGTCTTGTTGCTTCTCCTACACAAACACAGAAAAATACATGTTAAACAATATTTTTGAATCCCCAAGTCTCACTAATATACCTGAAAATATGTTGGTTAAAACTGAAAATTCATTGGTATAAAAATATGGTCTGTTCACACAGGACAAACACTAAAACTGGGTTGGAGTGGCTACAGAAACAAGAACCATGTATACAGGGTTGCCACACTATTTTTTGAAAAAAAAATCATGGACTATTCAAAGACTTTTCAAGGATATATTTCTCCATTTTCAATGAGTGTTTTTTATAAAAATGCCACTGAATTCCACTATAGTTTTTAAAAAAAACGAATAAGAGCTCTCTAACTTTCAAATGAAATTAAATACATGCTATAATATAACCATTTAGTTTCCGAAAAGTTCCTCGAAGAACGGTGTGAGGAGTAACACAAAAATAACAAAACGTTACCAATAAAAGAAACCGAGTTACAATTATAGTTTTTTTCTGAAGAATTTAACAGCATTACATTGGTGTTACCTGAAAAAGTAACTGTTGCAAGTAACATGTTACTCCAATCCATAGAAAAAAACGATCACTTCAAGATAAATTCATCGGAATTAAAAATGAAGGACTTTTCAAGGTTGATAATGTGTTTCAAACACTTTTAAGACCTTGAAAATCAATGTTTTTTTTCAAGCACTTTTCAAGGACAGTGGTAACCCTGGTATATTAAAAAGTATGTTATAAGCGATAAAGAATAGCCCCAAAATTGTAACTGTATATCCATTTGGCATCATAAATTTCTCATATTTAAGGATAAGAGAGGAAATTAGATAACATAACTGCAGACACCTGAGCAACCAGGATGTTAGGGTCAGTTGAATTATTGTCCCACAAGAGCTAAATGAGGGATGTCACGCACCCAAGTCCCAAAGACTGACGTCATCGTTGCGATCTTATCTGTATCATTAATTGTATTTATTTAGATATCACGCGCATTATACTTGTTTTTTCTTACTCTGGCAACCTACTTTGTTGCTAGGTGAACGGTTGCTATAAGAAATTCGAATGATAATAAAAGAAAACTTTTTGTGTCTAACGGATCTGCTTTTTCTATTACTTTTAACTTACCCAATATTCTACATCGGCTATTGGCATAGGTGTAATAATTTATAACCACAGTCAAGTGACGAGCAGACACCTTTACCTTAGTAGGCACACAACACAATCTTTAAGGACAGCATCGTACACAGTGTTGTAACTTTGTAGCATATTTAATCTACACTCACTCTACGTAGGGTATTATTTATCACAATTTTGACTGCTCAGACCATGTATAGGCTAACAGTAAATTCAGCATTACCCGGGACAGAACCCGCAACATTTGGGACCAGGATAGTAAGATTCCTTAAGAGTATTCTGAAAATTGAAACTTGTCTTTTATTTGTCAAAAAGAGACTTTAACATTGTCCTACATTGAGTAAAAATTATTTAAAGGGAAATATATGTGATATATCATATAAATCTATATAAAGTTATAACATTAACCACACAAATCTCTATAATATTTTTAATATTCAGTTCTTTCTAAATAAATCTCAGTTAATGCCTTGCCGATTCATCGAACATTTCCCTCATTTTAATAGGTGTCAATAGATTCTTTCCCAGAGAAATCGCACAAGCAGCAGACTTTCTTTTGACTTCTGATCCATTCTTCTCATAACCTTTAAAAATAGAGTTACTTTCTAATTAGACCTCTGCATGCGAGACATGTGTGCTTTCATGGCTGTTTCTGGGCCCTCTTTAACAGCCGTAATGGCTTACTATTTTGTTACTAACTTTACATATTTAATATGAACTAATAAAAATATTAGATGTTCAAAACCTTCATTTCTAGAATGACCAACAAAATAAATACGCTTTTCTATGAAAGGGAAAAATTTCTTTCATATATATGTATCACAGAAATGAAAAAGTCTCATAAAATGCAAGATGTCAAGACCAGCCAAGGTATATTACATACACTTAAATGTATCATTCAACATACAGAAATTAAAATAACCAGAGTTGCAATTATTAAAAAATGCGATTTTTACCTTTAACTCCAGGATGATCATCTACATGACACCAGCTGACTAGCCGCTTCAGAAAGTCTAAATTTTCCCCAACTTTAGTAGACACTTCCTCTGAAAAATCCAAGTTGCAAAATTTGCTACATTACAGTTATATTTTGTGTGTGAATAATAAGACTGTTATATGGGAGAACAACAAAAATTATCTAGTTCTTAAGATTCAATATTATAGTTTTACTAGGAAATGGTGTTTATTTAGGAATTATAATTAAAAAAGCTTTCAAATCAAAAGGATTTACTGTATTCTACTATACAATAATAAGTAAAGCAGTTATATGATTAGTTAAATGAATTATAAAATTCACAAACTTCAACTTGATCCTAGAAGTTCAGGGGATAGGGGAAGAAAGTATATTCAAAGTTTGTGTTGCGATTAGAAGGACTATAGCGGAAAAAGTGTTAAAATAAAAGAGTACAGAAATTAAGTATTTTATATTTAATCTATTTTCTTGCTATTAATTAAAGTTTAAGAATACCTTGTTTATCAAGTAACATTCTGAGTGTTCCAAGCAGCTTGAAAACAACAGGAAAGGTTTCAACATTCATCATCTCTATTAGGTTGGTGACGATTCCTATTTCCACCATGGTCGATTTATTTTGAGCTGAAAAAGATAACACATTCCATAAAACCTAAAATGTTCTAAGGAAGTTATCATTTACACATTGTAGAATTTTTTCAAAGACGTCATTATGATGTATGACAGGTACTGGGGTACATGTACCAAATTTGAAGTCTTTAACATTTCTAGTTCAAAATGTAGAGTAGTTTAAGACAGACCAACTGACAGATGAACCAATGTTAAAACCCAATATTTTTTTTTAATTGTTATTTTAGAATCTTAGAATCAGCATCCTTCAAAACATGTAGAAAACACAAAAATTTGACTTTTGAACCCATTTGTGATTCTTTCATTACCTTGTATTTTGTATTATGTGATTGAAAGTAATAAGAAAATCTGTAAAGTACAAGAATACGAGCAAGAGGCTGAATGTGAATAGGTGATTTGGTACCTTAAGAGCACATTTTAACATACACTCCCAACCTAACTTGGGTAAAAAAAAAGAGTAAAAAGGGAGAGGGAAAAGCACGGTTGGTCCGTTCTCTTGTAAGGTAATATTCACACACAAAATGATCTGAATACAATTTAACCAAAGTACACTTTTCATTCTGATTAAATTGCCAAATTTTCTAAAAAATATTCAAATCTGTTACACTTTAAACGAAATTAATGTTTTAAACACGTTTTTTGGATGGATTCACAAATAATTTATGGAACTCTTTACTTGCGCGGAAGGATCTTCTCCATAGCATATAGCATTCTATTTACCCAACTTAGGTTGGCAAGGAGTGTCGAGCACACATTGGACAAAGTTTCTTAAAAATTAGGCTGCTAATAGAAATATTTATGATGACCACTCCCTAAGAGGTTTAACAAAATTACTCTTATTTATACGTTACCAGGAATAGCCAAGTTCCTAAGAGCAGAAAGTACAGCATGCTGCATCCTAATATCCCCATCCTTCCCAGAGTGTTTTTGTAAAAGAATTTTCAATTGTTCGACAACGCCATCAGCTAACATTTGGATGCAGTGACTATCTGAAAAAAGGTAACAAAGATAACACTTTATTTACTCTTATTAAAAAAAATATTAATGTTTTAACACCAGAAGTTACCAATTGAAAAGCTTAGTAGAAAAACGTGCTATCTGACTTAAAGATGATAATTTTTTTCTCTAATGGGGCTGCAACATTGGCGGTAAGGCCTTTGCAGACTCGGCATATTCCCCAGAGCTGAGAGACATTTTTTTTTTGTGGCACCATCTAGGCGACTCTCGCCACCAATTTTAACATGCAGCTTACAATGAATCTGAGTTATCTGTGGATCTTAAAGTATGCCAAGATTTACTTTTGCCAAGAGAACCTAAGATCAATGGGCCTACCAGTCACACTTCACATTGTATTAAGTACAGTACATTTCACTTTTACATGTCACATAATCATATGACATGCATGCCCCAAGATTTCCCCATCCAGAAAATTAAAAAAGGTTTTGTGTTGACATCTTCCTGTTCACAATTATTCGATTCAACATGTCGCTTCTAAAAATATTATTTTGCTGTGTGCAATAAGAATAACACATAAGAAGTCTCAACCTACAACAATTTATGTCAAGTTTAGAGAACTCGCATCATTTTAAAAGACTCTGCCGCCGACTTTGTCAAATATATATTTTTTTTCTTAGAAATTTGACAAGTAAAAATAGTAGAATGCCAAAGACAAACATCTTATTTTCCTTCTTTGAAGATTGCCCATTGATAGATAACCATGCAGAAAATAAGGTGACAGATGAACCAAAACTGAAGGGGTATTAGGAATGAGTTTTGAAAGCTTTTGAAAAAAAGACAATATTTCACAAAAAGCTTGGTATTAATCGCAAACCTTTCCTAGCAAAGTTTCCAGTAGCCAAAGCACCAGCGATGAGAAGGTTTTCGTCATTGCTCTTCAGCCAGGATAGGGTTTCTTTGTACACTTCTCCTTTACCGTTCTTCCATAAATGTTCCATACTTTCATCTACAATAATAAAAGAAAGAGTTTGTCTGTGGATCGTGAAAGACCTACTTACACTGCTAAAAAAAATTCGAAATTTTTAATATAGATTCCATGTGTGCACCTTAGGCTTAGTTATTTCATATTTGATTGTGATTTTTTAATTAATATAATTATTTTCAAAAACATGTCATCCACCTGAGAGTGAGAGACCGAAACTATGGCGTGAAAACACATGGGCAGGACCAAAACAGGGGCTTGATGTCATCCGTAGATAAACATGAAAATTTAATAATTGCCGTTAAAAAATATTTTTCTACTGTTAATTTTCAATTTAAAAGAAATTCAGGGCGAGCAAAAATTAAGTATAAACACAAAAAATAATGATGATTTAATTTGTAGGATTGTTATTTGACTATCAATATTTTATTTCCTTTATTGATTGTAGAATGGTTACCACATTTGGGTTGTTAAATTCTAAAGATCGCCAAAAGTCACCTTTGAATAAACTAGCCATTTTATTATAGCTGTATCAAAAGCAAATCGTCGTTATTAAAGGTTAACCTGTGCGACGCCAGGTTCATAAAGCTAGACTATTATATTAAAACCACAGACTAAAATGTGAAGTAAAAAAACAAGGAAAAGCAAGTTATAACTTCCTATTTTAAAACACAAAGAAGTAAATTAATATTCTTACCACCAGTGAGTATAAGTATTACAAGGTCGGGAATAGTTTTGCACGGGTTGAATGATCCAGTGACTACAACCCCAGAGTTTAAGTGTTTTCGAACAATTTCCACCAACTTTTCACAGAGTCCCATTTCAGCCAAACTCAGCTTAGCAGAATCTATCAAGAAAAGCAAAAATTTACAATCATAGCTCATACAGGTTTATGTAAAATGAGTACCTTTGAAGGACCTAAACTGAATAAAATTTATTTATAAAACCATGTTGACAAAGAGATTTTCCTGTTCTGCCATTGGGAATTTTGTAAACACTCAAATGAGTAAAAAAAATTTATTAAGAAAAAAAGAGAAAACATCAACAAATTAAACTATCCCCTTCAGACCCCTAAAAAAAATTCTACATACATATTCTTTATTTAAACAAATAAAAATATTCAGAAGAACATATTGCAAGAAATTAAAAATAATAATGATTAATACTTGCTAAGGGGTACATAAATTTTTAAGGATGTTAAGGTTTTTTAAGCTCTGAAAATTCCTACAATCCTTGCCAACCTAAGTAGGGGGTAAATAGAAATATGCTATGGAGAAAATCCTTCCGTGCATGTCAAGAGTTCCATAATATTATGAATAAATCCATCCAGAAAATATATTTAAAACATTAAATTGTTTAAGGTCCAACAGATTTGATTATTATTTGAGAAAATTTGGCAATTTTATCAGAATGAAAAGTGTTTTTTTTTTTGTTAAATAGTATTCATATCATTTTGTATGTAAATTTTACCTTACAAGAGTTTTCAACTAATGGACCAATCGCGCTTTTCCCTCTTTGTTTTTTACATAAGTTAGGTTGGCACGAAGTAAAGTTCATCGTTGGTGCAAAAAATTTACACACATGCTTTGTCAAGTTTTTGTAATGGTTAATTCCAACATTTCTTTAAATGTTTTTCTTATAATTTACCTATGAAAAAGACTTTAAACAATACCTTCTAAATCATGCTAGATCCTTGGGCCACATCATTTTCTCATACAAACAAACACACATGACGGTAGGTGAATACCCAAAATTTCCCAAAATTCTAAAATTTTTACTATTACTTCAATCTTTTCCAAATTTAGCATAGTGATTTCAATTATAATGAATAATACTATTTAGGCATTTGTTTTTATTTAAATATAATTTAATTGTTTTAAACGGTGTTTTTCTACTAAAAAAAGAGGTTTACGCCAACAAGTCTACCACATTGAATTTTCATCCTATGAACATTTATTATGCGTTAAATTCTTCGTTTTGAACTGATACATGCAATGACCCTCTAGAGTTACATACAAATTACAAGGAAAAAAGTTATTAAGAAAAATGTTATAAATTAACCACAAAAAAAGGATTTTTTCGATTAACTTACACTTGGACATTTAAAAAAAAAAAACTTGTATACTTACACTAGATGTTAGAGGTTCATGGCACAGATATATATTGAAATAGCATCTATGAAGAATTTCAGGTAAATTAATGTAAAACTTTTTATGCTAGAAGTGTTGGCCTAAACCCCTTTTTTAAGTTGAAAAACACCGTTTAAAATAAATCAATTATATTTAAATAAAAACAATTGCCCAAAAAGCATTGTTCATTATATTTGAGATCACTATGCCAAGTTTGGAAAAGGTTAAAGTAATAGTAAAAATTTTAGAATTTTGGGTATTCGCCTACCTTAACATACATGTTACATGCTTTTGCACTATTTTAATACAATGAAACAAGAATTGCTCCATTAACAGTGTGATATTATGTTACTTAAAAAAACTAATTTTTAAACAAACAGGCATGCACATATTTCATTTTAGAAATATAGGCAAATAATAGTTACCATTTTCACACAAATTTCCAAATAATTCCAGCAGTGAATCCATGATTTCATCTTTGAGTGGTTTTTCCAACAACTTAAGTAAAGATGACAGAACAGACTTTTCCAGAATTTTAGTTCTGCCATTATCTAAAGAAAAAAACATTCATTTATAAACTCATTTTTTCATAAGAAAAGTATTGTGCTCATAATTTTTGCTGGCTGGATAAATCATCAGTCAATAGACATTTTTAAGAAAATAAAGGGCTATTTGAAATATTATTTTTAATAGTTATGAAAAAACATGTCTTAAACTTCAGAAAATAAATTAATTATATTTTATTAACATTGCATTTATTACATTCAAAAGTGATACTAAAGCTTTAGTGCTTATTTTATTCAGAAAACTTAAGTGAAATCAAATTTAATAATTATTAAAAAAAAGTAAATGAGCTACAAAAATATAGATGCAATAATTATTTTTTATTATTTATTCAAGAATGTTTTTTATTTATTAATAACCATTCAGATAACTCTTAAAAAGTAAAGTTCAGAAAATTAGACTAAAAGACCAATAACCTTCTGGAAGAAAGCAGAATACTTAGTAACAACAAATAATAAAAAGCTAAATAAAACCAGGTGTGTGAAACACTAGACAAATTCCATTACCACTCTACAAATCAGTATATTTAATAGAAATTATAAATTTAATAGAATCTATAAAGTAATCTCAATTCTTTAAGCCCACAAAGTTCTGTAACGCCTACTAATAGGACAGCTGGCATGTACTCATAAACTATGACCTCCCTTAGGAATTTCACATCTTGAAAATCGTAATGTTATTCCTATGGAGGATATTCGCTAAGCTAATTAAAGCCACAATTTTAATAAAAGGTTACTAGTGCTTTGTATAATTGTAAAAACTGAAAGAAGTAGATTTCATAAAATTAATATGTTTTGTTAAAATCACATATTTAGTATTTCCAATAATTTTTTGAAGTTAGTAAAAAATGGAGTACGCATTAAGTTCTAACTTAAAAATTATTCTAAAAGCATCTAAAAAAACGAATAAATAATATTTATCAATGAAATCAAGCACTTACTGCTGTCAGCCAAGCAACTGAGAACCAAAAGGCAGTGTGTCACAACATCGTCATCGGAGCTGAATTTCAAGAGATACTGCAAGAGTACATCCAAAATACCAGCATCAACAGCTTGTTCTTGAATCTCTTCTATAATAACAAGACAAAATATTAATACAGTAACCCCTCGCTATAACGTGCCTCGTTATAACGCGCATTCTGATATATCGCGCCTTGTATCATGTCTCCCAATTTTTTCAATATAATTAGTATTTTACTATTTATCAAGCCGCTTGTTATATCGCACATTTGGTTATATCGCGGTTTTTCGCTTGTCTCCCGGGAAGCGCGTTATAATGAGGGGTTACTGTATTTATTTTTTTACCTCAGTCATCAACAGCTTGTTCTTGAATCTCTTCTATAATAACAAGACAAAATATTAATATTTATTTTTTTTACCTCAGTATCAGGGTGTTTGAATCACAACTAATCCATTTTATAATTTAATTGTAAGGGAGGTGCAGCAGATATTATATTTGCTGAAGTAATATACAAGGCTCAAAACTTTTTAGCAAAATTAAATCAATTCTAAATGCATGTTATATTTTACATTTAACCAAATTCGATTTAGAAAAATGGTTGTTCGATAAATACATAAAATAAATCAGAGATATAAATAAGAAGACACAAATATGCATTATTTATGAATTTAGATTAAATTAAAATAAAATAAGGCAATAAGGCAATAAGGCCCTTATTTATATTTATAAAATGGTGAAATTTCTTAATCTTAGATTAAGCTTAAACTGAGTTTTTTTTTTAAGATCTTATTTAATTGAAACTAATAAAAAGTAGAATAAAGAATGAAAATTTACGAAGAATCAAAAATTACAGATAGCAAATATACAAACTTAGTTTTGGTTATTGATAGTATAAAATAATAAAATTTTGAAAACGTTATCACAAACTAATAGCAGGAATTTGAAGAAATTAAGCAATTATATACTACCCAAAAATAATTATATCACATTTTAAAATACTATAACTAGTGACACATGACATTCTCCAATTTATTTCTGTAAATTATTACCAGTAAATTATAACGTAGAATAAGAATGCAAAAGAAAAAATAATAATACAAGATTTGCACATATTTCATTTAATAAAGATGGAAAAGGTTGAAATTTCTAAAAATATAATGATTATTTCTGTTCCAAGATTAATATCAAAAATTGATTATGAAACCCATTCTAGAAGCTATAATCAATTACGAATACATTTTAATACATAAGTAAATTTTTATTTTTGAAGTTTCTGTAATCTAGTATAATGTATTAAGCAATAAACTAAAAAATGAAGCTAACAATATAGAATTTCATCGTATTTGTAACACTGAACTTTAAGCACAAAATAAACATTTTTTTAAATGGAAAAAATAATCACTTTCAAACTCCTTAAAAATCAAAAATAAGACATTTAAATGACTTATAAGAAATTAAAAAAACCCTATAACTACTTCATTTGCACTCATTGATAAATAATTTATTAAAAAGTAATTTATTTCTAAAAGTTCCTTAAATATATAGTTTTAAAAAAGGATCCTTATGATGCATATAACCTTTATATCATGTTCCCTCACATATTATACTAACCATAAGTGTCAGTTAAATTCAGCAAACAACCCGATGTAATGGTTCGCATATTCTCAGGAAGGTTTTCCTTTTCCAAAAGATTCCGTAAAAGCTGTATCAGTCTTTCGACGCCATTGTTTTCCTTAACTAAACTCCGTGCCGCATCTACAATTAAAGATACAGTAAAACATACAAATATTTGCTGTTCTTGTTGAAGGTAAAAAATAAAATATTGCGGAGGGTTATTGTTAAAGGTATATATTTTACGCTGTTAAGTCTTAGCAACTTGAAATATTGACTAGCATGTAGTTATTTGAAATAACTATGCAATTTTTGACAGTTTATGACAAAAAATTATTAAAATTTATCCATAAATTAAGTTCCGTGATTGCTTGACATCATTATTTTTTCATTGTCTTTTAAACACTCATATTTTTAATTGTAGTTTATAATATAAATGAGTTAATGAGTATCATATAACACAAACTTATTACACTAATAAATGTATCACATTTTGTAAATATATATAATTTATTAGATATTCATAATATTTTATTTAGAATATTTGAAATCACAAGACACCCTATATGATTATAAAAAAAGCAAAACCAAAATCATCCTAATTTTAAATTCCTAATTAAAGATTAAAGAAATAATTTTCCTGATTTTGTACAATACCTACTTAAATCTTGAATTACAATTATAGTTTTATTATTTAAAAAAAAATTGAACTAGGTAGTACAGACAACACAGACGAAGAGAAACAAAGTATTTACTTTTTGAAATTATTGAAATTGAGTTAAGTACAACAGGGTATTTAAAACACAATTTTGAATTGATCAAAAATAAACAATTGGTTTTTATCAGGAAATTTAAGTTGATTGACCTTCAACGACATGCTAGACCTAGCTTTAAAATGAATACAACTATAGTTGTGTGCTTGTACAAAAGATTGCTAAAACTCTGTTAATGCAATACACTTGAATTACATTGCACTAAAAATAAATAGGTTGATTTATATAGAAAGATTCGTATAAATACCAATCTTACCATTGTCATAACAAATGTTGCCAAGCGCCCTGCAAACTTGCAGCACGACATTCGAGTCATTATTTGACAAGAGTTCTAATAAAGGTACAATAATAGAAGCCTCGCTGCAGTTCTGTCGACCTGATTCTGTTGAAAGGGGCATTTTTTGTAAATGTCATTATTTTATTGTTATGTCAATGTTCAAATTTACAATTCAATCAATCTATGATACATTATATTATGAAATTTAAATATTATTCTTGAAGCATTATCGAAAATTTAATATAAATTAACTAAAAAAAATTAACTCTAAACATATTATTAAGTAAGTATTATGATTTACAACAGTTTTTTCAAACCGATTCTATAAAATTGAGGGGGAAAATGATGTATTAGGGCTATTCTGAGCAAGTGCGGGCCCAGATCCACAAATTTGAGGCCCTGTAGTAATATGTAACACACTCAACTTATTTTATTTAACATTTTTTAAAAAAAAATCTATTTGTATTTTTAAGCTTTAAGAGTTTTATTTTTAAATCTTTTATGTATTTACTATACCTAAGTTAGTCAAAGTATATCAATTAATAAAGTTAATTAAGGTAAATAAAAGTATATACATATCCACAAACCTAATTTTGAAACTTCAGCTAATATTTCAGCCACAAGAGCCAATGTGGAGGCAGAAAACCTTTCTCGTGACTTGAGAATGAGAGAAAATGTATGGACAATTCCATTTTTGATTAAGTACTCAACAATCATCTTTTTATCACTGCCTAAAAGAAAACGAGAAATTAACTGACGCTTCTTTTTAGTTAAAGTACCTAAAAAGCAGGATTCCATGATGATTTTTCTACTGTAACCACATTTATTACCAATGTTTAACCCTTAAGACCAGAGCAAAATCCTACATGTATATCTTAATATAAACATACTTTTCACACTAATATATGCTAAAAAGTATGTTTTTAAATTAAAAAAAAAAACTTATGTTTATAGTTACTTAAAGACATGCCTTAAACTCTAAAAATACACATTTTTTGCGCTATAAATGCAACAAAAAGGCTGTATCACTTATTTGTATTCAACAGATTATTTCAACATTGTTTTTAATGCAAAAATGCCTTTAAAATCAACTACAAAAAGAACTTCTTGAAAAGTTTTTTTTTTTTTTTTTTAAATTAAATATTTTTTTAAGAATTATACTATCGTATTGACCCTCATTCAACTTCATTTTTTTAATAGAAATAAATGACTGATACGTGTAATCAAAGGCTGAAAACTGATACTTGGATCTTCTTCTATCGGTCCAGGTCAATTTTGGAACTAATTAGCATGTTAATTGTTTGTGGGGAAGTTTTAAAAAATGTCACCAAATGGGGATGCCAGGTTACAAGAGGAGAGAGATGTGGACTGGACAAATGCCCGCTGAGACATTCATAAAATGGGCATTTGTCCAAAGTATTTTTAAATGCCCAAAATAAACTATGTATAAATATTACTCGAGTTTTACACTTTTACCAATTTTAATATTAGAGCTCTTATGAATTAAGCCATCATTACAGTCTTATGAGAAGTTTTTTTTTTTCCTAAATTTAAAATGAAATCTACTAACCAACAAACAATACATATAAAGTTGAAATCGATGTTGTGTAACTGAAATTTATTTGTTATGCAACTGCTACCTGCAGCAACTTCTACCTGATGTTGTAATTGCAATTGTCTTGTATTTGTTGCAATACATTTCCCTGTTTTGAAAACATTCTATTGACATAAAGCACATGTTTTAATTATAGTTTCACAAAAAATAAATATACTAAAACAATTTATTATCTAACCCAATAACAATGACTTTCTGAATGCCACTAGCTCCTTCATATTCCCTTATTTTACTTAGATTTTTTTAAATTTGTTTTGCAAGAATCTTAATTTGACTTACATAAAAAGTTTAGAGGTATGGTCTTTACTTGTAGTATATTTTGTTTATTAAAATAAACTAAAGCTCATATTCAAGTGGCACTTTTTTGCCAATCAACATTAATTGGTTAAATTTAAAGGTTGGAATGAACTTTTTAAACAACGTATTAAACAACAATTTGGTAAATCACAACTGCTTTTGGCATTTGTAATATAGGCTGCAAAATTGGGTAAGTATATAAAGTTTCTAAACTAACTTTAAACTTTGATTTACAAACCAAACATAAAAGCTAATGCTAAATATAAATTTATTAAATTAACTATCATAATATCCCACAAGATTCTACCTTCTGCAGCAAACTGACGAGTCATTTTCGTCAAGTCTTTTTCAATTTCAGGAGAAGTTTTATTTTCTTTTACTCCAAGATTTAAATTGCACAGCAGATCTGACAACTCATCTGAAAATGGACATCTGGATCAATACCACAAAAAAAACAGAAAAAAAAACTAAAAAAATAACTAAAAAACATTAAAATAAATCACTTTGTACTTAGCTAGAATTATATTATACAGTGGATAAGTAAGAATTTCAAAATTTGTGCAACACAAAAGCATGAAATTGTCTAAGTATATGATTTTTTAAAAAATTATATTTCATAACACTTTTTATTTTGGGATTAAAACACAGAAACTTTTTGGACCACCAAATTTTCTCTGCTGACTGTACCCAAGTCACGAAAGTGCTTGAAATTATCTAAAACTTGCAATGGGCATTAGTTAATTTATCTGGAAAATGTGCACCTTCTAAGAAGGGAAGCATGATGGGAAATATAAAAATTCTGGTACAGGCATAGATATCATAGTAAAATCAAAGTATTAGAGTGTCGAGTCACGTGACATGCTATTGACGGAACACGCATGGAGATTGGAGGCAAGAATTTAAGGGCAAAAATGTCAGTGTTGCTACCACTTAGAGGAGAAAAAATACTACGGCATCATGGAAAAAATACTATTTAATTCTAAAATTACAAAAACCACATCATAAAAACACTTGCTGCATTTTGGAATCTTTAAAGTGACTATTTTAAAATACTTCTTTTGTAATTTTAGAATTAAATAGCAATATTTTGATGATGTCATAGTATTTTTCTCCTTAAAGTGGTGGCAACACTGACATTTTTGCCCCTAAATTCTGGTCTCCATGCATGTCCTGTCATTAGCATTGGAGGTCACGTGATTCGCCGATTAATACATATAATAGGGTAGACTAACCAGTGAATGAGCGTTTAAGACGTCACATTCGCCAGTGAATGAACACCAGGATATAATGACCAGGACAACCAACCATTGTCAGATAGCTTCCTACTACATGGGAGGAAGTCAGTGTTGCCAATCCATAGTGGAACAATTTTCAATCCTTATTTTTTTAATTATATTTACCAACTGTTCATTCACTGGATCCTGTTCACTCACTGGTCAGTCTACCCTACCAGGACTAAAAAAATCTTTAAAATTTTTCACGTCCACAAGGACGGATTGTCCAACAATGACCCGTCCTCCTTTGAAACTTAACCGTCAAACTTTAATTATATATAAATAGCTTCTAAATAAATAAAAATATAGTTTTGTCTTATTTATTATAAAATGCACAATGTATTAGTTACTTGGATTACATTATAAATTAATAAAAGAAATACTAGGTTACTAGAAGAACCCCTTGTATTTATTTTATTAACTTTAGAATTAAAATGACAAAGTTCAAGTTAGCTAGAGTATCAGTTTATCCGAGGTTACTACATTTTTTTAAGGAATCAAATATGGATTTTGCCAGTTCAACTACAAAGACAATGATTTAAGGAGATTTCTGGATAAAAATGTTAAAGGGGTTTCCTAGTGATACCCCTTTAACATTTATGAGTATGAGTTTCAGGGTGGTTACAAAATCCTAGAAAAAAAAGTTCCCTGATATTTCCATGATTTCCCTGATACTTTCAAAAAAAATTCCCTGATTTACAATTACCTAGCAAACATGCAATACACACAATTCAATGCAGTACAGAAAATTTAATCCAGACATCGCGGGAATTAAGACTTTCCTGATTATACAGGTTAGCCTACATAACTTTTCTACATTTCCAAAAATCTGAATTTAGAGGAATCATGTGATCAGAGAATCATGTTAACATGATTCGCGCGAGAGAGATTCATCCTTCCACCAAGATTGGCCCTTCAGGCAAATCGGATCGACGAGAATATTTTTATTTATCAAGTCTCTGTTAGTAGTGATTCCAAGAACCTAAACCTGCTGTTTAAGTAATCCAGAATGAAAAAAATTCCCTGATATTTTGCAAAATTTGAAAAATTCCATGAGAAATACCTGATAAACCTCGATATAGCAACCGCTCTTGGGACCAACAACTTGCGGTCGTTATATCGAAGGGTCGTTACAAAGAATTTTAATTAAAAAAACTTACAAACCAATAAAAACATTTATTTTGTATTTACACTTACTGTGCAGATAAAAATGATGTAATTGAAGATTGTTCAAAGTTCTAACAGAGTTCTTAATTATGGCATTTTCTCTTTTTTTTATTGTAGAAAATCTTCGGCATTGTTCTCTCTCACACAGTAGTGACAACACATTACATTTCACATCAATAGAAATTTGGCTCCGTTTATTTTTAAGAGACATTTTGTAGACATCGAAATTTTAACGAAGTCAGTTAGTCCAATGGTCAAATGTGGCGACTAATTTTCTACATCTATGTTTAACAACCAATTATAGAATGCGTAAAAAATTAAGCTGACCTTGGCTTCTTTTGCAACACTGGTTGGTCCCCGGTGAATTCCCGGAATTCGTCCCTGCCCTGCCCTATTCACCTATTCATCCATTGTTCGACCCCTTTCCTTGTTTGGAGAGGACTTTCTTTATTGTGCTCAAACAAAATCAAACAGGTTCTACTAACTCAAACACTTCCACGAGTTGAAATTTGGAAGCAAATACGAAAATTGCTTCTTGGAGCAAATTTGTGTCCGAAATTTCTAACAAATATTCGGTCGCAATATCAAGGAACTGCTTGTTTTTCGGTCGCAAAAAAAGAGGTTTTTTTAACACTATTCCTATGGTAAAATGATTGGGACTTTCCGAAGCGGTCTTTATAATGAATGGGTCTTTAAATCGTGGGGTTGCAAAATCAAGGTTCTACTGCATTTCCAGAATTAAAAAGTTCCCTGAGAATTCCCTGATTTCCAGGTTCTGTTACTACCCAGTTCAATTATGAGTTTTGATGAGTTCAGCTCAAAAGTGAAATAAAAGTTTATCCAATGCAAAAAAAGCCAATGGGCATGTTTCAGATCTTGAGTGGCAACATAAACACTGAATGAAACTAAATTCTTTCTAGAGCATTGATTGGAGAATCAATGTTAAGCAAACAAAACACCAATCGAAGGAAGGAATGAAAAATGGAAGGAATCATGTCATCTGAAACAAGCTTGTTTAAAGGTAATAACTTTCCAATAAAATTTTACAAGTTAGTATATAAATATTTAGAATCAATTATTTGAAAATATGTATTAATTATGCATAAAATATTACAGAACATTTTTTTATCTGTCTCACTAATTCAAAAATTTTGCTTATGGTGGTTACTATCATAAAAGTTATGAGTTCCGATATTAGCACAATCTGAAAAGAAGTACATAAAACTAACATTTTCACATAAAATTTAAAATACTTAAATGTTAGCAAAATTGTTATTCTAAAAAATATTCAAAAAACATAAAACTATCTTAAAAAGATACATCAACTTAAAAAGGGGAATACATTTTATTGCTTTTAATTTAGACATTAATCAAAAATATTTCAATATCAGAATTGCAATATGGAACATACCCATTTTCGACATCGTTCAATCAATTTTAAAGCTTTACTTTGTTAATTAATGCGTAACAACGCTTGAAATCTTCGAAAAGACAATCACTTAATTAAGACAAATAAAAATTAAAATATTCAGACTTTTAATAAGTTAATTTATTTCTTATTTCAAAGACTGCAGAAGAACATCAGAAAATGTAAACAGAGAGTGACAGTCTGGAGCGTTAAAGTTGAAGTATGTTTTCGAAATGCTTTGGTTTTATTTTCAAATATAATAATTTACTTAATTAAAAAATTTAAGCGTTTATGAAATAAAGTTGCATTATTAGTGAGTCAAAAGAAAAACGACTTTATTTTTTTTGAATGAAATATTTATAATAAAGAAAGTGTACTTTGTAACTGTCAACCATTAATGTCTAATGTTTTTGTTTATATTTTCGGCAGATTGGGTTTTGTATTGTATTAGAATTTTTTCATAAATTTTATATAATGCCATATTTATTGGGAAAAGATGCGATTAGAAGAACCATACCTTATCTCAAAAAAGGAAAATTAATTTTCCGAAACAATGTTAAAGTGGTGTCGATACATTTTAATGACAAAGAAAGATATAAAGAATTTAACAAAGGCGCTAGGTATGATTTTGTATTACTTTCAAAAGATTTTTTATTTTTTTCAAAACAATTTATTGTATACATTTAAACATTACTGATTATATTTGAGGCTCTTTTTATCAAAAATTTGTACACAGTTTTGAGTTAAAACTGACTAAAATCATGATATGTATGAATAGCCCTCGTGTAGCTCTAGTGCGACGATAATTCAAAACCTAACCTAACCATGATATGTATGAATTGTATGCAAACATTGCCTTATTTCATTGCTACTGTTTTACGATGAAATGCACAAAAACTCAATAAATTTCCAAACATTTATTTGTTTATTTTAAGAATGTATAATAAATTGTTTAATGTATTTTTAAAATCTCAAAAATGTTTTTTTTTGTTTGCGAAAATTGGGTTACTGTAGAATTATATATCATTCAACTGATTAGAAACCATTTGTGGAATGGTAAGTTTAAAACTGTTAATGAAGAAAAACAAAATGCGTTTGGATCAGATTTATTGTACGGTCATGGAGACCGTATAATAAATGGCACAATTTTTTTTTTTGGATTTGGCAATAAATAACTCTTTTGGAAACCTGTCTCTAATGCTATGTCCACACTGCGACAATAAAAATTACAAGAAATTGCGCGCGCATGGAAATGTATATGCAATTTGGTCCTTTCGAGGTAGGTGCGTGTGCATGCCTGACCAATTCGTTAGGCATTTCCATGCGAGCGCAATGTCTTGTCATTTTTATTGTCGCTGTGTGGGCATTGCTTAAGAAATATTTCCATACGATCTTTTCTTTGAATCATGGTTTTTTAAAAAAAAGTCGCCAAATTACGGACTTTTGGCGCGATTTTTGAAAGTTTGCCAAGTGTGACTGTACTGTAAATCTCTACCTAAAACACGTTCAAACAATAATATTTCACATTGAAAAATTCAATGTCGCAAATCTGCACCACGACAAATATAAATATTATTAAAATGATTGTTTTTTCCAGTGATTTTGTGTACTGGCATTTAGGTCAAGTCCAGTACAAGAATCCAGACGTCCAAGTACTGTGGAAAGCAAACCAATTTCCTACTCCTTTTATCAGATGTTGGCTTGGTAAATAGTTTTTTTTAATTAATAGAAAGTTCTGTACTATACTTGTTGTTTTGTTTTCCTTTTTTTATTAAAAAATACATTCAGGCTGCTCATCACCCCCATTCCCCGTCCTCCTTCGACCGGGCTTGCTAATGGTAAGTCTATGGGGGAAAAATGGGTTTTATTCCAAAAAAAAAGCAAAGAAATTATAGGAATATTTTGATGCGTTTTTTTTTTTTTTAATTCATAAAACTCCAATAAAGTTGTGCTTTCAGAGGTTATTTTTTTAAAAACTTTATTTACTTTTTTTGTTTTGAAAAAAATCTAGATTAAAAAAAAAGTAAATAATGTTTTTAAAAAAATAACCTCTGAAAGCACAACTTTATTGGAGTTTTATGAATTTAAAAAAAACGGCATCAAAATATTCCTATAATTTCTTTGCTTTTTTTTGGAATAAAACCCATTTTTCCCCATAGACTTTCCATTAGCAAGCCCGGTCGAAGGAGGCCGGGGAATGGGGATGATGAGCAGCCTTAAGGCTAGACTGATGGTACTTTTGGGGCTATGGTGATTGTTTACTGATTGTTAAAAATTCAAATTTACTGATGGGCTGTATATTTTTCTTTCCATCTCCAGTTTCCCATGATCAAAAAATTTTACAATCAATTATTTAATGAATAATTAACAAAATAAATAAAACAAATAAACCATTTATGTATATATATTAATCTTAAGTTTTGGTTTTAATACCATCTTACCAAATATCAAAATATCAACTCAAATTTTAAAATATGTGTTTTTTTATTCTATTAATTTGTACTACATAAATTGTTTTCTACTCTGTGTACACATTTGTCTTCGATTTTATTAATTTAGATAAACCTAATAATATTAAATAATAGTATAACTATATTTAATGTGACAGTGCATATGAAGTTACCTTCCAGACTTTCCCTGTCCAAGAAATGTCAGAAAGTTTGCTTTTTCTATTACATTGCAATGAAAAACTAAATCCTGAACTTGTTTGTTAAATTTTGCACTGAACGTTTTAGATTAGTACTGATGGATACATCCTACAGTTTTGATTATTTAACGAACAATAGTCACTTACCTTACTTAAACATATACAGGGACACTCGATGCATACGTGTACCCCAATACAAAAAAAATTATTGCTATAATTTGGAAATTACTGTTCCATTTGAAAACTTGCATTTCATACTACTATTGATACAAAAGATAAGAATAAAATATTAATTCAAAAGCTGTAATTTTTTTATTATGTGTGACCTTGTTTATTTTTTATTTCTCCTTATTTTTTTTTATCAAAGAAACTTATTATTTTGTAATGTCCATGACTTGTCATATTTATCAACAAGATGCTGTGCTTGGTAAATGTCTTATTTTTGATTAAAAGAGTAATTGTTTTTTGAGAAATGGTTTCAAAAGCAGGGGAAAATTTTAGTCATATTTTTTATTTTGCCACTTTATTGTTTTTTTAAGAACAGTATACTGTAAATACATTTTCAAGGCTTTAATTTTTAGGATTTTGTCCTGCCCATCATAATCGTCTAAATTTGCTAAATTGTTTTCTCGCCTCAAATTGCAATAAAAAACTGGGTGTCTACCAGTCATGAAAGTCCCCCAAAAGTTATGAAATTAGAGCGAAGGTCACGAAACTTTAAAAAAAAATTCATAAAAGATTAATTTTCTCCAGATATTATAGTGTTAGTATTTTCTAGTCCTTAATTTTTCTTGAAAAGTCCTTCAAAAGTGTTAAATTTGTTTCCTAATAAGTGTATGATGGTAATAGCGGCTTGAATTTGCTCTGTATTTCATCAAATATTATTTTATGGTTTGTCTTTGTAATTTTTTCTTTAATGGATTAATCATTTAAGCGGTTGTAAAAGTTTCTGAAAAAGGTATGGAAATGTTCTAAAAATGTCAACAAAAAGTCAAGAAATTAGATTTGGCAAATCTGGTAGACACCCTGAAAAGTCAAAAACAAACTGTTTATTGACAAGTTTCATTAAATTTAAAATGTATTTTTTATTCTATTCATTATACAGTTTCCAAAACATTTAAACTCATAAAATCAACACCTTTCTAATTTCATTTTTGTATCCCGAAAATGAGTTCATATACAGTTTATAATTTGCCACTTCATTTAGTTGATAGTGTATTTCCTAGTTGCATACTGACGTAAAAAAATAGACAAGTTTTCTATTGAGTAATAACCTCAAATAAGTGTTAACAATAGTAAAACAGAATGATCCTACAGGTTTAAATAAACAATAAACTATATATTATTATAGTAAAAAAAAACTAAACTATAAATATACTGGGTTCGTAGCCTCCTGAAATTCCTGAAATTTCATTTTTTTTTCTAAGGGCCCTTGTAACTCCTGAAATTTGTATATCATCTCCCGATATTTTTTTCCCTCTCTTGAAAAAATTGATGACAATAATTGTTTTTTCTCCTTTTTCTGCTGTTTTTCTCCCGTACTTTATTTGGAATAAGTCTATTCGGCATGCACAGTAGAAAAATAGAGTTTGGACATTCTGATAATAGTTAATGTCCCAGAAGGAACCATACAACTATTTAGAATATTTTTTTTACTTCTGAGGGCAGGGGAGCCCAGTCGGTTAAGCACTCGCTTAGCATGCGGAAGGTCCCAGGTTCGGGTCCGGGCATCGCCAAAATAGCTGCCGACCTATAAACGGCCGTGCAGCCAAAAATGTCCGACGAATAATACCCCGTGTAAGGGAGTGCACGTTAAATATCCTTCAAAGTCCTAACGCTGCGTACGATGTCGCCCTTAACGGTTGCGTTGGGTGCCTATTCAGGTGTTGGCTCGTCACCTGACTGTGGTTCTAAAATACGACGCCCGTCGCCAATAGCCCTCGTGTTAGCTCTAGCGCGACGATAATTCAAACAAAATCAAAATCAAATTTTTTACTTCTGTTTCATCATTTGAAGTGCAGTAAAGTAGACTAATAAAATACTAAATAAACATATTCAGTTTTATTCCTCATTATCTCCTGAATTTACATTGCTGCACTCCTGAAAAGCTCCTTAAAAACTCCTGAATTTCACTGTCATAGAAAGACAAGAGTATGAACGCTGAATATAGCCAAATTTGAATTAAAATTTGATTCCAGATACTGGTGAAGATGTGCTGATGGACGTCTTCAATAAAAGCAGTGAACAAATAATGAGTCATCTTGTGAAAACCCTAGGACAGGCAGAGTAAGATAAAATGTTTTGAAATAAACCTTTTATTCCATAACGAAAAATTTCCTTATCCATTTCTCTTTAGGTACTTAAAAAACCGAGGCATCTAAAAAAAGTGCTATCCTTATTTAGTTGTTTCACAAATATTTTAAGGTCTTCTATATTGTATGTTGTTGTTTGCCTTCAGAGCGTAGCTTGGAAGTCACAAGGAAAGCTGGTATCAGAAATTAATTGAAAAGCTTAGTTTAAGAATGTGCTAAGCGATATTTTTGAAAAAAAAAATGATTTTTGTGTCAATGAACATGTTATTATACAATTGTCCTTTTTTTATCATGAATTTTAAAGTTGAGTATGTTTTTTGATTGTTTGCAAGTACCGTTTTTAACAGATATAAATGCAAACTATGTTCTTGTTTTCACCTTTTTGTCAGTTAGCACGTTCTTCCACTAAGCTCTCCAATTGACAACAGAATGTGGCTGTGTTCCTGTTTGGTTGTCCTACCTCCTTAAGTTAATAATAGCAGTATTCTTTCAACTTTAACAAAAGTTTATTTTTATGCAATTGATAAAAATCTTATTGATTTATTTAGAAATGTGTGCCGTTTAATTAGCCCTGGCAAACACAGTTATTTTCATTCACATAGAATTACCTACACAGTTATTTTTCCAGGATAAACCCCTTTCATCGTCGGTCTTAATTTCTCAAGAGGGGCTGTGCAGCCCAGTCGGTTAGGTACTCGCCAAGCATGCAAAAGGTCCCAGGTTCGTATCCGGGCATCCACAAAATAACTGCCGACCTATAAAGGTCCATGCACGTGCAGCCAAAAATGTCCGACGGATTATACCCGGTGTAAGGGAGTGCACATTAAATATCCTTCAAAGTCCTAACGCTGCGTACAATGTCGTCCTTAACGGTTGCGTTGGGTGCCTATTCATGTGTCGGCTCGTCACTTGACTGTGGTTCTAAAACATGAGCCCTCGTGTAGCTCTAGTGCGACGATAATTCATACCTAACCCAGCTTAATTTCTCAAGTGAGCTGCAAATATCTCTTGTTTAGCACTAGCTAGTCTTTTTTAAACCTTCTGAAATTATATTTCATTTAACGACCTCCGATTATGAAAAAAGATAATGAATGCGCCCTCTGGAAGGGAGGAGCATAATCCGATAAAAAAGTCCAGCAAAGCAATTCAGTGTATAGGGGACATCATACACAGTGTATATCTTAGTCATTGATGAATGAATGTAGTGTATGTCTTCCAATCCTAGTAAAAGGATTAATACTGCCTTAGGCGAGTAAACGGCAGTAACCACAACAATTAACCGGACTCTTTTTGCTCTTAAATAAAGTCTTTTTTAGTATGTTTCCTTATGGGCTACAGTAATTGAATGCTTACAGCTATGGTCCAAGTCATTAGGATAGTTATAGTTAAATGCAAAGTTTCCTTGCAGGGAAGCCACGACCAAGGGGGGAGCTATAAAAATCACGGAGCAATCAGATGAAGACAAAATAAAACGGCTGAAATGTTCTCTTCATCTGATCATTGTGCTTTATAGCTCCCCCCGTGGCTTCCATGTAAGAAAACTTTGTGTTTAGCTATACTGTAGTATTTTACCTTTTCCACTGCAGAATATTGACCAGGCATTTCTTTTCCTGATCAAAATGCTACATATTGTGTTTTAAAAATATTTAATTTGTTTCGCAGTTTACAAGAATCTGAACAAAAACAAGAAAAAATTGACAACCTGTGCAAGTTTGGTTCTGGTCGCCTAAGACACTGCCTGTGTGAAATTCCCGGTCAAGTGCCCTGCTCACAGCTTGTTCCAATTCCTTACAATATGACAGGAAAATACTACAAAGATAATGACTGCTACCCTCCAAAAGGCACATGGAGATACTAGTGTTCGATAGGAAGGCTAAAAATAGTTGTTTCTCTAGGTATTATAATAAATATTTGTTTAAAATGCTTGGAGGTGCATGTTTTGATCGATTTTGTTGTTGTAGTTTTATGTTTTTGAACAGCAAAGTGCTGTATTTTTTAAATCGTCTGAGAGATAAGCAGATTGACTAAAGTGTGAACTTGTTTTCACAACACAAGATTAAAATTGTAACTTTATGCTGAAATTTTAATTTCTTTAAATTTTAAAATTTATATTTCTGTTGTAGATGATTTTAATTAACCCATCTATATTTAAAATTTAAAAATGTAGTCAAATTTATGAATTTTAAAAAATTATTTGTGTTGCTGGAAAACCTGACATTCAGGTGTTGGGTTTATACGTCTGTATTACTCAAATGGTTAAAGAAAGCAGGGCTTTTTTTTTTAAAAAATTCCTAATGTTCAAAAATACTACGCTCTTCATCATAACTTAAAATGTGAAATAAAATAACATTTAATTTTTGCAACAGTTAGGATTTAAAAAAAAAATAGATTTGAGACTACAACTACTCTGAGGCTCTCTGATAACTATGTTATGGTGCACAAAGACCCCTAGAATTAGTGTCAGAACTTTAAAAGCAATTTTTTACAAAAAAATTCTGTATTTGTATGATTGTATCTATGACTTATCCAAAAGCTGCTAACTAACGTTATACATGATATTAAATTAAGATCTTATTAGTTTTGGAAAATCTCCTGCAATCAATAAGGTACTTGACTATTTTTTTATTGGCTTAAAATATTCTACCCATATTTTTCTTTTTTTCTAATACCCCATAAAAAGGCAAAACTATGAATTTTAAAATTAGGTTGAAAAAGCACTTCTGAAAACGTTTTCTGGCTGTCAGGTGGTATCTGTGATGACACTAGTGACTATAAACAAACTTTGAAACTACACGTTGGAAGTTGGAATCGATTTTTGGCAAATTTGAAATATCCACTTCTGTAAAACCGCCCTACATCATCTCAATATTTATTATTTCAATAGCAAATTAGATTTAATCAAGTTTAATCAGAAAACAAAAATCATCAAGCCGGTTTCTTTATAGTTACTAGTGACGTCAGCCAAACCAACGTCTTTGTGATCATGTGAAAAAATGCATTTTTAAAATGATTTTTTTAATGATTTAAAGATTTATTTTGCAAAAAAAATATCAATAAAAAAAACTCCCATTCCATTAATAATTCAGATGCATGAAACATGAAGGTGTTTCATAGGAAACTTGCATATTATTTAATTTAAATCTAACCTACATCTATCAACAGAATTGGACAACCAAGCTTTTTAATAAATAACTTTGAAGTATTTAATCCTTTACAGCTTTTAAAAAGGGTCTTCAAGCTCTACTAAACCAAGAAAAGTTATTTTAAAAATCTTTATTCTAGAATAAATGAAAATATTTACAAAGCTCATTATACAAATGTCTATCAAATACATTTACCAAATACAATACATTACACATTTCTTAGAAGTTAAATGCTCTTCCTATGATATCAAACACCAAAAACCACAGACTGGCACTGAAAATGATAAAGTTCTCAACAAAATTGTTCACTTTTAAAAAAATTAAAAAGTGATCAATTGCATTATTTTATTATGTATGAGTCAAATCAGTTAAGAAAAAAACAGACCTAAAATTATGTTTTTTCCATGTTTTTTTATCTTTAATGTTTGACTGATTATCTTTCAAAATATTTAAAAATTGGTAGCACTTATGTCTTTAAACAAGTTTTTGAAAAAGGATGTAGTTTGATAATCAGAATCTACATTCTCCAAACACTAAAATCTGCATGAAAGCTAGAAAAAACTTATTTCTACAAACAAACTTTAAACATTGAGAAGATTAATTTTTTTTTAGATTTTTTACTGTAGTCAATACAACAGAAGATATTTCATGGGCTGCTTAAATGCATAATAAATAGAAGTTATAGCGCTCGCCCTCCCCTAACCAATTTTCGGATCTGCCCCTGTCTACTGAAATACTGTGAGCTATTATTGTTGTCGTTTTTTGAAAAACTTAGGCAAAAAAAAAATCTATGGCATGAGAGATCAGATCATCAGTTTGATCAGAATATCAGTTTTTAACACCCTTAGCTATAGAAAAACAAACTCGGAGGTAATAAATAGTGAAAAGAATTTTCATCATTTACGAACAATTGGGTATTAAGTAGTCCTATATCCTATAATGAAGTTTTATTATACATCTTCCAACAATGCTATATCACCTTCCATTTCATTTATGGAAATATCCTCTGTCATAGTCTCATCGCTGTTATTAGACAACTTTTGCGAGGCATGGCGTAGCGCAGTTTCTCCCAGAACCACCTTTCGCCCCACACTAAGTAGGTCCTCTTAGAAATAACATGGCGCAACTCCGTGTCGATCCCTTCCAGGGAAGTAGACCTGTCCACCAAGATCACAATGATTCTTGTTCTTTCGGTCCCGGACACTTTGAAAATGGCCGCCCGCAGTTCCAGCCTAAACCAAGGACTGGCGATGAAGCTGTTGGAGGAAGCACAATCGTCCTCTTGCTGTTCTGCACCGAACTGACGATGTTGTCGCTCACGAACCGACCAGGAGCCAATTCCTCTCGTGTATGCAGAGCTGGAAGTAAGGCTCCTTTTTCTCAAGTTTCCTGAAGAATGTCCATGACGATCGAACGATCAGAGCTGCTGTAGGCGACGAACGCATCGAACACTTTGTCATCATCTGCGTCGTTTTCTTCAAAGCAGACATGGAACACTTCGTTGCAGTACATGTACAAGAACGACATGATGAGTTGTCTTTGCTTGTAGTAAAATAGTAGCAGGGATAGAAGAATCCCCCCACGAATACAACACACATGGATATGATTGTGGTTTGGAATCAAAGTTAACATGAAGAATTTTCGAGCATAATAGTTCACCTGGAAGTCTATTCAGGGGGAGATGGGACGTTGTCCATTAGTGTTGATCTTACATAAGATGTCTTTGATATCTTTTACGAAAATCTTCATTTTCATTTAAAAACTTTTGTAACGGTTTCCTGCTGCAATCGCAACGTTTATCGTTTCCACCAAAAAACAGTTCGAGTTGCTCTGCCGGTTATGTATGAAGTTCATCAATGATTGTGGTAGATTTTAAAGTTTATTTCCTCTTAAGAGATAAGTATCGAAGTCTTTCTGGATCTCCCAACCTTCTAATGTGGAGATCCTGTTGTAATCTAAGTGCAATTCAAACAAGTTGCCCCAAGTACTGTTATTTAAAATCGGCACTTTAAATTATTTTATTTTCCTTTTAAATATAAAACCGTTGTTTGAATCTGGTAATATCTCTTGGAAGCATAGTCGTTTAAGTCCCAGTTGGCGGAACATTGCGGAACAGTTTACAAAGGTTCGATTGTCTTTACCTCGAACATAAAATCACAAATGCACGGTGCAGAACAATCTTTGGTGAAATAACAGCTTAGAGTGTTATTTGTTAGGTCATCTACAGATCTATTTTTCAAAATCATTGGGCTGAAACATCTCGTATTTCGTGTATTTAAAACGTGTTTAGTTTAACACCTTTTTCGTGTTTCAAATAATTGTAAAATGGGTATAGTGTACAGTCACACCAGCGGATTGTTGGATAAGTCTACAAAGTTTTTGGACAATCCGTTGAAAATAGCAACCGCTCGCCATTGTCCTATCAAATTTCGTTCGATTTTGGTCTCTGATCAACTCGCTAGCATCCAATGTAGATATTTTGTTATTCTGGAACGAAAAAGTTATTGTATGTTTGATGCTTCGAATGCAAGGGGGGAGAATAATATGTGTCAGTTTGTTATTTTCTTAAGTAATTCCTCTAGATAAATGAATCGACGCCATTCAAACTTAAAAGTTGTGATGAAGTTATCTGACAGTCGCAGTTTTCTTATGAAACATCTGTTGTTGTCCTAGTTGAACAAGAACTAATATTGTTTCTGCTTAAATCAAAATGTTCCAAGTCTTTAAAATACTTTACATGACTATCTACTAGAGCTTTCAATCGGTTGTTGGAAATGTCGAAATAGTACAATCCTACAGCTGCTCTGGACAAAATGTCATCTAATGACGTTATTTCATTGTGTGACAAATCTAAATGTTTTAAGTATGTTTTATTAAGAAGGAGTGGCATTTCCGATATCCTGTTGTGGCTTAAATTTATATCAAAAAGATAATGTTGGATATCAATAAATCACTAGGAACTGTAGCTATGTAATTGTGACTAAAATTTATGCTTTTTAATTTTGTTTTATTCAAAAATAAGTTACTGTGTAGTTCAATGAGTTGACACCGAGAGCAAGAAACTTGTTCCAGATCATTTAACTTTTTGAAAATTTGTTCTGGAAGATCCTTAATATCGTTGTAGCTGAGATCGATTTATGATTAAACGCTCGTTTTTGGAAAATAAGTTCTCGTCTAGTTTCGATAAATCATTGTTTGTCAGGTAAATTTCTTGTAAATTTGGAAAGGCACTAAAAGCATCGTACGAAAATTCACTTATCAGCATTGTCCGATAAATTGAGACTCGTAAGATTTTCTAGTTTTCCAAATAGAGATTGCTTAACGGTTGTTATTTTATATTTTGAGATAAGTCCAAAAACTCCAACTGCGCAATCCAGCAAATTATACCATCGGGTAGATAATTGATGCTGTCATTCTTTAAAATGAGTCTTTTTAATTGATTTTGGTAACCAAGAGTAAAATGTGATGTGTTAGTGAAATGAGTGTTTTTCAATTCTAACTTCAGTAACCCAAGGAAACACATCCAGACCTTGAAAACTTTTTACACCTTCTATATCGTGAACTTCAACATATTAATGTTTGACCCATTGATGAAAGTTGGACTTTGTTTAACACATTCATCGTATCGTATACAATTCTCTGAGAGCACTTCTGGATTTCCTGCTATAAAGTCCCGCCAAATAACATCACAACTGTATAATTTGGAATTTGAGTCAAAATCGGTCTCGAGGAACGACTTGAAGATCTCTCTAGTGTTGATGTCGCGTAAATTGTTTTCGAACCTCTGCAACTGCAACACGAAATACGACTGCTGTGATTCGAATTCATGGAAAGAACTTTCGCATTCCAAGTTGGACTCCATGGAACTCAAACGAAATTTGCAGTCAAATATGGCGCCTTTGATGACATCTCTTTTGCAGTTCATTTGAGTGGATTCTTTAAAGAGATGAACTATCAGAACACATATTAGCAGAGCAGACATTATTTAAGTGCATTTTTCATTGTAAAAGTTATTCAAATACGTTGTAAAAGTTGTAACTTTAATGGCACACCTTTTGTAGTGCGTTTGATAGTAAGAAGAGGAGATGCGTTGTCCTATGATCCATGTCAGCAAAAGCATTCTTCATGATCTCCTTTGAATGGTATGCATGAACACATTATGAAACCCTAAAAGAAAGCTTGTATATAAAAATTATCATTGGCACTATTTAGCGTGCATGGTAGAATAGCTCACCCTACTCAACTACTAAGGCCAAAGAAGCTCTCCCAAACAGGGACGGAAAATGTTGACGTCATAGTTCCGAAGATGAAGAAAACCTGTCCCGGAAAGCTGTTCGGAACCACTCGTTTACGGCTAACTACAATTTTAGGGTTCCGAATGCGTCCGAACAAAGTTTCTCGATCTTCGGCACTCGGAACAGTGACGTCAAAATTTCCGTCGACGTTCATGTTTGGGAAAGCTTCTCTGGCCTTGTTATTGAAGTTAGCCGTGGGTAGCTATAAAATGTCCACGTCTTTTGAATGAATAGGTTGGGACATCTAGCTGGGACATACATAGTAATGAAATTAGTATTTCTTAGCCTTCTTTCCTTCTTTTAATTAGAAAGAATTAAAAACTAGGTGTGTGTTACCTACACGACCTTTATTTTATTGCCCAATAAATCCATACATTTAATTCGTACGCTCCATCCGATTTACCAATAATTTTAAAACCTAAAAAGTAATATAGTAACTACCATTTTCTCTTGCACGATTTTTACGAAAACCTTTTTAATGAAGTCCATCAGGTACTGTTAACTCGTATACCAAATTTGAAGTCTGTGCCCTGTGTTTCTCAGGTTTGAGATGCAGAGCGGTTTGCAGACAGACAGACACACGGGCCAGTGTTCAAAAACAACTTTTTTAGAATTAGCACCCTCCAGAACGCGTGGAAAACACAAAATCTCCATTTCAGATATTTGGACCCCAGCAATTCTTTCATTACCTTATTTATTATTTTATATTAGGTCATCGAAAGTATAAATAACGCGCTCATATGTGTAGTTATTCTTTACTAAGAATTAATATTTTTAAAAAATATATTGAAGCTTGTTTCATCGAAAGATTTCATAACATTATGGTGGGGGCGTTTGTAGTTGAATTATAGTCACCCCCCCCCCCCATTTTTCTCCACTTCTAGCACTGAATAGTGTACTTTCTTGTTACTTAAATACTTACTGAAGTTATCATTAAAAGACAAGTCTATTTGACTTAGCAACTGTCACCTAGAGACACTTCTACACATTATTTATACACCTTAGACAACAAAAAAAAAGTCAAACGCAGGAATCAGTTGAAATTTAAGCCTTTAAATGCCGAAATTTTTCTATTTTCATTAAATTTCTTTCACAAATTAAATTCACGTTTATTTATCATTTGCAACATTTATTTGTAGTTCGAAGAATGTTTATGTAAAATGACAACGCTTTAAATTACAAGCGCTTCTCATTCTTAAGGCTGCTCATCACCCCCATTCCCCGCCCTCCTTCGATCGGCTTGCTAATGTAAGTCTATGGGGAAAAATGGTTTTATTAAAAAAAAGCAAATAAATTATAAGATTTTTTATGCGTTTTTTTTAATTCACAAAACTCCAATAAAGTTGTGCTCTTAGAGGTTATTTTTTTTAACGCTATTTACTTTTTTTTAATCTAAAATTGTTTCGATTAAAAAAAAGTAAATAACGTTTTATGAATTAAAAAAAACGCATCCAAATATTCCTATAATTTCTTTGCTTTCTTTTGGAATAAAAACCATTTTTTCCCCATAGACTTACCATTAGCAAGCCCGATCGAAGGAGGTCGGGGAATGTGGGTGATGAGCAGCCTTAAATAATCATCAGCATAAAACATAGTGAAGACCTTAACTCTTTCAGTCTAAATGACAATTTGGGCATCCATCATTTTAGGAAAAAAATTCTGATCGTCTATAGTCAATTATGATATCAAAAAGCACATCATTCGATTCCTTCAAACTTTTTTCTATTAGAAAATATTTTTTATTAATCCCAATAGATGTCAGCTCTATTATTATTATTATTATTATTATTATTATTATTATTATTATTATTATTATTATTATTATTATTATTATTATTATTATTATTGTTATTGTTATTATTATTTAAAATATGATCAGAAACATGATGATGCCAAATGGCATCACTGGGACTGAAAGGGTTAGGTTTCCTAAATATTTTATGATAAAAAAAATATTCCAAATCACATTAATAAATTTAAATTAAAAATTTCCAAATCACATTAATAAATTTAAATTAAAAATTTCCAAATCACATTAATAAATTTTGCATTTCTCTCTATCTATAGATAGAGAGAAATGCAAATTAAAACTAATCAACTTTTTATGAAAAAAAAGGGATTGGTGTTCCGTTAACTGAGTAAACAACTAATGAAAAATCGAAGAACAACAATGTGTTATCCTTTAATACGCCATTATAAACTTATTTATCTGACAAAAATTAAGTTTTTCTCCAATATTAATTGTTTCGTTAGATGAAAGAATCATCTCTTTTGAAGAGTGGCCCTTAATTCTTCAAGCTAACATTTTAAATGTACACTGCTCAAAACAATTAGGGGAGCGCATGGTTTAAACTCTTTCTCCCCCAATGATTTCATTTCGAATCATCAGCTAGCGATTTTTCTTCTCACTAAGTTGAGCTCGCGCTTATGTATCGTTAGATCAAAGAATCATGTCTTTTGAAGAATTTAAAAATGTTTGTTATAATTAAATGAAAATATGAAAAACATGGTAACGTAAAATTAACTTTCAAAAAATTTTATGACATAAATTGTCCCTAAATTCCTCGTGCTTGCATTCTTAGATGTTTAAAAATTAATTTTAACTTTTTTAACAAAAAAGTTTTGAAAAAATTAGTTATAATTTATTCAAAAATTATTATTAAAATTTTTCCACTTATATTTTAGTTAAAAAATACAGATCCCCCCCTCCCACCCCCTGTTTTTTTACAATTTCATTCCGGATGCATAGTGAACCTATTTAACAAATTTTAGATTTTTAGAACAAAAAATAAAAAGTTGTAACTGCAAGGGTTTATAAGAGTACGTAAAGTACTCCCCTAATTGTTTTGAGCAGTGTATATAAATCGAATTTTAACTATTTTTTACAAACAAATTTTCAAAAAAAATCATTTTTCTAAGTTATTCAAAAGTTATGATTCCAATTTTCCCCCCTTAAATTTTAGTTCTCACAAATCTAAGATTTTTAGAATAAAAAATAAAAAGTTGACTGAAAGGGTAACAAAAGCTCGCAAAGTGCTTCCCTAATTGTTTTGAGCTGTATTAAAGTAAAAGTTTTCGATGAATTAATTTTACATTTGTAGCTTGAAAAGTTTTTAAAAGTTAAAGTAAAGTTTTTTGATGAATTTATTTTACATTTCTGATTAATTTATTTTACATTTGTAGTCCTTTAATGTTCTAAAAAAGTAGAGTATTTATAAGTACCGTCAGTATAGATAAAAGGTTAAAGAAAACTTTTCAAATAGCATAGTCTTTTGTATTATTAGTCCATATACTATTAGCTTGCTTAGAAAATTGGTGCAAAGATTTTGCAATTTTTTTTTTGTTCAATTGGCCCAAAATATGCTCGATGTTAAAATAATAAATTGACTGTTTAACAACACCCTTTACCTGAGAAGCAGCGGTGATATCCGTTTGCGTTGAAAGCCAACTTGCAAATACGCACGCGACTCATGCGGCGTCTTTCAAGGACCGATTGCATCACAGCGATACAAGTACAGTCAGAAGTTGCTTACAGTTTGTTTAATTTCGTCGCTTTTAAAGGAACGGTTATTGCACGATGCAGCTAAAATCAAGATGGGGCACGTGTGGCCATTTGGTTGAGGGGTCATAGGAGTCTTAAAAATGTGCAAAGAAGGTACTACAAAGCATAGTTTTTCAATATCACATAACTTTTTAACTACTCAATATATAAGAATAATTTTTTATATGTAATTCTATAAGATTTATTTATTATGAAACACATTTAAAAATTTATGAAATTTAAGAACAAAACTAAAATAAATGATGTCAAACATAAAACTATTTGAAAACATTGGGATTAGGCTTGCGCGACACATTTTGAGGTAAAAATTGAAAAAATGACCACGAAAATGACTTTATATTGTACAAATATGTACACAAACAAAGACTTATACCTAATTTCTAATCTCAATTTTAATTAGAAAATTATTTTTTAAAAAAATTCAAGTCAAAATTTTAAAATGTTTATTAATTATAAAAAAGGTTTCTTAAAATAATTTATAAATAAATGGAGCTTAGAAATTAGGAATAAGTCTTTGTTTGTACATATTCTTACAATATAAAGTCATTTTCGTGGACATTTCTTCAGTTTTCGACCTAAAAATGTGGCGCGCAAAACTTAATCCCAATGTTTTCAAATAGTTTTATATTTGACATCATTTATTTTAGTTTTGTCTAAAGTTTCATAAATTTTAAAATTTGTTTTATAATAAATAAAATCTTATAGAATTACATATATAAAAAAAATTATATATATTTGAGTAGTTAAAAAAGTTATATGAAATTGAAAACTATGCTTTTTGTAGTACCTTCTTTGCACATTTTTAAGACTCCTATGACCCCTTAAGATCGTTGACCAATACGCTAACATTTGCGCACTGTACCGGGTGCGGGTTCGATTACCCGCCTTCGCTCTGAGTGTAATTTCTCTCTCTGGGTCAGTAAAAAATTATGTCTGTATCTGTCTTACTTGACGAAGCTTTGTAAGCAGGTCTCTGATCAAGCACACAAGCCAGAAATACGTGAACCAATCAACATGTAAAAATCAAAATCAGGATTGCTATAGAATAGGCATGATTTACGTTGTGAGTGTGCCGGCTCACTGACGCAATGGTTAACGTGTTGGCCCTTGGAGCTGGTGGGCTCGGGTTCGAGTCCCGGTCATGGCATGGATGTTTGTGTCCGTCAATAAATGTTGTTATTTGTGTAAGTGTTTGTGTCGTCTCTTTCTTTGTGTGTCTCTTGTGACTGTATCATTTTCTGGGGTTGAATACAATAGACCTAAGGTCGCAGTGTTCGGCGAACTTGCCCCCCACCAAGAAGTCATAAGTCATACGTTGTGAGTGGCAACACTTCCAGTTTGATTGCTTTTATTTTTGGTCATTCTGGAATAACATTGTATTTGAACAATGAAACATTTTCTTATATTTCTTATGAACCTAATTTGATCCTCTTGCTACCTTGCTCCCCATTTGAGGATAATTTTTTAAACCTCCCCACAAACATTTAACTCGTTAATTAGTTCCGAAATTGACCTGGTCCGATAGAAGAAGATCCTAATATCAATTTTCAGCCTTTGATTATAGGTATAAGTTATTATTTATTTTATTAAAAATTGAGATAAACGGGGTTCAATACGATATTAGAGTTCTTTAAAAAATTAATTTTAAATTTTTCTCAAACTTTTCAAAACGTTCTTTTAGTAGTTAATTTTAACGGCCCTTGCATTAAAAACAATGTTAAAATAATCTGTTAACTACAAATAAGTGATACGGCTTTTTTTTATTGCATTTATAGCACAGAAAATGTGTGTATTTAAAGGCGTGTCCTAAATAACTATAAGCATAATATTTTTTAAACATTTTTGTTGAAAAACATACTTTTTAGCAGATATTTGCATGAAAAGTATGTTTAGATTAAGACTATACGTGTAGGATTTTGCTCTTAAGAGGAAAAGAATCATAAAAGTGCGATCAACGTCTACAAAAAAAAGTGATATTTTGCGTTTGAAAAGTGATATTTTGCGTTAGTTTGCACTATTACTCTCATTCTACAACCCTGGAATCTTACCAAATACACTAAATAAACAAGTTCAGTTCAGCTTATTCTGGATCCAAGCTATTTAAATTTAAAAAAAAAAACACTTTTTGGAAATTTTATTTGAAAAAAAGAAAGAACTGATATAATAAAACAAGTAATTCTTTGTTATTTGTTAAAATTTAGAGGAAGTTGATATTTTTTTATAGGAAGAGAGAAAAAAGTACAATAAAAAATGAAAAAAAAAATTCCGCTACCTGTACGACGAATGGTTTCTTTGAATGAATTGACTATTAAGTTAAAATGAATGGTTAAAGTTGATGATGAAGCAATTTATTTATAGGATAAATTTAATATCTTAAATGCGTGTTTATAATTTTTAAGTGTCATTGGAAAATGTTCGACAATGTCATTAGAGAGAGGGGGGGGGGGTGGATTGTGTTAGACACTGTTGCATTGAACTGTTGAATTCAAATAAAACTTTGGGATTAGTGCTTATAGAGTAATAATTATAACGCAAACACCGGTTTTATAAATTGCTTTGTAAACCCGGCATTTCACAGGTGTGTACCCAACTGAACTGAACTTAAACTCTGGAAGGAGCATCACAACGCTCGGCAATGGGGTCGGTGAAGCCCTTTAACCAATGGCGGCCCGTGGTAAAAAATGTTGGTGCAGCCAAAGCAACGCCGCTAACATTTTAAATGTATATAAATTGAATTTTAACTATTTTTTACAAACTAATTTTCAAAAAAAAATCATTTTTCTAATTTATTCAAAAGTTATGATTCCAATTTCCCCCCTTAAATTTAGTTCTCACAAATTTAAGATTTTTAGAATAAAAAATAAAAAGTTGACTGAAAGGGTAACGATAGCACGCAAAGTGCTCCCCTAATTGTTTTGAGCTGTATTAAAGTAAAAGTTTTCCAATGAATTTATTTTACATCTGTAGCTTGAAAAGTTTTTAAAAGTTAATGTAAAGTTTTTTGATGAATTTATTTTACATTTCTGATTAATTTATTTTACATTTGTAATCCTTTAATGTTCTAAAAAAAGTAAAGTATTTATAAGTACCGTCAGTATAGATAAAAGGTTAAAGAAAACTTTTCAAATAGCATAGTCTTTTGTATTATTAGTCCATATACTATTAGCTTGCTTAGAAAACTTGGTGCAAAGATTTTGCAATTTTTTTTTTGTTCAATTGGCTCAAAATGTGCTCGATGTTAAAATAATAAATTAACTGTTTAAAACAACACCCTTTACCTGAGAAGCAGCAGTGATATCCGTTTGCGTTGAAAGCCAACTTGCAAATTGCTTGCAGTTTGTTTAATTTCGTCGCTTTTAAAGGAACGGTTATTGCACGATGCAGCTAAAATCAAGATGGGCACGTGTGGCCATTTGGTTGAGGGGTCATAGGAGTCTTAAAAATGTGCAAAGAAGGTACTACAAAGCATAGTTTTCAATATCACATAACTTTTTAACTACTCAATATATAAGAATAATTTTTTTAATGTAATTCTATAAGATTTATTTATTATGAAACAAATTTTAAAATTTATGAAACTTAAGACAAAACTAAAATAAATGATGTCAAACATAAAAACTATTTGAAAACATTGGGATTAGGCTTGCGCGACACATTTTGAGTAAAAATTGAAAAAATGACCACGAAAATGACTTTATATTGTACAAATATGTACACAAACAAAGACTTATACCTAATTTCTAATCTCAATTTTAATTAGAAATTATTTTTTTAAAAAATTCAAGTCAAAATTTTAAAATGTTTATTAATTATAAAAAAGGTTCTTAAAATAATTTATAATTAAATGGAGCTTTAGAAATTAGGAATAAGTCTTTGTTTGTACATATTCTTACAATATAAAGTCATTTTCGTGGACATTTCTTCAGTTTCGACCTAAAAATGTGGCGCGCAAACTTAATCCCAATGTTTTCAAATAGTTTTATATTTGACATCATTTATTTTAGTTTTGTCTAAAGTTTCATAAATTTAAAAATTTGTTTTATAATAAATAAATCTTATAGAGTTACATATATAAAAAAATTATATATATTGAGTAGTTAAAAAGTTATATGAAATTGAAAACTATGCTTTTTGTAGTACCTTCTTTGCACATTTTTAAGACTCCTGTGACCCCTAAGATCGTTGACGAATAATACGCTAACATTTGCGCGCTGTTACCGGGTGCGGGTTCGATTCACCTTCTTTGCACAATTTTAAGACTCTATGACCCCTTAAAATCGTTGACCAATACGCTAACATTTGCGCACTGTACCGGGTGCGGGTTCGATACCCGCCTTCGCTCTGAGTGTAATTTCTCTCTCTGGGTCAGTAAAAAATTATGTCTGTATCTGTCTTACTTGACGAAGCTTTGGTAAGCAGGTCTCTGATCAGGCACACAAGCCAGAAATACGTGAACCAATCAACATGTAAAAATCAAAATCAGGATTGCTATAAAATAGGCATGATTTACGTTTGTGAGTGTGCCGGCTCACTGGCGCAATGGTTAACGTGTTGGCCCTTGGAGCTGGTGGGCTCGGGTTCGAGTCCCGGTCATGGCATGGATGTTTGTGTCCGTCAATAAATGTTGTTATTTGTCTAAGTGTTTGTGTCGTCTCTTTCTTTGTGTGGTCTCTTGTGACTTGTATCATTTCTGGGGTTGAATACAATAGACCTAAGGTCGCAGTGTTCGGCGAACTTGCCCCCCACCAAGAAGTCATAAGTCATACGTTGTGAGTGCAACACTTCCAGTTTGATTGCTTTTATTTTTGGTCATTCTGGAATAACATTGTATTTGAACAATGAAACATTTTCTTATATTTCTTATGAACCTAATTTGATCCTCTTGCTACCTTGCGCCCCATTTGAGGATAATATTTTAAACCTCCCCACAAACATTTAACTCGTTAATTAGGTCCGAAATTGACCTGGTCCGATAGAAGAAGATCCTAATATCAGTTTTCAGCCTTTGATTATAGGTATAAAGTTATTATTTATTTATAAAAAATTGAGATAAACGGGGTTCAATACGATATTAGAGTTCTTTAAAAAATTAATTTTAAATTTTTCTCAAACTTTTCAAACGTTCTTTTAGTAGTTAATTTTAACGGCCCTTGCATTAAAAACAATGTTAAAATAATCTGTTAATACAAATAAGTGATACGGCTTTTTTTATTGCATTTATAGCACAGAAAATGTGTGTATTTAAAGGCGTTATTTGTCCCTAAATAACTATAAGCAAAAAATTTTTTAAACATTTTTGTTGAAAAACATACTTTTTAGCAGATATTTGCATGAAAAGTATGTTTAGATTAGGACTATACGTGTAGGATTTTGCTCTTAAGAGAAAAGAATCATAAAAGTGCGATCAACGTCTACAAAAAAAAAGTGATATTTTGCGTTTGAAAAGTGATATTTTGCGTTAGTTTGCACTATTACTCTCATTCTACAACCCTGGAATCTTACCACATACACTAAATAAACAAGTTCAGTTCAGCTTATTCTGGATCCAAGTTATTTAAATAAAAAAAACACTTTTTGGAAATTTTATTTGAAAAAAAAGAACTGTTATAATATAACAAGTAATTCTTTGTTATTTGTTAAAAATTTAGAGGAAGTTGATATTTTTTTATAGGAAGAGAGAAAAAAGTACAATAAAAAATGAAAAAAAAAAAAATTTCCGCTACCTGTACGACGAATGGTTTTCTTTGAATGAATTGACTATTAAGTTAAAATGAATGGTTAAAGTTGATGATGAAGCAATTTATTTTTCGGATAAATTTAATATCTTAAATGCGTGTTTATAATTTTTAAGTGTCATTGGAAAATGTTCGACAATGTCCTTAGAGAGAGGGGTGGGGGTGGATTGTGTTAGACACTGTTGCATTGAACTGTTGAATTCAAATAAAACTTTGGGATTAGTGCTTATAGAGTAGTAATTATAACGCAAACCACCGGGTTTATAAATTGCTTTGTAAACCCGGCATTTCACAGGTCTACCCAACTGAACTGAACTTAAACTCTGGAAGGAGCATCACAACTAAACCGCTCGGCAATGGGGTCGGTGAAAGCCCTTTAACCAATGGTCGGCCCGTGGTAAAAAATGTTGGTGCAGCCAAAGCAACGCGCTAACATTTTAAATGTATATAAATTCGAATTTTAACTATTTTTTTACAAACAAATTTTCTTTCTTCAAAAAAAATCATTTTTCTAATTTATTTAAAAGTTATGATTCCAATTTTCCCCTTAAATTTTAGTTCTCACAAATTTAAGATTTTTAGAATAAAAAATAAAAAGTTGACTGAAAGGGTAACGATAGCACGCAAAAAATAAGTGCTCCCCTAATTGTTTTGAGCTGTATTAAAGTAAAAGTTTTCCGATGAATTTATTTTACATCTGTAGCTTGAAAAGTTTTTAAAAGTTAAAGTAAAGTTTTTTGATGAATTTATTTTACATTTCTGATTAATTTATTTTACATTTGTAATCCTTTAATGTTCCCCCCCCAAAAAAAGTAAAGTATTTATAAGTACCGTCAGTATAGATAAAAGGTTAAAGAAAACTTTTCAAATAGCATAGTCTTTTATATTATTAGTACATATACAATTAGCTTGCTTAGAAAATTGGTGCAAAGATTTTGCAATTTTTTTTTGTTCAATTGGCTCAAAATGTGCTCGATGTTAAAATAATAAATTGACTGTTTAACAACACCCTTTACCTGAGAAGCAGCGGTGATATCCGTTTGCGTTGAAAGCCAACTTGCAAATACACACGCGACTCATGCGGTGTCTTTCAAGGACCGATTGCACCACAGCGATACAAGTACAGTCAGAAGTTGCTTACAGTTTGTTTAATTTCGTCGCTTTTAAAGGAACGGTTATTGCACGATGTAGCTAAAATCAAGATGGGGCACGTGTGGCCATTTCTTGAGGGGTCATAGGAGTCTTAAAAATGTGCAAAGAAGGTACTACAAAGCATAGTTTTCAATATCACATAACTTTTTAACTACTCAATATATAAGAATAATTTTTTTAATGTAATTCTATAAGATTTATTTATTGTGAAACAAATTTTAAAATTTATGAAATTAAGACAAAACTAAAAATAAATGATGTCAAACTTAAAACTATTTGAAAACATTGGGATTAGGCTTGCGCGACACATTTTGAGGTCAAAATTGAAAAAAATGACCACGAAAAGACTTTATAATGTACAAATATGTACATAAACAAAGACTTAATACCTAATTTCTAATCTCAATTTTAATTAGAAATTATTTTTTAAAAAAATTGAAATCAAAATTTTAAAATAATTATTAAATAAAAAAGGTTCTTAAAATAATTTATAATTAAATTGAGCTTAGAAATTAGGAATAAGTCTTTGTTTGTACATATTCTTACAATATTTTTTTTTAAAGTCATTTTCGTGGACATTTCTTCAGTTTCGACCTAAAAATGTGGCGCGCAAACTTAATCCCAATGTTTTCAAATAGTTTTATATTTGACATCATTTATTTTAGTTTTGTCTAAAGTTTCATAAATTTTTTTAAATAAGAAAAACAAAAAAAAAAAAAAAACAAAAAAAAAAAAAAAAAATAAAAAAAAAAAAAAAAAAAAAAAAAACAAATATAGAAAATAAAAACAAAAAAAAAAAAAATCAAAAAAAAAAAAAAAAAAAAAAAAAAAAAAACAAAAAAAACCAAAAAAAATAAAAAATAAAAAAGAAAAAAAAAAAAACAAAAAAAAAAAAAAAATATTTTGTTTTATAATAAATAAATCTTATAGAATTACATATATAAAAAATTATATATATTGAGTAGTTAAAAAGTTATATGAAATTGAAAACTATGCTTTTTGTAGTACCTTCTTTGCACATTTTTTAAGACTCCTATGACCCCTTAAGATCGTTGACCAATACACTAAACACACATTTTTGCGCACTGTACCGGGTTGCAGGTTCGATTCCCGCCTTCGATCTGAGTGTAATTTCTCTCTCTGGGTCAGTAAAAAATTCTGCCTGTATCTGTCTTAACTTGACGAAGGTTTGTAAGCAGGTCTCTGATCAAGCACATAAAACAAGCCAAAAATACGTGAACCAATCAACATGTAAAAATCAAAATCAGGATTGATTTTTTTTACTATAGAATAGGCATGATTTACGTTGTGAGTGGCAACACTTCCAGTTTGATTGCTTTTATTTTTGGTCATTCTGGAATAACATTGTTTTGAACAATGAAACATTTCTTATATTTCTTATGAACCTAATTTGATCCTCTTGCTACCTTGCTCCCATTTGAGGGTAATTTTTTAAACCTCCCCACAAACATTTAACTCGTTAATTAGTTCCGAAATTGACCTGGTCCGATAGAAGAAGATCCAAATATCAGTTTTCAGCCTTTGATTATAGGTATAATTTATTATTTATTTATAAAAAATTGAGATAAACGGGGTTCAATACGATATTAGAGTTCTTTAAAAAATTAATTTTAAATTTTTCCTCAAACTTTTCAAAACGTTCTTTTAGTAGTTAATTTTAAAATAACCGGCCTTTTGCATTAAAACAATGTTAAAATGATCTGTTAACTACAAATAAATGATACGGCTTTTTTATTGCATTTATAGCACAGAATATGTGTGTATTTAAAGGCGTGTCCCTAAATAACTATAAACATAATATTTTTTTAACATTTTTGTTGAAAAACATACTTTTTTAGCAGATATTTGTATGAAAAGTATGTTTAGATTAAGACTATACGTGTAGGATTTTGCTCGGGTCTTAAGATAGTCCAGGCAACGAAGAGTTCTAGAGGGAAAGTTTTTTGAACACAATTTTTGACTTCATAACTTTGTTTAGACTAGTTAGGAGGTAAACATATCAAAAGTCCCCGCCCCTAGCCCCTGTGCTAAAGGGGGGAGGGGGGTTTGAATGTCCCATTTTTCGGGTTTTTGCTTATATCTCGAAAACTATGCGTTCTAGCTATATAACTGTAATACACAAAATGAAAGCTGATTAAATTTGCTACAAGCTGAACCCCTCAAGTGTTTTAGTATCTTGTATAGTTTTCGAGATATCCGCTCTTGAAATTCAGTAATTTTGGGGAAGGTAAGTAGGGAGGAAAGCACTTCCCCCCTCACATTTTCCCTCTTTTTTGACCGGATAACTCTTCAATAATGCACCGAGACACTAAATGTTGGCCCTAAAGTGGTAGATAATTTAATTATTTTCAATAATATATCTTATTTTACTATTTTATCTATTTTCTTCAAATTTTAAAGCAGTTTCATTTCAGCGTTGAGTGAAAAGGGGACTGTCAGTCCCATAGAGCTAATGCATTTAGTTTTGAAAATAGCAACGTTTGTAAAAGAATTTCTTTGCCACGTTATCCCATTTTCACAAGGTATTAGAATCATCATAACATCAATTTAACACAAAATTGAAAAGAAAATAACATCCGGTTATTTAATTAATTAATTAATAAAGTTTTAAAATAATGGCGCCATCTGCTGTATATTTTGCCATTTTAAAATTTCAAAAATATATAATTAAATAACTAGATAACAATTTCGTTTCAAATTTGTTTCATTTAAATGTTATGTTGATTCCCGTACTTGGGCAAAAAGGGCTAACATGGCAAAGCAATACATCTGCGGAAGTTGTTATTCCAAAACTAATGCATTAGCTTTATGGACTGACAAGCCCCCCCTTTTTTTTTTTTTTTTTTTTTTTTATGTTTTTTTAAAACACTTATTCTACACTGAACGTCTAAATAACACATATACTCATTTTGTAAGCACGTTGTTACTTTAATATTTTATCTATTTCATTTAATTCGTCGAACCCCGGTGGGAAAACGGTCAGATGCTTCTCCTGTTCTTCTTCATCTCTGGAGTCAACTTGAGAGACCCTATTGAGGCTAGTTCCATGTTCCATGGCAATTTTGGCATGCTGAGGAACATTTGAGACTTGATTTTTTGCAGCTACACTTTGATCTGGCACAGACTTTCATGCATTTACAGAAATTTATTTTCAGAAAATTGTCATGTGCTGCTGCAAACTCGCTGTGCACTGAGACCAGGCAAGTTAGTATCAAACTTCATACACCTGAGGAGGCAGGTCATTTCCCAGTCACAGCTCAACTTGGTGTAATGTTCGGGGCGATTACTGTTTTACTGCTCCCGTGGGAAGAAGACAAGTTATATCAGGCTTGATGGTGGCCACTGATTTTAAAAAAGTGAATTATTATTATACATGAAGTATTGAGGAAGGCCTCTTTCGTTGGAGCCCCATACCACCTCAAGATGCAGGTTTTGAATGCCTTTTGTACCTGATAGGTGGTTAAGGAAGGGTATGAAAAGACCACTGCGGCTTTCTGGACCTAAAGATTGTTGTGTCGCATCCAGTTAATGTGTTTGCAAAAATAGCACGTCATAAACCCAGTTGCTGAAGCTCTTAGGACGAGAATGAAACATTCCTTTGTCTTACCACTTCAAGGCTCTATGAAAGTAATGTCCTTATGCTCATCAGCTGCAGCCATCAAGAGGACTATGAGGTTGACACAAAATATTAATGCATTACACTGTGCCGACAAAATGAGTATCTGTGTTATTTTCGCCATTATCACAGCCGTATCCACAATCAGAACGTCCACATCACATTCTGCCCGAAGGTTCTTGAATCCAATTTTCCTCAAGCTTACCCTTAAGTATGTTGATGAGCCTCATTTTTATTTAAATTGTTCAACAAAAAATCATCTTGTTTGAGGTTTATCTCGGTGTCTTCGGTGAAATGTATATCAACCCGTTTCTTGAGTCGATGGCGCTTCTGCTGGGTCCCAGTGCACAGTGAGTTAGCAGCAACACCTGACGATATTCTAAAAATAATGTTCTGTGTGGCCGTTGCATGAAAGACTGTGCCAGCTCAAGTGTAGCAGCAAAAATAGCAAGTCTCAAAAGTCCCAGAGCATGCCAAACTTACCATTGGAACTGCGTCAATTTGGTACATCAAGTTGACTCCGAAGATGGAAGAACAGGAGGAGCATCTAACCGTTTTCCCACTGGGGTTCAACGAATGAAATTAAATAGATAAAATATTAAAGTAACAACGTGCTTACAAAATGAGTACCAGTGTTATTTAGACGTTCAGTGTAGAATAAGTGTACATAAAAAAGACTTGTCAGTCCCATAAAGCTAATGCATTAGTTTTGGAAATAACAACTTTCCGCAGATGTATTGCTTTGCCATGTTAGCCCTTTTTGCCCAAGTACGGGAATCAACATAACATTTAAATGAAACAAATTTGAAACGAAAATTGTTATCTAGTTATTTAATTATATATTTTTGAAAATTTAAAATTGCAAAATATACAGCAGATGGCGCCACTATTTTAAAACTTTATTAATTAATAATTAAATAACCGGATGTTATTTTCTTTTTAATTTTGTGTTAAATTGGTGTTATGATGATTCTAATACCTTATGAAAATAAAAAAAAATTTTGGGGGATAGCATGGCAAACCAATTCTTTTGCAAACGTTGCGATTTCAAAACTAATGCATCAGGGTCTATGGGACTGACAGTTCCCCTTTTCACTCAACACTGAAAACTGCTTTAAAATTTGAAGGAAAATAGATAAAATAGTAAAATAAGATATATATATTGAAAATAATTAAATTCTCTACCTCTCTAGGGCCAACATTTAGTGTTTCGGTGCATTATTGAAGAGTTATCCGGTCAAAAAAGAGGGAAATATGTGAGGGAGGAAGTGTTTTCCTCCAAAATTACTGACTTTTCAAGAGAGGGATATCTCGAAAACTATACAAGATATTAAAACACTTGAGGGGTGCAGCTTGTAGCAAATTTAGAATCAGCTTTCATTTTGGTGTAATACAATTATATCGCTAGAACGCAATTAGTTTTCGTTGATATAAGCAAAAAAAAACTGAAAAAATGGGACATTCAACCCCCCTCCCCCCTTTTGCACAGGGGGCTAGGGGCTAGGGACCTTTTTGATATGTTCTTTTTACCATCCTAACTAGTCTAAACAAAGTTATGAACGTCAAAACATTGTGTTCCAAAAGCTTTCCCTCTAGGACCCTTTTTTCAGGCCTTCACACACTGTTGCCTGGACTAAAAGAGGAAAATAATCATTAAAAGTGCGATCAAACGTGTACAAAAAAAAGTGATATTTTGCGTTTGAAAAAGTGATTATTTTCGTTAGTTTGCACTATTACTCTCATCCTCTACACACCCTGAATCTTAACCACATACACTAAATAAACAATAATAATAACTACACCACACTAAATAAACAAGTTCAGTTTTCAGCTTATTCTGGATCCCAAGTTATTTTATAATAAAAAAAAAAACACTTTTTTTGAAATACCGCTTTTATTTGAAAAAAAAAAGAACAGATATAATCTATAACCTAAGTAATTCCGCGCGCGCTCTCTTTGTTATTTGTTAAAACATCCCGCGCTAGAGGAAGTTGACATTTTTTTAGTAGGAAGATGAGAAAAAAGTTACAATTAAAAAATAGAAAATTGTCGCTACCTGTACGACGAATTGTTTCTTTGAATTGAATTGACTATTAAAAAATAATAGTTAAAATGCGTGATGGTTAAAGTTGATGATGAAGCAATTTATTTATAGGATAAATTCAATATCTTAAATGCGTGTTTATAATTTTTAAGTGTCCATAGATAAAATGTTCGATAATGACATTTGAGAGAGGGGGAGGGGAGAGGGGATTGTGTTAGACACTGTTTTGCATTGAACTGTTTGAATTCAAATTACAATTTGGGATTAGTGCTCTATAGAGTAATAATATAACGCAAACACCGGGTTTATAAATTGCTTTTTAAACCCCGGCATTTCACAGGTGTACCCAACTGAACTGAACTACTTAAACTCTGGAAGCGAGAATCACAACGCTCAGGCAATAGGGTCGGTGAATCCCTTTAACCCTGTACGAGCAACCCAACTTTTGCCGCCAATCCTATACTTTACCTGTTAAAATACGCATTTTAAATCAACTTTTTCAATATTTTTAAACAGACAAAAAGTGATATTTTATTACTTCAAGAGAAGGCTTTTGACATAATGAAGTTTCGGAAACATATACTTTTTAAAAAAATAAAATTGCCCGGCGCAATCTTTTAAACTTTTAAAAAATTTCCTTATGGCAAGTACTTAATCTTGGCGAGCGATGGATTTAAGCGATCCAATGCAAACTGTCAAATCAAGTGTCAATTTTGATCGGCGATAATTAATTCCAAATGTGGCACATATTCTCCCTAATAGCTGTCTATGCCGAAGGGTAGGGTCTCAAAAATAGGCTTCACCAGCTGGTCATGTAATGCTCCTTCCATAGGTTTTCAGTTGCTAGTTCAGTGGTGTGGCCCTTACCCCTTACTAACGGTGAATTTTTTGTGTTATGTAAATTTTCCCCATCTTTTATAACAAATGGATCCTATATTTCTCCACTTATTCCAGCACTCCATCAGTATATTATATAAATTTTCCTCCCATTCCTATAATATCAAGCAGTTATTCTAATAAAGAAGTCCGGATTGTTATCCATCCCTTTTAAGAATTTAGAGGGCTTTCAACTTAGAGGCCGTGTTAAAAATTGCCAAATTAGCTATAATATGAATGGCCAGTTTTTATGTGCACTTCTACAACCCAAAAATGCACAAAATGTGGTAAAACATTCCACTCCATATTCGGCGGAGCTCGACAGGGCTGAGGCGACTTCGACAGCCCAGTCGGTAAAGGCAGTTTGCTTGCATGCGAATAGGTTCCCAGATTCGGGCATCATCAAAATATACATGTCAACCTTTAAATTCCTAGACCTAATCGCCAAAAATGCCCCGTATTCCGAATAATATACGTCATAATGGTGAATGTGTACATTACATATTTTTCTCCAAAGTCCAGGACGGTGCGTACGATAACGCTGTTGAAAGTTGCATTAGGTGCCTGGCTCATGTGTCGGCTCGTTACTTTGACTTTGGTTTTTAATTCAGATTCAGACGCCTGCATTTGGCCAATGTCCCTCGGGGAAAAGCTCAAATGCGGTGATAATTCAAACTAACTCTAAACCCAATAGCCTACCCTACATTAAATTTTTAACTTCGCCAAAAGCCGCCAATGATGCCCAAAATTTAAATCATATCATAGTATATCATAGCTGTAAGCCGAATTGACAGGTTTCATAAACATAAAGGACATAACGCACTATACATAGAGAGAATCACATTTTCTAAGAATAAATTGAAACAAAAAAATGCATAAATTTTTGATCTTACAAATGCCAATCATATATAGAAAATCGGCTCATGTGCATATAAATTCCCAGATAAATTTCTTCATTGCCGGAACCTGCATAAATAGAATGTTTTGGTTGTTGGTTGAACATATATTTCAGGTTTTGTGTCTTGGTCTCAAGGACCCGCTTATAAACCATCGTCAAGTAGGACAACACAAGACACACACATACACAAATGACAGATGCTGCCATCTTGTCGCCACCCTCCCCAATTTAGACATGTCCCCTTAAGGGGAGGGAAATTTTTCTCCAGAACCTGTACCCATGGTAAACTGCGCAATCGACCGAAAACAGGACTTTCGGACCCAACAGATTTAAGGGGAATAGTACCGAGAA